>JARQZK010002918.1:697500-776749 GCA_030704885.1 Cynegetis impunctata | reverse complement strand
CTTAGCTCGTGCGGTCATTTCTCATGAACTTCTTGGTTATCGTGGCACGACACTATCTGATTTTGTCTTAGAACTGTTCTGCTTAACGAATTGCATTTTGTTTTGACTGAAGTGTTAACAAATATTTTGTTTGTTTTTGACTCCTAGTTTATCATTTACGACATTGCTTTTCCTGAAAAGGGCGGAAGAAAACGCTCAGTATACGTCGCGAGAATACGCTGACATTCATTTGATTAACGGTGACGTGCGCCTTAACGCTCGTGCTGCGGCAAGGCTGTATATCAGAAGCGGTATCCTAATCGCCGAAAACCCAACTATGAAGTGTTTATCCGAACACACGACGCAATCACCGAAGCAGAGTTCACTGGTCGTCGTAAAAGCAGTGGCCGGCCCTCAATGGTGGATGATGACATCGTTCTGGATGATAGTCGAAGAAGATCCATCAATATCTACTCGTATGATAGAACGCCGTACAGGCATACCAAATCAACTGCCCATAAAATTTTGCAGCGGCAGAATTATCATCCTACCACTTACAACGAGTTCAAAAAAGTGTTACCCAGAGATTACCCAGCCCGAGTTCAATTTTGCCGAAAAATGCTGCGAAAACATCGTGAAGATCCAAATTTTTTATAAGATTATTTGGAGCGATGAGACTTCCTGTCGAAAGGATGGGTACATGAATCTTCACAAATTGCATAGCTGGCAAATCGTAAATCCACACGAGAAGAGAAAGACAGATCACAATATCGACCGGTGGATCGTAAGCGGCGGTGACATTTTGTGGCCTCCCCGTTCACCAGACCTAAATCCTCTGGATTTTTTTTATTGGGGTTACTTGAAGGGAGAAAGTCTATTCAAAAACCATAAGCAATGAAGCTGAGTTGAGGGAGGGCATCCGAGTTGCTGCAGCGGAAATATTATCTAACAGAGACTAGTTTGAGGGCATTGAAAAGGTCTTTTCTCGGTCGATACAGGGCATGTGTACGCGAAAGAGGTCGTCATTTTGAATATTTACTATAATGATTGTAAATAGTGAAAATATCAATAATGTTCAATAAGTAATTAAATAAAAGCCGTCAAATTAAGCTATATCAGAAATGTCCCCTTTTTGAGAAAAATTGCGATAATTTTCAGTTTTCCAATAAAAAATCTATAGTATCATACCATTTTGAAATCTCCATGAAATAGGCAATATAATAATGTAATGTGCAGCAGTAGCCCAAAACATTTTGTTTTCACAACGATAGGTTAAACTTCACGAAAAAAAAGTATACATTTCTTATAGCCCCCCTTCTATAATGTTTCGAGCATTTTCTCACTTTTGAAGTTAAAATAATCATTCAGCAATATTTTACTGAAGAAATGATTTAGAAAAGTGTAAAATTGTACCAACAGCATAAAAAAACTACTGGGAGGGACATAAATTCTATATTTTATATAAAAAAAATATCTCGAAAACGGAAGGACTTTCATAAGAGAAATTTTTTCATAGAAGGTAGGGTAACATTCGACCTACATATATATATATATATATATATATATATATATATGTATATGTATATATATATATATATATATATATATATATATATATACCTATACCTATATATACCTATATATATATATATATATATATATTATATACCTATATAATATAATATATATATATAATATATATTATAATTATATATATATATATATATATAGATATATATGAAATTGAGTTTTTGGTGCCAAGCATCATAAAAAGTCATGAAACGAAAAACTATCTTGGTCCTAGGTGGTCCTATTCTGGATATACTCACGAAAGTGATTTGTATTGGGGAACAATAAGAAATATGTCAATTCATTCCGCATCGACTATGGTGCACTGAAGAGGTTTTATAAGATCGAAACAGTTGTATACAGATCTTGAGTCGGGGTGACTTCACATTCTCTATGATTCACTGTTGCGTTGTGCATGCAGATTTCGCGTCGCGTAATACAAGCTACCTTGGAGAATTGTTCCATAATTTTGAATTACTAGCTGACCCATGCGAAAATTTCGAACACAGTCAACAGATGGCGCTCGGATAAAAAAATTTATATTTTTCGTCAAAATCAGGGAATATAAGCTTTAAAATTGTACATGAATTATTATTTTTGGTTAAGTATTCAAAACGACCTAGGCTCTCCAAGAAAAAACAACTTTTAGAAATAATAATATGATCGAAGAATTTTCCTTGTTCAATTTATGTGATACATTTCTACCCGTTTAAGCAAAAAATTTGATACAATTCTCACATTTCAAATTGAATTTGTTTAGTGCCGTTATTAACCAACAAGGGAACCATTTATTCGTGTATGTTAATTTATTTCATTATTCAACTTTTTTTTTGGTAATTATTCTCTTCATTTTAGGTAATTCCTGTTCAATTTAATCAAGTATGTTTGATTTAGCATTATTCTTTGTTATCTTCGAATATTAACTGATACATTGAGGAATCTTCACAATAATTATTTGTCGCTATTAATTTATTAATTTTTATTATTTTTATTTCTTTTCATATTTCTTATAGAATGAAATACGTCAATATACAGAAAATTTCTTTGAGTAGTAGTGCGGAATCTAAAGAAACAGTTTAAAAAATCAAATTCGACGAGAAAACGGTCCAAAAGCAATTCGAATAAAAGTGAATTTAATTTTCCAATCCAACCACATAGTTCTAAATAGCAAAGCTCATAAGGATATTTGTTCCACGTCAGGAATGACTTCTTATAGATAATTAACATCATTATCTACACCCACGGCGGTGATTAACCAACTGAGGACATAATGCATTAAGATATCTGATTCGATTATGTACCGCGCTAAAATGTCCGCAGACTGAATTTCCTCGCACAAATTTCCGCAGAAACATTAAGTCTGAGAAATGGAACGCTCACCTTCTCTTCCGACAGCATCAAAGGTTCCATGGAAGTCAACTGTGCACTGTACAGGAGGGACTGTAAATCGGCACCGGAAAAACCTTCGGTGTTTTTGGCTATTTCTTGGAAATTCACATCCTCTGATAAATTGAGAGATTTAGACAAGACACGTAGAATATCGATTCGTGACTCCTGAAAAAATTGAAGAAAATATTTCTTTCAAACTTTTAATGAAGAAATTATCTAGAAAATCGGAAAACATCAATATAATATGCTTTACTGCCTTTAAATTACACAATTTATTGATAAAGCGGAGGAATATTCTATCAAAACATTGTTATTATATTACACCGGTCAACAAAAACAAACAAAAATTTTGGGCATTGGTTTTACTTAATATATTCTGATTATATAAGCACATATATGAAAAAAATGTGCTTACCAATCGAAAACATTAGCTTTTTGATAACTTAGAGCGATTTGACCATTTTAGATTTTCGCGCCCAATGAATGTCGGTCTTTGCGCCCTATCGGTGTAGAAAGAGAGTTAAGAAGGCGTGTAGTATTGTTTCTTGCAATATTGAAGGTCTCAGTGACTTGATAAGAGACTTATATCTACCAAAAAGTGAAGCAGAGTTACTAGCATCGCGGTTGAAACAATGGAATTTACTTAAATCCGATGTTCGAATATACATTCAAAAAAAACGTCATGAAGAATTTTATTGTTTCTTTAGTAAGGCAGATGGACTCTATTTTTATCATAACGTGAAAGGTTTATTTGAAAAAATTGGTATTCCATGTCATACATCTGAATGGCGCCTTTTTATTGACAGTTCAACAAAAAGTCTAAAAGCTTATCTACTACACTACACAATGGGCACAAATATCCATCTATTCCATTGGCACATTCCGTACATCTCAAAGAAAATTACGACAATATTAACTGCAATTAAATATATGGAATACAAGTGGGGACTTCAATATGGTGTGTTTCTTGACTGGAATGCAAGGTGGAGATATTAAACTCTCCTGTTATCTTTGCATGTGGGATAGAAGAAATGATGTATCTCACTACCGACAAAATCATTGGCCTGTACGTACTGAGTACGATGTAGGAAAATACAATATTGAATGGGAAACAACTGTCGATCCTGAAACTATATTAACTCTTTCAGAGGCAAGAAATTCTGACGACAAAAGTCGTAGAGGGGCAATACGATTTTATTAAATTTTTATATGTAAATCCAACATTAAACATGAACAAAAGGTATAGAATGTAACGTAAAAACAAAATAATCCATAATTTTTCAAAATTTATCAAAAAAATGGGTGGTATACATAGTGTACCACTGCGCAATTAGGTCCTCACAGTTCATTATGAAAATCCTGGAAACAAGATTTCCTGTTTCTTAAACAAAGGGGTACTTTGCAAACAGAACATATCCAATCTGTTCGAATTTGTTTTTTTTTGTTGTGCTACAATTGGCACAACGACGCCTTGTAGCTCTTTCTGGCTGATGAGAGCTTTCAGTCGTCCGTATTTCCAAAGGTACATGTGGTTTTGACTTTTTAATTGTAGTGATTTGTAAAATGATCTTTGGTCCTTTTATTGACAATACTTTTGGTCACAAGATGTTGCACTATTTGTTTTCTGAAGTCTTTAATCGACATGTGTTTCAAATATAATTCTTTATATAGTACAAATGCATTGACAACAGCGGCATCCACAATATAAAAGAAGATACGATGCCACCATTCTTTTGATCTTCCACAACCGATTCTGAATCAGAGGGTATATGATGGACATCCAGGTTTTCTATTTCTTCGATTAATTCTTAATACCTATGTCATACCCACCCGTCGAAAAGGTAAAGATTCCATGATACAATTCTGAAAATGAATTAATACTTGAAGGGCGGTGGTGCAAGTAACATACCACTACAATACATGAAAAAGTTCAACTAAAATTTGATACAGTTGGAAAATTCCATCAACAATATACTCTACAGGACCAGATTCAATATAGCTTAACTATATTCAAAAAATATCCTATTGCTTACTTACTTTCACAAACTTCTAGAAGAATAAGACATAATTCACTCTCCGCGCCAGTTAACATAACCTAACATAAACACATGGTCAAAAAGTTGCGGTTTGAAAAGTTTTGCAAGGAGTCGAATAGAATAATGTCACAATCATACACTGGTTCATGATTTGGACCGTCGCGCGATAAATTAGATGCATTTTAATACGTGGTATATTCTGTATACCAACTCCCCATTAGATGAACAATTTGATACAATCAGGGGTCCAGGTACACTTTATGAACCACCCCCCTTCAAAGAGTTAATGCCGCCATTGCATATTAAATTGGGTCTTATTAACCACTTTGTAAAGACTCTCAATCATGAGCCCGAAGGTTCGAAATATTTGAAGAGTTTTTTTCCAACACTTTCAGACGCGAAAATTCAAGCTGGAATCTTTATAGGCTCTCAGATAAAAAATTATGATTTGTGATATTTTCCTGAAGTTACTCAGCAATTAAAAGAAAAAAGCCTGAAACAGTTTTAAAGCAGTAGTTCATGGTTTTCTTGGAAACCGTAGAGCTGAAAATTATGATGAAGTGATCACTGACATGACTATGAATTTTTTCATCATCGGATGTAGAATGTCTCTAAAGATGCATATGTTACATTCTCATTTGGATAAACTTGAAGATAATATGGGAGCTTACTCGGAAGAACAAGGGGAATGCTTCCATATGGAATTTGAGAGACGTTAACGTTAAGGCCAGTATACTGAAAGCATGATGGAGGACTATATTTGGGAGTTAATCAGAGAAACTTTCACTGAACATGACAGGAAAAGTAAAACTGTTCATTCTTAAACATTTTAACTTTATTTTAAAACTTCTATTGTAAGAAGAAATCATAAATGGATGTTCGGTATCTTTTATTAAATCATCTCTATACAATTTTTCATGTATTTTCATTGATTTTAATTTTCCCATTTTTTACTCATAAAAGCAAATTCAGAACCATTTTTTGTTCTCATTCTTATTTCCAGATATAAAAGCAATAAAAATAAATTATGAATAACCCGTGCGCAAAAATGCTGTAGATCGGTGTTATTAGTACCTACTTGCATCCTTTCAGAATCAAATTTGTTTCTTGTGTTCCGCCATATTAAAAACGACAGAAAAACAGATTTTGATATAGAGAAGTTGTGTATTCGTAGTATGAAATCAAAAGTTAAATTACACATAGCATTTCCTAAAGGACATCACTTTTCGCTTAAATCAAATCTGAATTCAACACTGACAAAATTGGAAAATATGGAATCCTTCTGATGGCATTAGACTGTAGCCATATCGTATTCCAATCAGCGACCCTTCTGTTTGGACTCTAAGAAAATGCGCCCTAATACTGCAGCATAAATGAGACAATTCAAAGAACACATTTGCCGCCATATTAAAAACGACAGAAAAACAGATTTTGATATAGAGAAGTTGTGTATTTGTAGTATGAAATAAAAATTTTCGAAAATTTGTATGAATTTAATTGCTCCAAATAAATAAATAAATTTAAATTCGAAAAGGATTGAAGGTTTAGGGTACTTCTAGCATGGATAGCGAAAAACGAAAAGACATGTATTGAGCTCGATTTTCGAGACAAGTTTAAATATGAAAACCGCTTTTTGATAACTCAAGTCGTTTTCAAGCTACAGGGGAATTTTCAAAAGTTTGCATTTTTGAGAAGTCGCCATATCTTTTTTATTATTATCGATTTTTCGAAGAGAAATTTTTTTCAGTTTTTTGGAAGACCAATTCACCACTGGAAACCAAAATGTCAAATTACATTTAGTTTATGAGATATTACGCAAACTTGATATTTTTCTTATGGACATGCCATATTTCATTTTTTTGTTAAAATCTTCATGAAATTTCCTTTAAATTGATGTATCACACGCTAAGTTGTGATTATTAGTTCTTTCAATATTTTACCATAAAATTACCATAGTTGGCTGCGACTTTGACAGTGTGTGTAAAAAAAAAGATATAATTTTTCTAAATAAAGTGAGTTATGCCTTCAGACCTGCTCTTAAAACTAAGTTTCATCAGGAGTGATCTTTAACAAAAACAAAAAGGCTTTGGTTATATCAACCTACAAATATTGGCATGGTAACAAAGAATTCCTTACTATTGTAATTTTCGAGCAAACATTTATTAAAATTTTTCAACATTTCGAAAAGTATAATATGCTCAAGTGTCTTATAGAGGCGAATGAAAAGATAGCTTCGTCATTGCGAATATATGACGAGCGATATTCGAAGAGCTGGCAATCTTCTGGTAAAATATTTAGTTGATATTCCATAAGAAAAATGGCAAGTTTGTGTAATATCTCAAAATCTTATTGTAAATTGTAAATTAAATGTAATTTTGGATTGATTGGGCCTATACATGGTGTAAATTAATAAACATATCAAAAGAATGGTTGATAATAACAATTTACACATTTATTAAAGGAAATAACGCGTGACGCACGTTTCGGTGAAACTTCACCTTCTTCAGATGCTAAAAGCAAATTAACTATGTTTCTCCGTTATATCGAAAACAAGAAATAAAGAGATGACAAATTATATAGAAACGGTAAATAGGAGGATGGTTACAAATAATTATTAGAATAGGAAAAACCAATTCTGAACTGCTAGTCAGGTAGTTCGGTAATTTTGAAAGGAAGGGGGCTTGAAGTATGATCGATTTGGCTTTTCGGAATGCTTGTATTTATTTATCTGTAATAATTATAAAAAATTAAGTTTAATTCCCTTACTTTCAGCATTCTATATTTTAAAATCAAAATTGAATGTGTGATTTTCTTGGATTAAATGGTTTGCATAATGTGAATCGGACTTTTGATTAACAAAGCTACGTTTGTGTTTTGAAATTCTAGTTTGAAAACTTCTGAACGTTCTACCAATGTAAAACTTCAACATTGAACAACAAAAATCACAATCACCACAATTAATTTTATAAACTCCTGATTTATTATCTTTATGAACAATGGATTTTTATTTTTTATATGATTTCCTAAATTTTTACCGGTACGATAAGCAATGTTCATGTTGTGCTTAGATAAGAGAGATTTAAGTTTTCTACTTGAATTTCCGATGAAAATGAGGCTGTTATATTTAATATTATTTTTAGTAAGGTACACCTGGCTAATCGCATTTTGAACAACTTTTTATCTATCATATTGTCTATTATTGTGGGGTCATAATTATTATTTACGGCAATTTCTTTAATTATATTTATCTCGATGTTAAAATTGGCGTTTGAAAGTGGAATATTTACTAAACGATGTACCATACTATTGAAAGTTGCCATTTTGTGTTGTTATTTTCAAATCCAAATAGTTAATTGAGTTATCTTTTTCCATCTCTAAAGTGAATTTTATATTAGGGTGTAAAGTGTTAATGAATGTTTGAAAGCAGTCAAGTTGCCTAAGAGTACCAGTGTAACAACAAATAATATCATCCACATATCTAAACCAATAAACGAATTGTCGACTAACAGGATGACTATGAATTAAATGTTCCAAATTATCCATGAATACTTCAGCCAACAAAAGGCTCAGAGGGTTTCCCATAATTAAGCCTTCAGTACTGCTATAAATCTTATCATTGAAACTAAAATAATTCTGTTCCAGACATAATTCCAAAAGCAACAATATATCTGATTTTATGAAAGGATTAACAAGATTGCTATCAAGGAACTTTTCTATTAGGGTTAAAGGATTCTTGGGTGGTATACTTGGAAAAAGATTAACTACATCCCAGGACATCAATTTAGAATTAAGTGGCAATTGAATATTTTCAATTTTATTGACTAAATCGTAAGAGTTTTTGATTGAGAATTTAGGCTGAAATTTACAATAATTTTGAATTATTTCTATTAGAATAATCGCAATTAAATTGTGATTATTTACGTAAAACTTTAGATTTTTTGAACTCCGGTAATTATAAATTACTAAATCATATTCCAACCAGTAAATTTCAGAAAAATTAAAAATCAGCCATCGATAACATTGATATTCTTATACAAAATAAAGACAAGTATAAACTCATTGTTTCGAATCCTTTGGTACCACAACTTTACTCTTTAATTAAATTAAACAAACCAGGCTATCCAATCAGACCATTAATGTCATTCACTACAGCACCATCAGTGTGTTTGTCGCATTTTCTAATAGAAATAATTCAAAATTAGTCAGCATCTGATGAAGAATTAGTACTTTGAAAAACGCGTCTTGCATTATGAACAAATATATGTGAAAATTGTTATCAATATTGGTTCATTATAATAGACTATCTCTGAAATGCTGTGTCTAGATAAATATAGTTATATTGTAGAAAGTTGAAATTGGATAGTTTGCAAATACAAACTAAAGACGTTATGCAATATTTTGGTTACATTAAAGGGTGCAAACTCAAAAGTTAAATTACACATAGCATTTCCTAAAGGACATCACTTTTCGCTTAAATCAAATCTGAATTCAACACTGACAAAATTGGAAAATATGGAATCCTTCTGATGGCATTAGACTGTAGCCATATCGTATTCCAATCAGCGACCCTTCTGTTTGGACTCTAAGAAAATGCGCCCTAATACTGCAGCATAAATGAGACAATTCAAAGAACACATTTGCCGTCAAACCTACGAAGACAAAAAACGTAACAGGTATTCAATACGGTAAATTATTATAACATAAATGAAATTATTGGAATTGAACTCACCAGATCGGGTAGGGGACACAAAATTAGTCTATCGAGACGGCCCGGTCTTAACAACGCTGGATCAAGTAAATCTGGCCTTGAAGTAGCCGCTATGACGCTCACACCAACCAATGATTCTACACCATCCATTTGAGTTAACAGTTGGTTTACTACTCGGTCTGTCACTCCTGTGCTGTCATGGCCCCGCCTGTAATGTTTTATTGTAAAAGAATAATCCTTTCAAATATTACAGAAATATATTTGTAGTGTGAATTCGATGCAAAATTCAAAAACGAAAAACTATTCTTTGTTCCAATAATGAATTTTGGATCGAATTCTAAGTATGTTCCATGTTTTGGATTGATAAGGCCGTTACTCTGTGTAAATCTATAAACATATTAAAACAATGGTTAATAACAACAATTTACATGTTTATTAGACCAAATAAGCATGACGCACGTTTTGGTGAAACTGCACCTTATTCTAATGCTGAAGAATAATTTCAACAAAGTTTAGTGGAAGTTTCTTTTTTTTTGAATATTTAATAAGAGCTTACAAATATTAAGTGATATTTCAGTATTGTCCTTTCATATCGCAATCAATCTCCAATTATACTGAAAACATATTAAATAATTCACATACCTTGGTGCTAAACTGTCGAATTCATCAAAGAATAGAATACATGGTTTGGCATTTTGCGCTCTATAAAAAAAGTATTGAGTAAACAAGTCAGAAGTATATGAATTATTAATACTTGTTAAAAACATCTCTAACAGCTTGTTCACTAGCTCCTATGTACTTGGAGAGTAACTCTGGGCCTTTAATCGAAATAAGTCTAATATCGAATTGTTTTGCTGTTGCAGCTGCTAAAAAAGTTTTCCCTGTACCAGGAGCACCATAAAGCAATATTCCTGATAATAAGCGAATTGGGGCTTTCTCAAACAAATTAGGGTACTGAAATAAAGGTGAAATAATTTATAAGAAATGATAACAAGAACAGATTTCTGTTACATATTTCAAAAATATATGGTCTGAGTACCTTCAGTGGCCACAATAATGTCTCAGTTAACAAACTTTTAATATCTGCCAGGCCTCCAATATCGGAAAAATATTTATCTCCAGCAGAATGCAATTTTACATCGCTAAGACATAACATAGTCATTTGTGACAACGCAGTCTCACAATGTTCTTTTTTTACCAACATGTTTTCTGGATCTAAAAATGTACTGTTCTAAAGCTTTTTAAATATTATGTTTTTAAATATTATATATTACCATATTTAATACTCTGAAATTTTGCTTTCTCAATGAAATCAAATAGATCCTGAAAAACGTATCCTTCTGTTCTCCTAGAGAGCTCATCAAAATCTAGCCCAAAACTACAACATTTAAAGAAGTGCTCTAGTATTTTGCTTCTGTCATCTTTTGTTAAACTTTCAATATGATAAATCGTTTGAAACAAGTGCAATCCTCTGGAGCTATAAAAATGTTTATTGAGTTTATTTACTGACTCTGTAGTTGCAATAATTCCTATAGAACAGCGTGATAATATCGATGTTAACAATATGTACATCATCTCTGAAATCCTACAACATATAAAAATAAAATTCATCCACATTTATATTGCATTTATTACTACCTATTATAATATAAGGCATTTTGAGCTTGAGCATCATTTTCACATATATTCTCACATAAAATATGTATATTGTCAATGAATAAAATTGAAGGCTGATGATGGACTAAATTTTGAAAAATAGAAATGAACATTTTATGCAAGGAATCCATAGTTTTTCCTTTCAAAATCTCACAATGAACTACTTCCGAATAAATGAAAAATGGAGCTTCAATCAAAGTTTCTTTAATTTTTTCAATTAAAGTAGTTTTTCCAGAGCCAACATTTCCTAAAATAAAATATAAATCTTTCAGCAAATAGAAAAACTAGATGTACAAAGTAAATAAAATAAGTATATTTGAATTGTTCTATAGATACTTTCGAACTAAAATGCAATTTTTATTGATTTTTGTTGTGTGATCATTGGTCTCGTCCAAATTCTACTTAGTTGCATTTATTGAATAATACTGGAACAATTAAACCTAAATGTTAATTATGTACAAGTAAGTTATCAAAGAATAAATTTTGCTAAAATGTTTGATGCAATGAACCGGAAACTACCTTACAAAATGAAATCAGCTCTACATGTGTACTCTTATTGAAAGCTTTGGTAAGTCATATTAATGTTTTATAAAAGAAAAATTAAACACATTGTTTAGTTCAAAATATATAAAAAAACTTGGTTTTAGTTAAATAAATTTATTTAATTCAGGTGGTGATTTCAAAACTCAATAAAATATTCTATAACGCTACCAAAAATATATTTCTGAAAATAAACACTCTCAAAATTGATTATATTTTCAGAAATTTCTGTAAACTAATTTATTGCAATTATTACATTGAATATTCTCTTGGTGTAATAATGTGAAAAAGATTAACATTACCAGTTATTAACGAAGAGTCCATTGGTAGGTTCTCCATTAAATTAATCTTCAAATTATGCAAAATGTTATCATATACACTTTGGTGTCTTGCAATTGCGACAAAATCTATATTCATCTTCATCTGTTGAATTGCCAGGTTGGACACAGAAGGATCAATCTCAACTCTATATTTACAATTACGCAAAAAATCCTTGTTCACCAAACAATATCTTGAAGAACTAGACTTAAATTTTAGAATACATGTAGTATCTTTGTTCAGTATGATAGTAATATCTGCATTTAAAACAAATTCTTGATTTTGGCAAATATCAGCTAGATATTCTTTCAATAAATCTTTTACTGTTTCACTATTGTTGTTTGTGTGTATAATTATCTCTTCATTAATATTTCCTCTAAATAAACATTTCAGAATAACTTGTCGACCAATTTCACAATTCAAAATTGTAAACAAAGATTCGTGTACATACATATTATTTTTTAGCACAGCTGCATAATTCAAAGTTGATTCTGAAATCATGTATAAACGCACAATAATTGATCGGGCGCTTGAATTGTTTGCAACTTCTAAAGAGCAAAATATAGGTTCCTTAAAGCTGTCATCTTTTTTCCACGTAGTAGGTACTTCACTCTTCAATATAAACACACTGAACTCATATAAGAATTTAGAAATATCTGAACATTTTAGAAAACTAAATGGAACTAGCCTGGCTTTGAAGAATCTTTTTCTATTTGAATAAAATTTGATTTTTCTTTCAATTTGCATATCACTTTCAGTTAATTTTTTCGGAATATTGAATATATCGAGATGAGTTTGTTTGAGAGGAGTTTCTGAAAATCAAATTCATTTTAAATATTTTACAGTGTGTGTGTTCATAAAATGAAAATTACCTCTAGTATTCACCAGAATTTCTTCCTCTGATACAATATCTCTTTGTATAGTTGTGTTTGTTTGAGGTAGTACTATTAACTCTGTTAAATTATCTAATATTCCTGGTGAAGATGGTTCAACTGATACTAAAAAAATTATAATAATTATAAAAGATACAAACCTACATGTACATTTTTCCCAAAAAATTATTCGCGCTTTCTTTCAAATACTCAATTTGTCCAATCAATATGACTACCAGTAAGAATGGCTAGGCTTTAAATCAAAATATGGTTTGAAATGCAATGAATGCACAGACATTTGTCATCAGAATATGCCACTTCAACGTTATGATGAAGTTACATCTTTTTTTATGAATGATTGAAAGCGATTGTTATTAAAGTCCCATCAAAATTCATAAATAAATTATAAATGAGTGATCTTATCGAGACATTCTTTTAAACTTAATTGCAATATTGTATCAATTGAAAAAATTAAAGACTAAATACAGATAGGCCCTTATTAAATAATTGACGAGGCGGATACTTGATGAAAATTAATATCCATAATAAAACACTGGTATATTATGTAAATGTACACCTATAATCTCTAGTCCTTGAGTATCAAAGAAAGATAATTATGGAATTTTAACAAAATTTCTAACTGGTTATGCATCCTCTAAATTAAATAAACTCAGCAAGAAGCTGATTGTGAGCTCTACTTGCATATTTGAATATGCAAATTTGTTAGTTTGATTGTAGCAAATTTAGTTTTAGTCCCTTATCCTCCAAGAGAGATATTTCAAAAATTGAGCTAAATGATTTTATTTCTGTTTTTGTAGATTTTTCATTTATTTTTGTTGATATAGTGATTTCTACTATCACTTCTTTTCCAACACAATATCAATCTTGAAAAATATCGAAAAACACGAATCTAAAATCCATAAAAATAAATCATGAGTAGATAGAATTAAATATAGTGGTTGTCATAAATTCTACATTGGTAGAGGTTTAGAAAAGAAACAACGCTTTTATAATAAAAAAATTGATTCATATTATGCAAATCACTTTATCAATGGCAGAAACATATTTAACTCCTCATTTTATAATTATCAGATCTCGAAACATTAAATACAAAAGATGAGGAACTGACACTAATTCTCCTAGAATAATCACAAATTATTCAGGTATTCTTCCCAATAATTTCCGTATTTTGAAACACTATACTTTCTCACTAATGTTCAAAATGACATGTTTTACTGATTAACAACACTATAAATGAAATTTCACTTTGTTCCTTCTATTGCAGTCAAATAAAAATATTTTATTTTCATTTTCAGTTTTTTCTAAGGAGTGTTTGTATTGCAGTAGACTAAGTTCCTAATAATTATGCTAACTTCCATGCTTTAATTTAAAATAGATGAATACATGGAAAAGGAAATTTTTGTAAGGACTCAAATATAAGCTTTATTATTGAGTTAATGGACTATTTCTTTTCCTTTATCCTAAAGTAGTGCAAAAATAGATGCAGCTATCTAGTGGTAGCATTAAGTTGGGCAATTACATTCTTCAGCAACTTGTGACAAACTTTTTTAACTTTTAACACTATTCAAACCCCATGTTACATGAAATTATTCACGAAAATGGATTTATTTTAAGTTCCGCAGAATATTGATAAATTTATTTATCACCTCAAAATGATTACGACCTATATTCAATTAAAATTGCATCAATATGTTATCCCTACAATAACACAGTATTGAATTCTGATATTTTTCAGGCTTTTTATTATAAATAACTTTGGTAGTAATAATACAAGTTTTTTTTGCTATTTGGTTTTAAGACTGTTCAGTTCTTTTAATACTTATATTTTAAAACGAATTAGAAAATAGCAGATTTTATTGTAAAGATTTTTTCATCATTTTTATTTAATCTGTTTTGAACCAAAAAAACTCATAAAATGTTTGCACTTTGATAAAAATTATTGCTTGTCTTTATCACCTGGAATTTACGTAGGTGTTGCATTGAAAAGTTTTTGATGAGTAATAAAAAAAAATCTCATTAAAAACACAAAAAATTAAACTCATCACATCAGATTTATTATAAGTTGGTGTTCCATTGACTAATATGTAACTATTTGAATGGATAGGTATTCACTATTTGAAAATTTCAGCAACAACAAAAACTTATTTGTTTGATCAAACAATTTCTAGCTACCTTATCTGCATTATATTACCAACTATATATCCAGAATGTTTTCAGAAGTTGGTCAATTTGTTCAATACAAATATGAATTTGATCAAAATCTTTCAAATTTCACCTACCCACTTTGACTGGAATGTTCAAATTATCTCCTATCCATATAATGAAATCTTGGTTTATGTTTACAACTCTAGTTTGTCTCAAAACACAAGTTTCTACTTCATCTTTCAACGTATCCTAAAATTTAAATAGTAAACTGAAAATGTCGATAACAAAAATAAGCTATAATATATTACCAGAACTTCATAATCATCAAATCTAAGTGGACTTATTGTGAAACTTTGTACTCTAACTGGAGAAAACTTTTCTATTACGTGAACAACGTCATTCTGTTTTATCTGTAATACTTTAGCATAGATAGAACTAATGCCTAATATATCGTCTGATCCATTTGGGAGAGATGGTCCTGTAGAAAAATATGCTTCTTGGTTGTTGCCATATGATAACTTAATCACTACCTGAAATATATTTATACTGAACTTTGATTCTTCAAAAACTATTATAACTGACATTCAAACCTAATTCCATGGATACTTTAGGGCTTAAAAAACAAAAGTTGTTTTTCACATTTAACAATTGTACTGTTAGTATTCTCTCCAACATTATAAATTTTAGAAAATATTCAATAATAAAAAAAATTCTGTTCAAATATTGTGAGGTTAGGTAAGTTAGGTTAGGATATTGCAGAATCTGGATGACATTCTCAACTTTGTAATTTTTTTGTCGACATCTTACGACTGAAGATTGAACAATTTTCAATGGAAACGGTATATTCATCCCATTGAATTCATACTATTTCCTGACTGAAAATTGTTCAATATTTTTTAAGGAAGAAATTGTGTTTACGCTTTCTTCCGTTTTACATTAATTACATTTATGAAAGCAATTTCTGAACTTTTGTCTGAAACTATAGATATAACTCAAGAGGATATAGATTTCTGCACTTTAGTTTTGGCAATATGAACATGGTACACTAGATGGATGCGTCGCAGGCCTAAACCAATCAGAGTGAACTAATAGTTTCAAAACAACCGAAAACCGTGAAACCGTCAAAAGATAACTGCTGTAAGGAGCAACGAACATTTTAATGTGACAATTCAATTTTAGATTTGTATCTTGTAGATTATTATAAACTTAGAAGATCTTCAAAGTAAGGGTGAGTTATGTTTGAGAAATTTTTTCATATATTTTTATTCAATTGTAGTCGTATTTTGCACTACTTCATTATTTAAGCTCATTTCATCCACCATTTTCATAAACGTTTTTAGGTAGTTACATTTTTGAAACCTTTTCTTCGGTTCACCTGAGGGTTTTGGTTTTTATAAATTTATGATTCAGTTGTATTCTTCGTTAAAACTTTTGAATGGAGCAAACGAAATTTTAGGTTTAATCGTAAAAAAGGGCGGTAAAGTTCGTTAGCACATTTTGGCATGCAGGAATGTATTCATATTTCTCAGTTATAAATTATGTCCACTCATGGTTTTAATTGTGAATGTACTGGATGTTTCATAAATCTTCGAAATGTTAGTTATGAGTATTTCTATCTAGAATTGAATTTATACATTGGAAGTGATTGTTACGCATTTTGAATTGAGCCAAATTTTGTGAGTCATTTTACCTACTCTGATCTTTTTTATACATTAAATAAATCAATGATTTCTAAGTAATTCCTTTATTCTTTATAATTTAGTTATATTCGTAAAATTCATTTCCCATTAAAAATTCGTATATTATTGATTTCAGTCTGGAATAATAGTTATAACTTCATTAAAATTGCTCTTAACATTTTAATGCAAAGGTAAAGCAATCTTATTGATTTTTGCAGATAAAGATTGACCCATTTAGTCCTGTTCGTAATGAAATATACTCTCATAGTATATATACCACTCATAATCAATAACTTAATGAATCTAATAATAATCAATAACTTTACAGATAGAATATATATTTCAAGGAAATATAAGGCAATTTCGTTTACAGCCTTCGATAGCTTCAAAATAAATCACATGTAATTATCATTAGATCAGTTGGCAAAATATGAAAGTTGAGATATTGTCAATAGTTCTGTTTATAGAAAATGTATTTTAAACTAGAAGAAATGCTTAAATACACATGTTGTCAATCCCAATTCTTCACTCAGAATTATTTTTCGTGAAGTATCAGCAATCGGTATGTAGTTCAATGAATCCAATGAGAAACAATTCCTCAAATTTCTTTTGGTTCTATAATACTGAGAGTATTGAATTCAAATGTTTGATGGGATTGCATCAATCACATCAAAATTTTATTACATCAATATCAGTATTTCTTGACTATTGGAGTTGACTGAATGTCTCAATTATTTACAGTATTGTTTCTTTAATTCAAAAGTACCTTTGTGAAAGTGGCTTATGTAATTCAATAGTTATTATACATTTGATTTTTCACCTTGCAATATTTCACACTCAACATAACTTGGTTATAGGGAACTTTATGGCTTTTATCAATGATTTGTACCTAATAATCCTAAGAGTAGTTATATGATTTTGATCCCAAAATATTGGTTATTATGTTTACCTAAATCGTTAGCATCCTTATTTTAGTTTTGACATGTATAACTATTTGAATTAGTTTTCATGTAGTAACCTGGTAGATATTTGCTTTCTTGTTATAAGCATAATGTTGGCCAGTATATCAGTATTGCAGCTCTCTTTAACATGAATTGCATCAAGGGTTTACTAAATCTTGTTCTAATTAAAGCAAATATGTAAATACATATATATATATATATATATATATATATATATATATATATATATATATATATATTTTTTTTTTTTTGATGAAGTGTTTGCCTGTGCAAGACATTTTTTTTCAGCAGTAATAGGTGGTTGATGTTAATGAATCTAATTTATTATCAACTTGTTAACTTATTGTTACAAAATTTAAGGTTTCTTGATGTCATAATCATTTTGTTGTCGATATTGATCTGAGAAAGTCGCCAATTTTGTGAGAAAATGTTAACATTCAAATAATAAATTTTGTTATTAACGTTTCGTCACGAAATTCGTGACTTAACAAAACTTTGGAAAAGAATTTTAACTGGTTGATGATGTTGGTGGGCCTGTTATTGCTAAAAGAAGACATATATATATATATATATATATATATATATATATATATATATATATATATATATATATATATATATATATATATATATATATATATATATATATATATATATATATATATATACAGGGTGTCCCGTAAATAACACGCCAGAGTGACACTGGAGGTAGATTGGCTTCAGGTCAATCAGATAACATCAACATGACCTCTGTAAAAGCTTTCTGGTTTTCGAGATATTGCCACTTTTATGTTTTTTTCAAAAATCTATACTTTGTGGTCATTTTCTCGCCTGTTTTGAATATAAATAAGTTCTAACTCATGTTTTTTTTTCTTGTGCTATCATCAATATATGGTTGAGACAATCGACCTATCATTTCACTAAAAACTAGCTCGTTAACCTCAAAAAAAAATTAAGTTGTTTCAATTTAATTTAAATCCGAAAACCTCTAGTAAAGTTTGACTATTTACTGTGAAAAAATATTGCACCGGACAGAATCAGCAAATGATCTTAAAAACTAGCCTATTTAATGCTCTTTCGAAAGCGGTATAACATTTGTGGTTTTTTTCTTTCAAGAGTCTAGAAATTCCAATTTTTGTCATTGAAGTCGTGCTACTTGCGAAATACACTGCGCCGCAAATTTAACGTATAGCTTATATATTTCCTAAGTTTTGACTGAATATTTTCTCAGGCGGTGATCCGATTTGAATGAATTTTTCACCAAATAGTAGCTCCGTTCTTTGAGAAAATGTAATAGTTATAAGATGATCAAAAAACAGAATAAACTTATTTTATAGGGTGTTTGAATAGCGACATGTTTTCTTCGTCCAAGTTTACATCCTTCTGCGGGCAATATCGGGTAGCTCAGACTTGTAGTATGGAGAGATATACAAAACCAAATAAACAAAGTTTCTACTTGTAAAGAAATTTTGAATACACAGCCTTCTTCGCAAATTAACAAAAAAGTTTTAGAAAATTTCGTTTGAAAAGTGTGAGAATTACAAAAACATGAATATCTTTCGATTGGCTCAAGGTAAACAGACAATTGAAAAAACAAATTACTCAGAAGTCATGCGAATATTATACCGTCTATTTTTTTTCTGCCTGAGCTACCCGATATTGCCCGCAGAAGGATGTAAACTTGGACGAAGAAAACAGATCGCTATTCAAACACCCTGTACAATAAGTTTAATCATTTTTTTTGATCATCTTATAACTATTGCTTTTTCTCAAAGAACGGAGCTACAATTTGATGAAAAATTTATTCATATCGGATCACCGCCTGAGAAAATATTCAGTCAAAACTTAGGACATATTTAAGCTATGCGTTAAATTTGCGGCGCAGTGTATTTCGTAAGTAGCACGACTTCAATGACAAAAATTGGAATTTTAAGACTTTTGAAAGAAAAAAACCACAAATGTTATAATGTTTTCGAAAGAGCATTAAATAGGCTAGTTTTTAAGATCATTTGCTGATTCTGTCTGGTACAATATTTTTTCACAGTAAATAGTCAAACTTTTGTTAAGGTTTTCGGATTTAAATTAAATTGAAACAACTTGATTTTTTTTTTTGAGGTTAGCGAGCTAGTTTTTGATTAAATGATAGGTCGATTGTCTCAACCATATATTCCTGATAGCACAAGAAAAAAAAACCATGAGTTAGAACTTATTTATATTCAAAACAGGCAAGAAAATGACCAAAAAGTATAGATTTTTGAAAAAAACATAAGAGTGACAATATCTCGAAAACCAGAAAACTTTTACTGAGGTCATGTTGATGTTATCTGATTGACCTGAAGCCAATCTACCTCCACTGTCACTCTGGCGTGTTATTTACGGGACACCCTGTATATATATATATATATATATATATATATATATATATATATATATATATACATATACATATACATATACATATATATATATATATATATATATATTATATATATATATAATAATATAATATACATATATATATATACATATATATATATATATATATATATATATATATATATATATATATATATATATATATATATATATATATATATATATATATTGAATATTCCTGCCTGCGCTGTATTGTTCTTTTCTAGCAATATTTGACCATTTAAATGAGAACAATGGCTTTGTTGAAAAGTTTACATTTTGTCATTTAATAATTTCAAAACAAAATTAATTGGTTTTCCTTACCATCTAATATCTATAACTGAAGACGGTCACAGCCGGAAAAATTTTATTAAACACTAGTATCATTCCAATCCATCAAAAGTTTTGAGAGTCATGAATGTCATGACGAAATGTAAACTTTTCATTGAAGTCAGTTTTCTCATTCAAATGGACTATTTTTGCTAAAAAAGACAAATTAATAAATACAGATATATATATATATATATATATATATATATATATATATATATATATATATATATATATATATATATATATATATATATATATATATATATATATATATATATATATATATATATTGATAAAAACATTGTGACCTACCCCTGAATTGAACAATTTGGTGCAGCGTAACAGACAACAAAACCGCGGTTTTAATACAAGGAATTATGAGAGACATCCTTGCCTAACCGGATCACAGGTAAAAAATAAATTATTTTGTTGGCAGTGTTTACTTTTTACTAGTGAAAATGTCTCTGTTTGGGGCCGCTTATGCCCGCCACATACGCTACGGTAGACCGGAGCGTATGTGGGAATAGTATTTGCATGTTTTTGTACGTACACAGACCTGCACAGGTTTCCTATCCGGTCTACCGTAGCGTATATGGCGGGCATTAGGATTTGAGGATTTAATTCTATACCTAGTTGAAAGTGAGGAATTTTTCACCGATAAAGTAACTTTTAATACAGCACGCGGATTAATATCTTACAAGATAGGGAATTTATATATTTTTTAAACATCTTTAAATTAATTTTTGAATTAGAACAGAAACAGAAATATTTTTTCAAATCTTACAGCACAAGTTTTCAGATGTAATTTACTCACGAAATCGGCTCAAGTTTCTTTTGGAAAAAATTTCAGAATTTCGTGCAGAAGTTTATTTTAAAAAACTATTTTCTGTATTTCAAACTACTGATGATACGACTCAATTTAGCCCAAAACGAAAGAAATTCAGTTACGCAGATATGGAGCTTCACTATAAGCAAATATTTTATGAAATTTTGGATACTATTAGGGGTCAAATAGAAATAAAGTTCTCTGATTTGAAAGAACTGCATTTCTTCGACTTACTCAATAAAAATTTGTTTACCGGATTTTCGGCTAATTTTCCAGATAACCTTTTGGAAAATTTATGTTGTTATTGTTTCTATCCCGGTGACATCGGCTTCCGTAGAGCGCTCGTTTTCCACTCTTGAGAGAATTAAAACTTATTTACGAAATTCAATGAGCCAGGATCGTTTGAAAAATATTAGTTTGTTGACTATTGAAAAGGAATTGGTAAAACTTTTGACGAAAGACAAAAAAATTTATTAGGATATTATAGATCATTTTGCTAACGTTAAAGATCGCAGAATCCCGCTAATCTTCAAAAATATATATTAACTTTTTATTTGCTCTCACCAGCTGTTAATAAATTCGTTAAGTAGGTAGGTAGGTACCTATTTTGTGAAAGAAAAAAAAATTTGATGAATTGATTAATTGGCTGAGAAGAGTTTTTGTGAATATTGTAAATAGGAGTTGTAGGTCTCAAGGTAGACACTCCAAAGTGAAAACAAATTAATAGCTTAGGGTGCCTGTTTCACTTTGAGTTTCTTTAAATTATAGGGCGGTTGACCTTGAAATCCTAAAAAATTTCGCCTATGGTGTATTTTTTAACACCTCTTGTATCCTCAAACCAAAACCTCACGAGCCGCCACTGATATATATATATATATATATATATATATATATATATATATATATATATATATATATATATATATATATATATATATGCATGTATGTATGTGTGACTGGAAAAAAATTTCGAAAATCTTGCTCTAGGAGGTCTGAAACGGATTGAAAAACTGCTCCCCCACCTGACTGCTTTCCTTCGATACACTGTATAGTATGTATTCTCGGGGAAAATACGACTAAAAATTGGATCGAACAGACATGTATGACAGTTGGCGAGCACGTTATGTATTATACAGAAAACTTGAAATAAGAAAAGTCAAAGTTTTTTTTATTAAAATTAATAAGATAATCTTTTTTTTCGCTCTGAATTAAGTCTAATATAGAATACTAGTTTTTTCCTTTTCCATACTATGAGTAGAAAGCATGAGCACTCTCTTACATTTAACGGCTTCGAGGCGCACAGCTGTTGTACTGCGTTCTCCTCTATCGCGTCAAATGGTACGCGCAATGCCTCTGTCATACATGTTTGCTCGGTCCAATTTTTCAATTTGAAAGCCTGGCAACCGTTATTTATGAACGGATTTTTGCAAGCAACCCTATACTAATGTATTTGCAATAAAATAACCTTAATTTTAATACATATAAATCACCAATATCAACTTACTTCTTTATGCATGGAAACCAGTTAATAGGGTCCAGAAAAAAAGTTGGCAACCTAGCTGTTGTAATTGTGTATAATATTAATGCTTTCTTCCGAAGTTTATTTCGTTTGGCAAGAACGTCAGTGAATTTTGAAACAATAATAATTCTTGTTATTTTGATTGTAGCCATGAACATTTCTTTACGGCAACTGTCTCGGTGTATGTTTAGAAACATATTTGGTTTACTGTTTTTTAATAGCTAAGTTTTACCATGTCTGCTGAAGAAAAAATGCATGTCGACCTGGGTGGCCAACTACTTTAAATAATGCTTACTTTATGCAAATCTAAAACAAGCTAGTAAGCCAAAAGTTTTTGTTTGCTGTTGCTGTCTAGCATTCTGGAGGTCCCTGGGTCGATTGGTCTGCCATTAGTATTTCTTAGAGGTTTCCTCATGGCGTAGATAATCACTGCTTGCAAACTTACAATGGCGAATGCTTGGCCAGTATTCATACTCTGAACCCCACCTCACCTCCTGCCTCCCATAATTATCCGGTGTTCCTATCCATAATGCACCTGTACGTACAAGTGTATTCTCAGAAGGCGTTCATCCCCATAACTCAAACAGGCCGCCTCCCTCATACATATTTTAGGGATGAATAAAACACGTGCTCTCCTTCGTTTTCTTCAGTTTCTGAAATGATTTTACACCTAATATTTCTATTTAATTATTAAGTTATTGCCATTTATGCACCGAGGGTCCTTTTGTGACTAAAACGAAATAGTTGAAAATAAAAAACTTCAATTATAGTCGGATATCAAATTGTGTAAACGCTACTCTACTAATACATGCTCTGCAGCTTCTGATGAAAGGTCTTTTTAGCTGTGGCGTGTACTTTTTGTACGGTTGAAGAGGTTAAACAACGCACGCATACGCGGCAGCTAAAAAGATATTTTATCAGCAGGTGCAGAGCACTTTTTAAGGAATTTTCACTGGACGAAACTGAACTCAATCAATCAAATAATGTGATTACAATAAAATGTTGAACTGAAGTCATTTAAAGAGTATTTTGTAGTGCCGAAAGTGAATATGTACGGAATTACACCTCAAAAACGGCGAGGTTTGTAATTGAAGGGATTTTTTTCGGAGAATGACTTGGCCTAAGTAAAACAAAACATTTTCCTGTTAATGTTTTTTCAATAACTCAGCCTCACTACTATAAAACTGGGCAAGTGCCGCCTACGAGTAATCGGTAAATAATTGGAATACCTACTACAAATGTGTAGGGGAAATGGAAAAGGCTGAAAGTGCCAAAAAATAAAAAATTTATTTTTTGCATGGAATGTGTTGCAAGCGACATCGCTAATAACCTAGAGAAGGTTGAAAGTGCCAGAAAAATTCCTACTAGTTACTAGAGCAGTCGCAAGGAGCAGCACCGTGAAAGTGCCCGCTGACTGTCAGTGGAAAGGGCTGAAAGTGCCATCCGCCATGGTGAATGTGCTCTTCCATTGCATTGGATTTTTTCAAACCATTATGAACATTCATCCTCTACGTGCAAAGAGCACAGGACTTTCAGCCTTTTAACTAACAAGATATGACACTTACATCGTTTCCCAAAAAAAGATATGATTGCACTTTCATCGAATTATATATGTACAACAAAAAAACAACTCTTGAAAAATAAATAAAAATATATTTTGTATTTCTAATGAAAATTATAGATTTTCAAAGAATACAGTATAAGTTTTATGAAGTTTTTATTGAATACTGAAAATTTTACTTTGTGGCACTTTCAGCCTTTTCCATTTCCATTACACTATTCGAAAAAATATTGGTTTTTTGAATTAAATTGTTATAATTATTTATCACTAACCAATAGATGCAGACTGCAGACATTTGAATAAATTTATTTAAGACAGCCCCAATTAAAGAAGTACACGCGGCAGCAAAAAAAAAATTTTTTCAAATTAAATTGTCTTTATAATTATTCATTATAATTCAATAGATACCAACCCCACACATTTAAATGAATTTCTATTTTTTCCTTTCAACTATTTTGTTTTAGTCAGAGAAGGCTGGATGCATAACTAGCAATAAGCTATTAATTTTCAAATAGAAATATCAGGAGTAACACCATTTGAAAAACTGCATTAAGTAGGCATGTTTTTGGAATAGTTGTCGACATACATTTTTTTCTACCAGGCATACTCAAAATTTTCCACAAAAAAATCCATGAAACCAAAAATCTGTTTTTAAACATTTTTGGAGAAAGTTCAGCAATAGCTAATCATTAATTAAGTTGGGCATTCGCAAGTTCAACATTCAAGGATATTTTTTAAAATCCGTTGATAATTCCATTACCTATTCGTTGTTTTTTATTTATTTTTTTCATAGCAGTTGTAGTGTCCCCTGCAAGTATGTATATGCCGGGTTATCCATTATTTACCCAGTGTATATATATATATATATATATATATATATATATATATATATATATATATATATATATATATATATATATATTTATATATATATATATATATATATATATAAACAAACTTAGTTAATATTTGACGTCCCTAATATTTGTTCTGTTGTAGTGACTCATTAATTTTAATACAATGGCTCCACTAAAAGCGCCGCTCGTCAACAAAAATGTTGCTCACATACCTCTTCGAAACTCTACAGTTACAACTAGAAGTAAAGCTGTTGTAACAAATACTCAGAATAAAACTATTCGAACTAAGAGAAAAGCAGACTGTTCTCCATCCAAAGACACAACTTCAAATGTCAAAAGATCAGCATTTGGAGATATAACAAGACATGTAAATGTTATTCCATTGAGAAAAACTGCAGATGAAAAGAAAAGCTTGTTAAAACCTGTAGATGAAAAGAAAAGCTTATTTAAAACAGTAGATGAAAAGAAAAGCTTATTAAAACCTCCAACAAAAGTTGTTCTAAGGGCTAAGCAATTACCTACTGTCAGAACTGTCGTGAAACCAAAGAATAATGAAAATATATATCCACCAGATGCTCCCGGAATAAAAACTAAAACTAGGCTCTCAGTGAAAGCACCGACTGATACAGAAACAGTGGTTAAAGTCAAAGAACCATTAAAAGAAAATAATGGCAAAGTTAAGACGAGATTGAGTAATGAATTTGAAAAGAGTGAAGAATCTCTATATTCATCGGCAGTAGATGAATTAAGGTAGATAAATTTAATTTATTTAGCATTTGGGGTGAAGTTTTTACTTAGACGAACTTATTCTAAATCATTAGCATAATTACCACTGCAATGAAGGTTCATTAGATATATACATCTTATGGTAGTTCATAAACTTTCATATAGAAATGTGATGTATAATTGAAGAAAAAGTTTGTTTTCTCTGCTATTTCATTATTTTGTATTCCAGTAATCTAAATGTATATTCAGTCAGGTTTACCATTAACTTTTACTGGCTAAGATAATAAGGTTTTTGACTTTCTTGATTATCACTATTCGATATTTTTCCAACTATATATAGTTATTTATATTATATTTAGGTTGATACTTTATTCATTTTTATTTACTGTCACCTTTATCTTGATTGAGGGATAAAGCTTGAATGACCTCGTCTTTATGCAAGAATGTTTTCACCATAATTTTTGAGATACCCATACAGTTAGTTCTCTGTATAATATTTAACTCTCATTTTGTCATCGGTTGTTAACTCGGATTTTTTTATTATTCTCATAATTTTTTTTTGATTTCTGCAAAATTTTTCACATTTGATTTACGGTACTACTGAATCTCATATATATTTTCCCCTTCAGTACTAATTCTGTATACAGTAGTGCAAAAGGACGTTTAACAAGGTCTAAAGTGGATTCACCAAAAGAAAATATTTCAATACAGCAAAGCCCGTCCAATGTAACACTGGTAGCTTCACAATTAGAAAAACAACTAAATCTTGGCAATTATTTAGTACCTGAAGGAGTCAATGACTTTGACAAAGAAAATTGGAATGATGTCAATCAGTCATCGGAATATGCAATGGACATTTTCAACTATCTTAAAGAAAGAGAGGTAAGGATTCTATAACTAATAAATAAAAATATTATTTGATTGTCGATTTTCACGTTTCCTGTAATATATCAAATAATTTGCATTTTACAAATAGAAATGACATCCACTCTAAAAATTGTGTAAAATCGCTTTATTCCTTACTACTCGTTTTAGGCAAAAAAATAATCGAAAAAATACCTCCAATTTGGCCTCCGGTCAACATATACCAAAGTATGAACTTTCTCCATGCAGAATTTACCACCCTCATACTAACTATACCCCATACAACGAAATCTATATTCTACTATCATTCGCCTCTAATATTCAGCTCATTTTCACCGTACTCATCATGAGAATGAGCTTAGATTTTTAGACAAAAAAAATATGAAAAAATTACGTTTAAAGATTCCATTGCCTACAGGTGACGCTCAAATAAAGCGTGTAAAATTTGACCACGACTTAGCATCATCACAGAGTGCAAACCAGATCGAGATGCGATTAGGAAAAAAATTAGTCCCGCAGGTCGAAGTGCAATTTAACACGTATATAAAAAAAATCGGTCACTCAGCCGGCAAGTTTTTTTGTTATTATTTGCTTTCGCTTTCATTTTTATCACATATGACGTATATTAGCCTTTTAATTGAAATTTTCAAGTTTTTTTTGGTTTTTAAATATATTCAATTTGCGGCATCACATTAGTGCCACGCCGTCACAAGGAGGTACTTTGGCCATAGAGCCGGAATGACATCAACGTGATACCGCGGACTGTTGCGTGGTATCTAGATGTCGTTGCATCCACCGCGGGAAAGATTTGTATGGCTGTGGAGTAATAAGATCTAGACATAGGGAGCTCACTTGTTACTTCACGATCGTACAAATTGTTTTTATTCACTAATATAACGGGTGATAACGAAAAAAAAACAAAAGTATCTGAAAAAGTTATGGAATGATCTTCTATCTGATGAGAATAATGCAAAATGAGCTAATTTTTAGTTGTGCACTAGTGAACTCATTTCTATTGTGTAAAGAAGTGACACAGAGCACAATGAAAATAACACCATATAGGGAACAGCTAGCTACATCATTACTAGTAGGTCAAGGAAATAATGACCCTCTAACTGACGATGCTAAACGAGACCACTCATTAGAACTTCCTCATAAAAAAAAGCGTTGCGTTGTTTGCTACGCTGAAATAATGAAAACGCAATGAAGAATTATTGCAACCAATAAAAGTTCACGCACAAAGTGGCACTGCCCTGGATGTGAAAAAATTATTGTTTTACATGTTTTTTCACAACGTAATCAAGTTAGAATAAGTTAGTTTTAGATTTTTATATTCGTTTGATTTACTTAACAAAACATTAGAGTTGATTTCTAATTTTCATTTCCGTTTCTATCTAAAAGAATAAATTTTTGTTGTTCAATTTTTTTGATACCCCGTAGATTTTTTCCTAAGCCCTATATCTCGGTCCGGCGCATGTGAGCCGATCACTTGGACGACGCCTATAAACACTTCGTTCACTCAGCATTGTGCCATGGTTTCTAACGAGGTACACGCCGTCTAAATCACATTTTGTTGTGTGGCTCTACATTGATGCCGCACCGGCACAGTAACCAAAAGAGCGCGGCATACGTGTGATGCCACGCCGGGGTCAACGTGTTAAGCGGCTACAATATCCGCGAAATGCAATGCGGTTGAGGAAAAGACTTATAATCCACATAGGATCTTACCTCAATATCAACTGAATCCATATACCAAATTTCAACTCAATTTGCTGAAGCAGTGTAGATGAGTAAATTTTCAAAAACCACGAAAAACTAGAGATCTAGTTCCTAACATGAACTCAATACACATGCAAATTTCCAACCTTCTAACTCAATTTGCGGTTGCTTCGCAGTGTAAAATGGGTTTTTTTCAGCTCCACAGAACCTTTGAAAACCCATGAATGCTTAATTTCGACTATGGTGTTTATAATATTAATTTCCACATATTTTGCCACCGGTTTGAAAATTTTTCTACCATTCTCCTCACCGCCACTTCCCTCCCCAAATTTTGGATATGCAATATTTTCTCTAATTTTAATAGTTTGGTTATTACTCAAAAACCACCCCAGATACCAATATATTCATATTAAAAAAATTTCTAAAATTATGGTGTAGGACGTCTAAAACGAATTTAAAAACTGCTCCCGCATCTGGCTGTTTACTTTGATACAGTGCAATAGTCTATTATTTTCGGGGAAAGTACGACTAAAAAATAAATTTAATAGGTTATTGAAATAATCAAAGTTTTTTTATTTTTAAGAGAACTCAAATTATCCCAGACTACATGTCTAGGCAAGTATCCCTTAATACTTGGATGCGATCCCTTCTCGTCGACTGGATGGTGGAAATTCAAGAAAGTTTTGAACTCAATCACGAAACTCTTTATCTAGGGGTCAAACTGGTAGATCTATACCTGAGTAAATTAACTGTAGACAAGGAAACTCTCCAATTAGTTGGTGCAGCAGCTATGTTTGTTGCAAGCAAATTTGATGAACGTATTCCGCCTCTGATTGATGATTTTTTGTATATTTGTGATGGGGCTTATAGCAGGAAAAAACTCATCCGAATGGAGTTGAGCTTATTGAAAATATGCGGTTTTGATTTAGGAATATCGATCAGCTACAGATTTCTCAGAAGATACGCCAGGGTAAGTTTCAACCTACATCTTCGATATTTTTTTCAAGAAGAAAATATGTGTCCGATTTTCTAGCTATATATTCAATTTAAAAGAATAGTTTCTATGAAAACTTTGCAGGTCATTTTATTTGAATTTTAAAACATTTGTTTTGTGTATATCGCGTCAATGAAATTTCAAGTACAGCCAACGTAATTTCCATGTGAGTATATAGCCACCAATTTTTGTGATTTTTTTAGTGTGCCAAAGTATCTATGCCTGTTCTTACTTTAGCAAGGTATATTTTGGAGATGTCTCTCATGAATTACCAAGCAGTTACAATACGAGAATCTATATTGGCCTCAGCTTCCTTATATTTGGCGTTAAAAATGAAAAAAATCAGCGATTGGACGCCAACATTAGAATTCTATACAGGTAAGAAAGTCAATAATCACTTCATCTTTATATAATTATATAAAGTTCGAATGTGCCTGTGTTCGTAGTTCTGCTCCTAAATGGCTTATCAGATTTTGATGAATTTTTTTATACTTATATGGTCATGTACTGTTATGGAGGGTTCTTAGCTATAGATGAAGCCGGTAGGTAGCGCTGTTTTTTCGATATTTTTTTGATTTATCGCATTCAAAAACATCTCAAATTCTCAGCTTTACAGCACCTCCCAATTTATTAATTTCTTTATATTCATGGGCGTGGTCTGTGGCAGGACAACCTCTGCCAACCGGATCCGCTAGTATGTATATAAAATTATAAAATAAATTTAGTACGGGAAATATAGTATCAAAGAAGAAACAAATTTTTGATCTGACCCGCATACGGATAATCCGATGTTAAAAATTTTTAATTGGTAGCTATAAAAGTAGACTTATTATAAAAATATAGTAAAAAGCAACTATGTTTTCTTACAATAAAATGAATTATTTTGTACTCTTTAGTTCGCTCATTCGTGTTTTTGGTTTTTCAAAAGTATCGTTTATTTTTAAATATGAAGTTTGAAACTGAGTTGTATTTGTGAATTCTCTAGCGACCCTAACTTATACATTTAGAACCAGAATTTATTCTATTATTATACAAGTAGGAGGAGAAATGAATTACTGAATTTTTCTTCTGTTCCAGGATACAAACTTGAAGATATTATGAGTACTGTATATTTACTCAATAATGACCTACACGTAAAACCCAAACCTCAAGTGATGACAATACGCAATAAATACAATCACAAGATATTTTTCGAAGTGGCCAAGACACCTTTATTAGAAAATGAAGATCTCAAATTGTAGGTCAATATATTAATTATTGCTTTTAGAATAACTTTTTATATTGACAGTTTTTGACTCGCATGTTTATTTTAACATGTTATACAGTAATTTTTAAGGAACCATGCACTGTAAAATATGCACAATTTATAGTTTAATGGAGATTGTGTGTATTATATATTTTATGGTAGCATTTTAACTGTCGATTTTAAGGCTAAATGATTGAAATAAATATTCAGTACAATATTCTAGTATTACTACTAGAGATAAATTTGGACACCACATTATATATATGACTGTAAATTCTAGAATTTTTCAATTTTAATAAACCAGAATACTGAACATTTTCAATTATAATTATTCGCATGTCTTGAATTTCAAGTTATAATATGTATATATGATTTTATAAATGTTTTATGTTTCAAAAATAACGACTAATATATTAAAACTAGAAATCAAAATCCACTCAATATTCTTTATATCAGTGCAAAAGCACTGGATAAAAAATTTCTAAACATCAAACTCTCAACTCTTCTTTATTAGTGTATCAGTTAGAAAAAAAAAATAATGTTGAACATATACCTCTTTCTTAAACTTTTTTTATAGCTGCACAAAATATCCGATTCTCATAAGAAAACAATAAGCAGTTAGCTTAATTACAAGATATTATTTAAAGTGTACTGAAATAGTCAGCATTCGTAATATCACTGCATAACTATACTAATCACCCAATGCTCAATTTATGACAATACCCAATAAGTACAATAAGATATTTTTTTAAATGGCCATGTTTCTCATGTTTGTTTTAATGTGTTATACAGTAATTTTTCAAAGGTCTATGCACTGTAAAATATCCACAATATAAAATATTTCAAGGGAGATTGTGTATATTATCTATTTTATAGTAGTATTTTAACTGCCTAATTTGAACACCACGTTATGTAAATGGCTGTAAATTTATTTGAGAATTTCTTAGTTTTAATAAACCACAACTGATCATTTTCAGTTTTACTTATTGTAATGCCATGAATTTCAAGTTGTATGTTTATGTATTTACATACATATATATATATATATATATATATATATATATATATATATATATATATATATATATATATATATATATATATACAGGGTGTCCCACCGGGAAAGAACGCGATCTGTATATGGAAAACTACACATAGGAAACTTTTGAAAATTTGGCAGTATACTAATGTTGATAGGGGCAACTCGACTAAAATATTTTCAAGATGGTGGCACTTCCGGTTATACCGGAAGTAGATACCTACTTGCTTATTTTAAATTGGATACCCTATATATTAATACATTTTTAGATTCTACGAAAGATTCTAGGCAGATTTTATGTATTATGTCCTATACCTAAGTCTAAGCGTTTTTGACATATTTAGGTTTTTATGACAAAAATGACGATTGCAAGCCCTAATATAATTATCAATTGTTCCTATAAGGATTCCCGTATTACTTACTTTGGAATGGATTCCTTGTTGAAAAAAACTTGCTTTAATAGATTTTGTATAGTGTTTGGATAACTAATCATACAGGGTGTTCGAAAAATAAGATCTAAAATGAGATTGGGAAAACTGACAAAAATCAATTTTTTCAGATGGAAACCCCCCATTTTTCTTATTTTGTAGTATTTAGCATTTAAAAAGAAGGTAACTTTGTATAAAGTTATCTATACCTAAAATTTGAAGTTTTCGAAATATTGCCAATTTAATATTTTTATATGGCGATTTTGCATTTAATCGTTAAACAATTAGATCTAGGATAGCCACGATCGTATTTGACATTTCAAATCATCGTAATGGCACCCCGGTTAAAATATACAAACGAAGATTATTTTGAAGGCTTATCTAAATCATTTTCATTCAAATGCTGCACTAATGAAAATATGGATAGCATAGGGATATTTGTGTTTCCGTAAAATTCTTAGAACTGACGATTTAGATGAGCCTGATTCTAATGCTATCTGCCTTGAAGATTTTGTTGGATATGCTTCAAAATATCCCAAAATTGCTATTTCAATATTTTCATTGTTAACAACTGGTTTCTTTTTGTACGCCTTTACGGATCCAAAATTCTTGAAGTTTTCTATAATTCGTTTAACAGTATTTGGTGATGGTTTTTGTTCATGAGGATATCGGGTCGCACATGTTCTTGAAATAATTTATCACATTGTCCATAAATAGTAAATACGTTTAAATAATCTTCGTTTGTATAACTTAACCGGGGTGCTAGTACGATGACTTGAAATGTCAAATACGATCGTGGATATCCTAGATCTAATTGTTTAACGATTAAATGCAAAATCACCTTATAAAAATATTAAATTGGCAATATTTCGAAAACTTCAAATTTTAGGTATAGATAACTTTATACAAAGTTACCTTCTTTTTAAATGCTAAATACTACAAGATAAGAAAAATGGGGTGTTTCCATTTGAAAAAATTGATTTTTGTCAGTTTTCTCAATCTCATTTTAGATCTTATTTTTCGAACACCCTGTATGATTAGTTATCCAAATACTATACAAAATTTATTAAAGCAAGTCTTTTTCAACAAGGAATCCATCCCAAAGTAAGTAATACGGGAATCCTTACAGGAACAATTAATAATTATATTAGGGCTTGCAATCGTCATTTTTGACATAAAAATCTAAATATGTCAAAAACGCTTAGACTTAGGTATAGAACAAATACATAAAATCTGCCTAAAATCCTGCGTAGAATCCAAAAATGTATTAATATATAGGGTATCCAATTCAAAATAATCAAGTTGGTATTTACTTCCGGTATAACCGGAAGTGCCGCCATCTTGAAAATATTTTATTCGAGTTGCCCCTATCGACATTAGTATACTGTCAAAATTTCAAAATTTTCCTATGTGTAGTTTTCCATATACAGATCGCGTTCTTTCCCGGTGGGACATCCTGTATATATATATATATATATATATATATATATATATATATATATATATATATATATATATATATATATATATATATATATATATATATATATATATATATATATATACATATATATATCGTGCCACCCAATGCCCTTCCCCCAGTTTATGAACCACTGAACTAAACATTGAGTAACAATTATTTGAGGTTTACTTATTCTAACATTCAGATAACATGCTCGAAAAGAATGCCCTGCTTATGAAGGCATATTTGGGCTCTACGGGAAATCGCATGTGAAGCTTGCGAAACTTCACAATCGTTTTGCCGTATTTGATTTCTTGCCACACGTACTCTTTCACATATCTCCTCCTTGTCTACTTCTGTTGCGTATACTATATCTTTTATACGGTCCCAAAAATTGTAGTCTAGTGGATTTAAATCCGGCGATCGGGGTGCCCACGGAATAGGAACACCTTTTCTAATCTATTGGTAGCCAATTCCTAATATTTACACCATACTGAGCTGGCTCACCGTCGTGCTGTGCCATTGCATAAACCACGTACAAAGTGGATATCTGCTTATTCTCTATTTGAAAACCTCTGCATTACTACTAAATACTAATACTACTTCCAGCAAGAAGCAGCACAATTAAAAACTGGGCGATTAATAATTAACAGCTTATTTTCCTTCACCTAGCACATTGAAAATCAAGTCGTAAAGAAATATTCAATTGCATTTTTCTCGAAAATGCTGCTTCCTAGCGAAGTATGAGAAGAATACCTTATTTATACAAAAAGCTTCATATTTGAGAATTTTGAAGTCAAAATTACTAAGAATTAACCACTAAAAAATTTGCGCCAAAGTTTTCACCAATACCCTCCTGCACTACGCGCTCCTGAAAATCTTGCAATACTAACTGTTAGTACATTAAATAGAGCGTAAAATTTTTTGTAACTACCAAATTTTATCCAATTACCTTCACAGGTTTCGAAAATATTTACAAAAAACCAACATCAGGTCTTCACCTTTAACACCCTGTATCTTAAAAACAAAGAAGTTGGGGACCCTAGTTTAAATGAACTTTTATCTCTATTTTTTTGAAGTAGAATACGTGGTTGAAATATTGACGTCTAATTTCCGGACACCCTGTATATATATTTATATATATATATATATATATATATATATATATATATATATATATATATATATATATATATATATATATATATATATATATATATATATATATATATATATATATATAATCAGTGGCGGCTCGTGAGGTTTTGGTTTGAGGAGGCTACAAGAGGTGTTAAAAAATTCACCATTTTTTAGGATTTCAAGGTGAACCGCCTTATAATTTAAAGAAAATCAAAGTAAAACAAGCACCCTAAGCTATGAATTTGTTTTCACTTTCGAGTGTCTACCTTGAGACCTACAGCTCCTATTTACAATATTCACAAAAACTCTTCTCAGCCAATTAATCAATTCATCTATTCATCAAATTTGTTTTTCTTTCACAAAATAGGTACCTACCTACCTACTTAACGAATTTGTTAACAGCTGGTGAGAGCAACTAAAAAGTTATTATATATTTTTGAAGATTAGCGGGATTCTGCGATCTTTAACGTTAGCAAAATGATCTATAATGTCCTCATAAATTTTTTTGTCTTTCGCCAAAAATTTTACCAATTCCTTTTCAATAGTCAACAAACTAATATTTTTCAAACGATCCTGGCTCATTGAATTTCGTAAATAAGTTTTAAGTCTCTTAAGAGTGGAAAACAAGCGCTCTACGGAAGCCGATGTCACCGGGATAGAAACAATTAGACATAAGAGTTTATAAACTTGGGGTAAATCTTGCTTCAAATCATTATCAAAAAGGTATATAATAGTCCTCACATGATTTTCATTTTGCCCCAAAATTTCATTGTCATTATAAACAACACACAGTTCACTTTTTATGGCCACCTTATCAAAAAAAGTGTATTTTTGACATAAATTTTCCAAAAGGTTATCTGGAAAAGTAGCCGAAAATCCGGTTAACAAATTTTTATTGAGTAAGTCGAAGAAATGCAGTTCTTTCAAATCAGAGAACCTTATTTCTATTCGACCCCTAATAGTACCCAAAATTTCATAAAATATTTGTTTATAGTGAAGCTCTATATCTGCGCAACTGAATTTCTTTCGTTTTGGGCTAAATTGAATCGTATCATCAGTAGTTTGAAATACAGAAAATAGTTTTTTAAAATGAACTGCACGAAATTCTGAATTTTTTTCCAAAAGAAACTTGAGCCGATTTCGTGAGTAAATTACATCTGAAAACTTGTGCTGTAAGATTTGAAAAACTATTTCTGTTTGTTCAAAAATTAATTTAAAGATGTTTAAAAAATATATAAATTCCTTATCCTGTAAGTAAGATATTAATCCGCGTGCTGTATTTAAAGTTCGGTGAAAAATTCCTCACTTTCAACTAGGTATAGAATTAAATCCTCAAATCCTAAGCGGCCCCAAACAGAGACATTTTCACTAGTAAAAAGTAAGCACTGCCAACAAAATAATTTATTTTTTACCTGTGATCCGGTTAGGCAAGGATGTCTCTCATAATTCCTTGTATTAAAACCGCGGTTTTGTTGTCTGTTACGCTGCACCAAATTGTTTAATTCGGGGGTAGGTCGCAATGTTTTTATCAAAACTTTATCCTCATAACTTAGTGCACTAAAGTTATGGGATAACAAATATTCCACTAAGTCACCATTGAAATTTTTGAAATCAACTTCAGTAACCAAACTCATTTTGAAACAATACGCGAGCAATATAAGTAAACACGCTGCTTTTTCGGCCATTAGTAACTACGATTCAATTAATGCTTTCCAACGAATTCACTCGATGTCACGCGAAATTCTATAGTTGTGATTGGTCGACATTGTATGAGACTGGGTTCCTATCGGTGTTGCCATTTACATGTGTTTTGCTTTTCTATTGCAATGAAATATTCATAGTATTTGCACCGTTGTTTGCTTTTCTGTGGCAGGCATAATGAACGTTGAGAATATACCTTTTTCTACAAGCGTGCGCTTTCAACCCTTTTCCCGCACGCATTTCAATTCGTAAAGAGTCACATTGCCAAACAGTGCGGGAAAAACCCCTGCTATTCCATTTCCGCACGCGTTTGCGTGCGGTAATGGAATAGCGGGGATTTTTCCCGCACGCTTTTATTAGAGAATAAACTGAATAATGATATGTCTCTATGCACCGAACGCCACCGACGACGTTACTATGGAAACGACATGTGAATTAACATAATATGTCATTAGTATGAAATTATTTGAATATATCAAATCGAATTTCATCGGTGTATTAAAATCTCCGTTAAAATAAGCCTTGTAGAAAAAATATTGTTCCTAACTCGTGCGGAAAGAGTCTTTCCGCACTTAAACTATTCTAAGCCTCCGCAGCGTTGCCACAAATCTTGAAATGAATGAAATGCAGTAAATGTAAATACCTTCTATCTTAATTAATAAATTATATTATATAATGTAGGTTGAAAGGAAGGTAGGTGCATAAAATAATATGATTTTGTTTAATATGAATATGCTGACTATTCAATATAATATATTAGTGATACACGGAATATTATTGAGGAAGCTTAGCCTCCTTTGACTAGCCGCCCCTGTATATATATATATATATATATATATATATATATATATATATATATATATATATATATATATATATATATATATATATACTAATATTTCCTCACGAAATTCGTGACTTTCACGAAAGTTTTGAAGGATTGTAATTAATTAGTCAAACAGAAAGCTGTGTGTGAGATATTGATGTATAGGTAAACTGCGCAGAACGAGAGAGAGAGAACTGTGGGGTATAATTTTGTAAGAAGTCAGTTAAGTTTAATATAGTAATTGAAGTAACAGGTGTTTTATTGTGTGTATTAGTAATACATCACAACTGGCGACGAGGATATACTTTCTTTGAAAAGAAATTAACAAGTTTTTGCATATTCAAATACTCTGTTGTATCCACGCATTAATGAACTGTTCGTACAATTACAAGGTGGAGCTCAGTTTAGTAAGGTTGATTTGACTAGTGCATATCAACAAATACAACTCGATGAAGATTCTAAAAAGTTAACAACAATATCTACGCACAAAGGTTTATTTCAATATACTCGGGCACCATTTGGAATATCCAGTATTCCCGCAAAATTTCAGAAAGTAATGGACTCTCTTCTACAAGGTCTTGAGGGAGTTGTTGTATTTCTGGATGATATACTTATAACGGGTAAAGATGAAAACTAACACCTGTTTCGTTTGGAACAACTTTGAAAATATTACAGAATGCAGGATTGAAAATTTCTATGGAAAAGTGCAGTTTTTTTTGCGATGAAATTACGTATTTAGGTTTTGTAATTAACAAATTTGGGTTGCACCCATCCGAAAATAAAATTGAAGCTATCACGAAAGCTCCCATTCCGCAGAATAGTACACAGTTAAAAGCCTTCCTAGGATTAATTAATTACTATGGACAATTTGTCCCTAAATTATCGACTATTTTGTATCCGTTATATAAACTACTAAAATCTGAAACGGTTTGGAAATGGACGCTCAACTGTCAGACAGCTTTCAATAAAATAAAAAATTTATTATCATCAGCCCCGATATTAGTACACTATGATTCATCGCTACCGGTAAAATTGTTTGCAGATGCTTCGGACTATGGTATAGGAGGAGTGATATCGCATATATTATCAAACGGGGACGAAAAGCCAATCGCTTTTGTGTCGCGAACTTTATCGGAAAAGCGGATGAGTCAGATTGAGAAGGAAGGGTTAGCTATAATTTTTTGTTTATTTAAGTTTAACCAATACCTTTATGGGAGAAAATTCACGTTATTAACAGATAATAAAGCTCTCACAACAATTTTTCATCCGGCAAAACATATTCCCCAATTTTCGGCTAATGGTTTGCGAAGATGGGCAGTTATACTTTCCAACTACCATTATGATATTCAGTTTGTAAAATCGGAGTTTAATTATGCAGATTCTTTGTCTAGATTGCCGTTAGAAAATTCGGAAGAAAGTGGATACGATGTTGAAGTGAACTTTATAAATTATTTTTCAAATAACAGAAATTTTCCGTTGAACTTTGAAATGGTCAAAGAAGCGACCTTAAAGGATGATATATTAACCAAAGTAAAAAAGTTGATATGTACAAAATGGCCGTACAAAATTCCTGATATTTTGAAGCCATACGCGCGCATTAAAGACGAGCTTAGTATAGATAACGATTGTTTACTGTGGAACAACCGTTTAGTTATTCCATATTCACTGAGAAATAGTATTTTGACAGACCTACATAAATCGCACATGGGCATAGTAAAAAGTAAAAGTATGGCTAGGTCGTATTTTTGGTGGCCGGGTTTAGGTAAGCATATTGAAAATTTGTGTACATCATGTGAAAATTGTTTAATAAATAAAAAGAGCCCTGAAAAAGCTTTATTGAAACCGTGGCCCATTCCAGAAGGAAATTGGGATAGATTGCATTTAGATTTTATGGGTCCTTTTATGAATAGGTATTTCCTAATAGTACTAGATGCCTATTCAAAATGGGTGGAGATCTTTCCAGTGAAATCAATCACCTCTAAAATCACAATCGACGTTTTGAGATCTCTTTTCGCAAGATTTGGATTACCGCGACAGGTTGTTACAGACAACGCACGGACGTTCACGAGCGTAGAGTTTTATAATTTTTTAGAGAAAAATAATATCGAACATACTACGTCTCCTCCTTTTCATCCATCGTCAAACGGAGCGGCTGAAAATTCGGTGAAAACCGTGAAAAATGCTTTGAAAAATGCAATATTTAAATCAGAATCTGTAGATTTAAATATTGTTTTAAATAATTTCCTTTTTGATTATAGAAACACTCCGCATTCTACTTTAGAGGTAAGTCCTTCAGAAGTAATGTTTCAGAGAAAACTGCGTACCAGGTTTGATCATTTATTACCTCCTTCTTTAATTCATAATAAATTCTCGGAAAATCTAAGAAATCGTGTTCTAACAAAACAAAATAAACAAAAATATTATTATAAGGGTACTAGATATTTAGATTTGGACATCGGTGAGTCGGTCACAGCCCGAGATTATAGGATAATCAATAAAACAAAGTGGATTAAAGGGATAATAGAAGAAAAAAATGGGAAAAAATATTTATCTAGTAAAAATTCCGGAATTAAATAACATAATTTGGAAGCGACATGTAAATCAATTAAAAAAATATCATTTCAACAATTCAACTATTCCACATAATCCTTTAGAAGGGGAAGTGACTGAAGGCATCGATACCAACATTATCACATCTGAATTAACTACAACAGATAATTTACGTCCAAAAAGAATAGTTAAACCTATTGAAAGATTGACATATACATAAATTTTTTTTGTCATTTAGTTAATAGGAATTTTATATTATATTATATTGTCAATTTAAATATTAATTTTTTTGTTGTTGTTTCTCTCTCTAAGAAGGGTGAGGGGTAAAAATATATGTGAGATATTGATGTATAGGTAAACTGCGCAGGAGCGCAGAACGAACGAGAGAGAACTGTGGGGTATAATTTTGTAAGAAGTCAGTTAAGTTTAATATAGTCATTGAAGTAACAGGTGTTTTATTGTGTGTATTAGTAATACATCACATTTTTACGGCTGTGACCGTATTCAGTTACTATTTTATGTTATTCAGTCTTTATTTGTGGAATTCTGGACTTCCATTGTCTATAAAAATATATCTGAAACGAAAAGAAAAGAATATTTGATTAGTAAATGGCAAGAAAAAAAAATAGCTGAAAAATTAAATTCAATGAATTAGTAGTAAATGAAAAAAGAAATGAAATAAGATTAGTAAATAATAAGTTGGAAAATGGTGAAAAAATAAAATTATACAATATACACGACGTTTCGGTTAGTTGGGTATCTCTAACCGTTATCAAGTGTAAACTGGTTACACTTGAGAACGGTAAGGGAAACCACCAAAACCCTAAACCACATAATGTACAAAATTGGTTCTTAATTATTAGATTCAAGGAGGAATTTATGGAATATTGAAAAATCAAAAAAAGAAAAACTGCTGTAGCCGTCTTTAGTAACTAATTACGTGCTATTCAGTCTAATATCAGTAGTCAGGTCTGCTAATATTAGATCGTTAGGGAAACCACAAAATCGGATGAAATAAATATTCTAAATTAAAAAGTGAAAAACCGCATTTGAGAAAATCTCTTGTAGTTTATAGTATAGATTGAGATAAATCACATATCCGTCAAACTTCCCACAAATTAGATAAAAGATTAACAACCCACAAATATGCAAAAACAAACTACAGCAATTATTAAACATACGAATAATGAGAATCATAATTGCAACAAAATTTTAGAATTGGAGAAAAATTGGTTATTCGAAAAAATATACATATAATTATATATTACATATTTCGAAAGTACGTTTGAAATACTTAAACTAGCAAATAATATTTAGTCAACATTATTTATTCAGTGCAAAAGCACTACGCATGAATAAAAAATTTTCATCATAAGTTCCAATAGATTCAACTTTCTGTTATGGATTTGTAGCTAGACATAACTTGAAATACAACTTCAACATGTTTGCCTATGCTGTACTTTTACTTATGTATCTTTTATTAGCAATAACTGACCATTTAAGTTTGACAACCCATTTTATTAACTGGTTTACAATTCTTGACTTTCTCAACTGTACCTTCGTACAGTGATAATAACCCTTTGTTCTTCTCATAGCTTGGTAATGAAAACGAAATACCTTTCATTAAAATACATATATTTTAAAAAATAAATATATTTACAAGAACCAAAAAATAAAATAAATCTGTTAAAGATACATTAGTCAATCACAAATTAATATCTTCACAGGAGAATTCATTATATAAAAAATCTAGATTGTTAAAACTACATTTTACCTGATAATCGTAGGTATGATGAGCAGTTTGTGAGGTTATAAAAATATTCCTGCTTTAATTAGAATTATTGACGAAATATAAATATCGCTAATGAGTTTAAATTAGAAGTTATTCCACACAAGCGGCCTCTTTTTTAAAATCCAATTTATTTTGATTTCATGTCATTACTCGGATTATAGCTGCATACGGAATAAAATACAATGATCCTCTGAAGACACAATGCCTTTTTAAAAAAGTAAAATATATATATAGAATTTATCACAAATATAACAGCACTAAAAATTTAATCAATATTTCAATATATTAATGTTATGTCTATAGGCAGACTTCTAACGATTGACACATGTCGCTTTCTCTTCTTCTGTTCAATCGAAAACATTTTTCGCATGGGCTCATTCCAACTTCCCAACAGATTTTGTGATAACAGGTTCCACATTTATCACATCTTGATACTGAATTCATTTGCCAGGGAAATATGATGTCATCAACCTTACATACTCCACAAATATGTCCTCGGCCCATACATATCTACAATTTCAAATACAATTCAAATATTCAAAGTTATTTCAGGAAAACAGGATCTTTTTCAATTTCTAAAATTTTTTTGCTATTAAAGTTGAAAGTATGATTCTCATTGTTTTTATGTTTTATTAGTGCTGTGGTTTGTGTTCTGGTATATTTGTGTGCTTTTAATCTTTCTTCAAAATTTTAAAAAGTTTGTCCTATATATGATTTATTATAGTTATTACAGGATATACTATAAAAATATACTGCAAAAATCTCATGTTGTTTATAGTATACCCTGTAATAACTGTAATAAATCATATATAGGACAAACTTTTCAAAATTTAGAAGAAAGATTAAAAGCACACAAATATACCAGAACACAAACCACAGCACTAATAAAACATAAAAACAATGAGAATCATACTTTCAACTTTAATAGCACAAAAATTTTAGAAATAGAAAAAGATCAAAAACGCAGAGAAATTTTAGAAATGTTACATACTCAAAAAAAATTTTAATAAAGTAAATGATATCAAACATTTGAGTTCAATATACGCAGATTAAATTCTTTAATTTTTCTAAGAAACAACATAAATCAAAACAAAATAATTCAACAAACAAACTCTAACCATAACATCTCATCTTCTTAGACAAAATCTAAACATCTAGAATTTTCAATTTTTCTAAAAACAAAGTATAGTTTAGAACATGTGATCTCCAAAATTACAAGTAATGTCTTTTTAAAAACAACAATCAAATATTTTAAACCTATTTTGTACATTACGTGGGTGAAGGTTTCTGTGGTTCCCTTCCCATCTAATATCAACAGACCTGTCTGTTGATATTGGACTAAATAGCACGTAATTAATAACTGAAGACGGCCACAGCCGTAATGAATTTTTGAAAAAAAGATAAATAGTACCCTATTCTTTGACTTTTCAAAATCAAAATAATTTGAACCTATTTCGAACATTACGTGGGTAAAGGTTTCTGTGGTTTCCCTTACCATCTAATAATGACAGATTTGAATGTGTTAATATTGGACTGAATAGCACGTAATAAATAACAAAGAACGGCCACAGCCGAAAAATTTTAGTGAAACATAGTAGTCTTTTTTAACTATTCAAATTTTTTCAAATCAATAAATATCAAAGAAATTTCAATTTTTTTCAAAAGTTTTGATAAAGCCACGAATATCGTGGCGAAACGTCAACTTTTTAATAAAATCGAGTTTTTTGAGATTCAACAAGCCTGTTATTGCTAATAATTATCAAGAGATTAGAAATAGTTCACAGGCAACAACAATTCGAATATATATATATATATATATATATATATATATATATATATATATATATATATATATATATATATATATATATATTTATTCGAATTGTTGTTGCCTGTGAACTATTTCTAATCTCTTGATAATTATTAGCAATAATAGGCTTGTTGAATCTCAAAAAACTCGATTTTATTAAAAAGTTGACAATTTGAATAAATAATAAAATATATATTTATATATATATATATATATATATATATATATATATATATATATATATATATATATATATATATATATATATATATATATATATATATATATATATATATATATATATATATATATATATATATATATATATATATATATATGTGGGTGTGTGTGTGTGATCCATTTTCACATAAAAATATTCACTGAAATTATCAAGTACTTGAACATTTTACCTGGCACTTTGCTATATGACCAATGCACAAATCAACAACAAATTTTAGATTTTTCTTCATTTCTCCTGTTTTAACTTTTACCAAATCTTGTAATGAATATATATTAATATCTTCTTTATCTCTTTTGAAGAATGGTTTGACAGTCTCGCATATACTGAAACATTACAGATACATAACTATAAAGTTAATAAATACTTAATCTTTTACCTGTTTGCATGTTTACAGGCCAAAATGAAATCCTTGATATAAAATAATCCCAAATTGTACTTTCTACAAAATTCCACATCTTTTGCAATCTTACCAATATTTTTATTCAAATCAAAAATTTTGAACAATGGATCTGTGTACATTTGTTCCAGAAGTCTATAAGAAAATGTGGATACTGGATATCTGAAAATCTTTGTTAGTTATTGTTTAAAGGAAAATTTCAGTTTTCACCTTGTGAAATCCCATTTCTGTAATATTCGAGCAGGAATGTAAGACAACTGATTTGAATGACATCCTGTACAGAAATATCGTCCCAGATATTCACAATATCTGAATTTTGATGCATATTGTTGAGCTACCCGCATGCTACATCCAGCACATCTGTAGTTTTGTTTAATAATTAACTGCTTTCTCCTTAAAGAAAAAATTATCACGTCCGTAAAGATGACCTTTGCAGCATTTGTGTACTTTTTACTGTTAGTAAATTATGTCAATATATCCCTAAAGTTCATAATACATTCACTGCTTCAACTATCAATGAATAATAATTGATACTATTTAGTATAAACTTGACTATTCCAAATTATTATTTCAGTATTATAAACTTAACGTAAAATTATATTTTATCTTGCACTAGTATTCATACGATAATAATTTCATTCAAATATCAAAGAACTATTCTGCAATGGATCCCTTTCATAATAAATAGTAATTATAGTTTTTATTTTTTTTATCATTTATTTGTGGTACCTATTCCAATTTCACAAAATGAAATGTATTGTCGAAATAGTTACAAATAACATTATCACATTATAAACAACTGATATTTCTCAATCAAAAACTTAAAAAGGTACAAAACAACTATCAGTTGTGAAGACATTTGACAACTCTGCGTAGAACATTAGAAAATTGCACTGCCAAATAACATTAAACAAAACCTAACCATAATGTGCTTACCGAAATTATTATTAATTCACCAAAAAAGCAGTATTCAATTAATGCTGAATTGATAAGGCCGATGCTTTATGTAAATCGATAAGCATATTGAAGTAACGGTTGCATAACAATTTACACATATATTGAAAATTAATGCATGAAGTTCCTTTTCGGTGGGACTTCACCTTCTTCAAATGTTAAAAGTAAAATGATTACATCTGTCGAATACATTCAATAACAACAAAGATCATATAACAAAACAGGTACAAAGGGTAAATGCAGTGATGAATATAAATAATAATTAGTTAGTGAAGGAATTCACTACTGAACTGTTAGTCAGGAAGTTCCCCGATGTTGAAAAGACTAAGAAGAGGACTTAACTTAATTTCCTAGAATCGCTACAAATTAATAAATATAAACATTCAGGTCTTCTGTTGAATAAACAGATTGGTCATATTACAAGCCATCTTCTTTTCAAAATTACGGAATAACATGACTAGTAGTGCAGTATGGAACTCCCTTCTTTACTAATTATTTGTATTCATCACCGAATTTACCCTTTCTACTTAATTTATTTCATACATCTTTGTTGTTATTGAATGTATTCGAGAAATCAATTTACTTTTAGCATCCGAAGAAGCTGAAGTCTCACCGAAACGTAAGTCATGGGTTATTATAATAATAATAATAATCTTCATTTTGAAGGATGTAATGCAAATCTACAACATCTAATGCTACACATACAACTAAACAGTGTCAGAAAAAAATTCCCATCCCTACTGAGCATGAAACAAACATCAATTCAGATACTGTAGCAGGGAGTACGTTTCTAATTTAATGAACATTACTTCTTCAGAGACTATCTAGAAGTAAATAATATTTTACCAGATGTTCAATCTGGCTTCAGAAGGGGCCAAGGGTGTACGACTGCCTTGATCAGAGTTGTGGATGAAATAATAACAGCTGTTGACAATAATGAATTGCTAATACTCGTGCTGCTTGATTATCCCAAGGCCTTTGACAGAATAAATCATGAGTTACTGTTGGCGATATTTCATTTTGTGGGCTTTACTGACCCCACCATAGATCTCTTTCGTAATTATCTGAAGAGCAAATCGCAATGTGTCATTTATAACAATCAAAAGTCAGATATAAAACATTTTTCTTGTGGAGTACCACAAGGGTCTGTCCTCGGGCCATTGTTCTATATTATTTATACCTTTCAGCTAACAAGTTGTTTAAATGATTGTCAGGGGCATCTATATGCTGACGATACACAAGTATTTTTGGCGTGTCGTAGGGATGAAATTCTTCAAAGTGTGGATATCATGAATTCGGATTTGGATCGGCTCTCTGCTCTCTCGAGGTCAATGTGCCTGACAATAAATCCTGAAAAATCGGTTGCGATGGTATTCGGCAGGGGAACGGGTAGACAGATATGTGAGGAGAGCACTCGCATCATTATGGGGGACAAAATTATTCCATGGTCATCGGGGTCCAAAACCCTGGGACTGATGTTAGATGTGAATTTGAGGTTTACGGGACACATAAATATGCTTCTGAAGAGAATTTTCGTGAACCTTGAGTTAATATATGGATGTAGGGAACTCTTGAACCAAAGGCAATTGAAATTACTTTGTGATGCCTTGGTGTTGTCACACTTCAACTTCGCTGATATTGTATATGGCCCTTGCCTCTTGAAGACTGACGAAATGAGAGTACAAAGGATTCAGAATAGTTGTATCCGAGTGATATATGGTCTCAAGAGAAGAGGTGTCTCACAAACTCGCTGAATTGAGGTGGCTGAATATGAAAAATAGGAGGCGTTTACATGTGTCATGTTTTACATTCAAACTTTTAACTGAAAAAAAGCCGGTGCACCTCCATAGGAAAATTAGATTCAGATCTGATATTCACAATTTAAATATAAGATTTAAGAACAGACTTGCCATTCCTCGTTTCAACACTTCTCTTTTTAAGCGTTCCTTCTCATACATTTCAGTAGCTACAATGAATAGTATACCAGAGAACTTTTTTTGTTGTAAATTCGTTTCTTTTAAGAAAAGAATGAAACAGTTACTTTTAGACCAGCAGTAGCAATTGCCTATATTCTGTATTTTTACATTATTAACTATTATATCAGCATCCAGTTGTTTGTGACTAGTATGTTTTGTATATTTCCTTCATTCTGTATGGTTCTGGAGTTTTTTTTTGCTGTTTTTTTTTAGTTTTGTTTTTTTCTCTCATTGTTTTGTTTTCCTTCAATTGGTGGTTCTATAGCAAAATCAAGTATGCTTCTCGGTAGGATTAATCAGCAATGCTGTATCCCACCTTTTGGTGCCTAAGATTACAGATGACACGTTATAGTGATATTTATAAGATTGTATTATATATGTATATCCAATAATTGTAACTATGTTTATCGCAGTCTGTATGTAAGGGTATCAATAAAGTCAATTATTATTATTATTACTTTTATTCTCTTTTTGAATAAATTAAAGTTATTAATTCTCTTAATTTCCTTCGGTAAATTATTATACACTTTTATACACATATAAGAAGGATGTTTTTCAGTTAAGGTCAATCTATGCTTAGGATAATTAAAATTTAGAGTTCTTGTCTCATATTTATGGTCTGTCATATGTATCGCAAAGCTATGTTTGTTTTTAAAGAAAAATATTTGGCTATCAGTCCAATCTATTAATTGTAGTGATTGTGGCGCAGCATTTGATCCAAGCTGTGCTAATCAGCCTAAAGTACTTAGAGGTGATGTAGTGGTTTGTTGCTCTGTTAAAGCCGCGGATGGATCTACTGGAAGTCCTGATGTCGAAGTGATAGTTAAACGATTGTCCCTCCTTTTAGATGATAAATTTGATAACTTCAGACGGGAAATCAAGACCTATTTATCTAAAATATTTGAACTTAATCAGCGGGTGGATACTCTCACTCACCTGGCTGAAACGCAGTCGAACAAAATTGAAACGCTGAAAACTGATTTGCTTGAAATTCAGAGGGCTCAAACAGATAGAGCTAAATTTCAACACCTTAGTAATAAAGATGTAAATGTTTCGCAGCAGGAAAATTTTTATGGCGAAATTCTGGATCGAGAGAGTGGATCCAGAAATGTCATGTTGTTTAACGTTCCAACCTCTGATGTCTCTGGTGGGGATCTTGCCTTCGCTCGCTCAATGCTTTCTAATATCATCCCAGACATAGGGATAAAATGAGTTAAACGCGTTGGTAAACCAACTACAAATAATGTGTCTCTCAAAGTTTTTTTGGGCACCAAGGCGACTGTTCTAAGATTATTGAGGAATAGAGATAAAGGATCCAATAGTTCTGTTAAAATTGCTGCTGACTTGACTGTCAACCAGAGAGATCATCTGAAAAACTTGCGACTTGAACTCCAAAAAAACCGTTCTAAGGGAATAAATGATATTACTATAAGATATATGGTTGATATTCCCAAGATTGTCACTTTATCAAAAAAACAATAAATGCGGGTAATCCCCTCGATCTCAGTGTGTACTATCAAAATGTGCGTAGTATTAGAAGTAGTGTTAAGCTTTACGATTTCATGAAAAATGTATCTGTATGTGATTATGATGTTATTATCTTGACTGAGACTTGGCTAGACAGTTCTATTTGTGATGTGGAGTTACAGCTCCCTAATTATAGTATATTCCGTAATAATAGGTCCTCTGTTACAAGTTCGAAAAGTCTGGGTGGAGGTGTCATGATTGCTGTCAAGAAAATTTTTAAGTCTGAATTTATTAATTCACCGAATAGTAATGTTGAAGATTTGTTTGTTTTATTATACTATAAAAATAAAAATATATTACTAGGTACTGCCTATATTCCCCCTCCTGGCAGCTACATTTCCTCTTCACATACTTATGAGAGCCATTCCACAAATTTAGATTTCATCACCAAAGCATTAAAACCTGATAGTATATTAATTGCAGGAGACTATAACATTGGAAATGTTGAGTTCTCAAATGATGACCTTGGTGTTTCCATTAAAGGTGAAAGTAATTTATGTGCTCAATGTATAGCAAATTCTTTTGGTATTTTAAATTTGTATCAGAACAACTCGATTAAAAATGTTTCTGGTCGAACTCTCGACTTGGTTTTTTCGCGGAACGGTAATCTTCAGGTTGAGACTGCCGCTGATGTTCTTTCTAGAGTCGACAACCACCATCCTGCTCTATGTTTTCAGGTAGCCATCAATTGTAATAATAATAATTGTTATGACTTGTTAACTTGAAAACTAATTTTGTTGGCCTAAACTCATTCCTGTCCTTTATTAATTGGAACTCGCTTCTTGTATCTAATCTGTCTGTTGATATCCTTGTCAAGAAATTTTATGTAGTCTTGATGGAGGGTATTGACCTACATGTACCAAAGATTTTCATAAAGAAGTCTAAATTCCCCTCTTGGTTCTCTTCAGATCTTAAGAAGCTCACTTTAGAGAAGAAAGCATTTCATAAACGATTCAAGCTTACTAAAGACTGGGAAGATTATTTATGCTTTTCTAGATTAAGGTCAGAATGTAGGGATCTGGCTAACAGATGTTATGCTTCTTTTGTTTGTGATACCGAGAAGGCCCTGAGGAATAATATTAAAGTCTTTTGGAATTTTGTAAATTCTAAGCGCCATGAGACGGACCTACCTATGTATATGTTTCTTGATGGTACTAAATATGATAATGATATGGATATAAGCAACATCTTCGCTGATAATTTTCAATCAACTTATGCGAGTAGTCAAAGACCTTCTCATGGTTATAGGTCGGCCACTTTTCAGGACTTTCACCTTGGTGTTTTAAGTTTTTATATACAGGAAATTTTGCAGAGACTTGGCTCCTTGGATGCAAGCAAAGTACCTGGCCCTGATAGGATTCCCTCTCTTCTCCTGAAGAACTGTAGTTCATCTTTAGCTCTTCCCCTACAGATTATTTTCAACAAGTCTATTTCCTCCGGAATGTTTCCTTCATTTTGGAAAACTAGCTATATAAAACCTATTCTCAAGTCTGGATCGAAAGCAAATATACGCAATTATAGACCGATAAGCATTCATATATATCAAGTCTAGAGTCGCTCATAGGATTTGTCGCCAGCAGCACGGATTTCTCCATGGAAGAAGCATCGAGTCATATTTGCTTTTATTCGTCGAATACGTGTTGGGCAATTTGGAGAGAGGACTTCAGGTTGATACTGGTGTATACTGATTTCTTCAAGGCCTTCGATACAGTTAGTCATGGTATTCTTGGACGTAAGCTCGAGTCATTTGGATTTTTTGGAACTTTACTGGAGTGGTTTAGGGGGCGTTCAAGTATTACGTAACGCAATTTTTGAAGATTTTTGACCCTCCCTCCCCCCTATGTAACGCGCCATAACGTTTACATGAACCCTCCCTCCCCCTCCGTAAACGTTACGTAACACCAAAGTGACCATTTTTACCTAAAAGTCACAAATATGTTGCGCAAAATACCTGAAAGTCGCTAAAATACCTATGTTATTGTTTAAATCGCGTTTTCGTTGATAATAAACAAAACAAGAGATTTCTCACTCGCAATACATGCGTATAATGTTTATTTTATTGTTATTTAATAATTATACATAATGTAAAATATTGAAATGGGCTCACATTTGTTCTAATAAACTAATCTTAAATTTAATTATGCCGTTTTCCAGATTTGGCCTTGTCCTTAAAGACATTTTTAGCTTTATCCACCATTATTTTTCTCATGCATTATTTGATTTTAGCTTATTAACAGGTTTTCACTTTGGGAACCTGCTTATTAAAATGGGTGCGATTAGCAAAATTGGACCTAGGACCCCAAGATAGTTTTTCGTTTCATGTCGTTTCATGATTATATATATATATATATAGATATATATATATATATATATATATATATATATATATATATATATATATATATATATATATATAAATATATATAACTGAGATTGAATTCTCGCACATCACTTGGTGAAACATCATAAAGAATAAAGTATAAACTTTAAAATAAGCCAAGTGTTTTATTTTAAGTTTAATATATATATATATATATATATATATATATATATATATATATATATATATATATATATATAAATATATAAGGGGTCTAAAGGATTTGGCATCGGCAGGAAAGTATTCTTCGGAAAGAATGATTTCAAAGCACTCCTCAAGATGGAACAGCAGGATTCGGAAGCGCATTTAATTACTTACAAAAAATATTGCGAGTCACGGACGTGGGCGCTATACCATTTTTAGTGTTTCTTTAGCCGTTTTTTAAATTTCGTTGGCAGTTTTTGGCACAGTTGGCACACAAGTCAGCATGAGAGCTTTTATAGGGCAAAAACAGCTGATGATGCAAATCTCCCTCTTTTTCTTTTGAGAACATTACAGTATATCTACAACACTGACTACAGCAATGTGCTTCTGTGTATTACGTGTTTGAAAAACTAAACGAAAACTGACAACGGGAACAACAAAAAATGACGACGAATACAGTCGAGGTATTCTCCATAAAACATAAACGGATAGGGTTGCCAACTTGGAAGAAACTGACGTACAATACAATCGAGGGATTCCCCGTAAAACATGAACGAAAAGGGTTCCCAACTTGAGTGATTTAAGTTCCCTCTTTTTATTTCAATATGAAAACAATGTTACGTAACGCGTTGTTCGAATCCCCCTCCCGCCCATGTAACGCATCGTAACGTTTTGCAAGACCCCCCCACCCCCCAAACTGCGTTACGTAATACTTGAACGCTCCCTTACTTCTTATGTTGCTGGCAGGTCTCAGGTTGTCAAAATTCGCGAGGTTGAACCAAGGAGTATTCTTATTTCATCTGGGGTTCCTCAGGGTAGTCACTTGGGACCACTTCTATTTTTAATATATGTCAACGATATTGCCTCATGCTTCAAATTTTGTGATTTTCTCCTCTTTGCTGATGACCTTCAAATCTTTCATTCGATTAGTTGCTTTCACGACATAATTCAATTCCAATCGGGTTTAACTCGCCTTCAAGATCGGTGCCGGGAGAATGAACTCAGTCTTCAATATCTCCGAATGTAAGCATGTGATGATGTTTAGAAACCATGCTGATTTTGATTCTGTTTTCCTGCTAAATAACATTCCTCTTGCCAATATTCTATTAATCAAGGACCTTGGCGTCATGTATGACAACTATCTCAGTTTTAAGCCGCACTTAGACATGATCACTGGCAGGGCTTTTAGAGTTCTGGGCTTCATATACAGGCACTCATTTGATTTTTGTGATATTTCAACACTGAAGTATCTTTATACTACTCTTGTTAGACCTGTACTAGAGTTTGCCTCAGTTGTTTGGTCACCATATATATTTGAAGATTGCAAAAAGGTAGAATCAGTGCAAAACCAGTTTCTCTTATACATCTCCTACAGACTGGGATGTAAGCGTGAAAGTTTCTGGGCGACTCTGATACGTTCCAAGCTTGCCTTGCCCACTCTGAGGGCTCGCAGGAATCGTGTTGATGTATTGTTTTCGTCTAAAATCATTCAGGGATATATCAACTGCCCGGATTTATTGAGTAAAATCGACATACACGTTCCTGCAAGATTCACGAGACAATCGAATCTTTTTCATATCTCATTCACTAGATACAATTATATTAGAAGTTCGCCCATACCTAGATTGCTTAGAAACGCAAATGTGACTTGGGCTGCTGGTGTGGATCTCTTTCATGACTCACTTAGTTGTATAAGGAGAGATGTTGATGATGTGATTATAGAATAAGGACTAACTTTGTGGCCTTTTTATTTTCTTTTGTTATATTAGGGTACTTACTTGCTTTGATTATAATAGGATAAGGATAAATTTTGTAACCTTCTCAAGTTTTTGTTAATTTTTTTTACTAAAGAGTTTACCCGTGAATAAATAAATAAATAAATTCATACAAGTAAATACCATATACTGTCAAGATACCATTTTTTTCAAACACTCTGCTACATTAATCAAGAAGTCTCAGTTTAGATATTAATCTTAAAATTCTTTTTTGTATGACAAACAATCTTTGCACCTCTGAACTAGAACCCCAAAATATGATCCCATATCTTGAAACCGACTCAAAGTGTGCTTAATATACCATCTTCAAACTTGTATTATTTAAATAATTTGACAATAAACAAATACCATATCCAACCTGACAGAGCTTACGAGATAAATAATCAATTTGACTTGTCAATTAAGTATTGGTCTATGTAAACCCCTAAGAATTTTGTTGACTCTTCAAGTTTTATACTTAATCCATCAATTTCATCATTATTCTCTTTATTTTTAACGGATCTTCGAGTGCTAAATAAAATGAGTCTTTTCATTATTAATAATTAATCTATTAGCAGTAAACTATGATTTCAATTGTCTGAAAGCCATATCCGCTCTAGTATCCAGTAATACAAACTCATTATCTGCCAGAACAATATTAGTGTCATCTGCAAAACATGTTATTGCATCGAAATAATCTCTTTCCAATATGCCAAATTTTGATTCCGCAAATTCAGATTTATAATTTCTTCTGTTATTAGTGATGCAAACACTTTGTTGACAACTTGAAAAATATGAATCAAATATACTACCTCTCAAACCTATCACTTCTAATTTTACTGACAAAAATTGTCTAAAAAGGCAATCATAAGCACTTGTTAAATCTAAAAATATCCCTAATCCTAATTTATTTTCCTCAAGTATTTTGATTATTACTTCAGTAAATTGATGTAGTGCTGACTGGGTTGATCTACCTTCCTAGTATCCATGCTAAGAAGTATTGAAAAAACTACATTCCTTCAATTATTATATTATATAGTTCTTAACATAATTGTGAATTCTTATTAAACCTTTGTTTCAATATGTCCAATCAATGCATTATAGGTAATGACACCCCTAGTTGATACACTGTATAATTGAGCAAATGCTCATTCATCTAAATTATCTTTTTGATTAAAGTAAAGCTAACAATAAAATTTTTCTAGGTTTGATTAAATAACTTTTATAACTTTATAAAGAAATAAAAAAAAAACTAACTTTTCACAGGTTTGAAATAAAAATCTAATGAGTAAACGCGTTTCGTCAAATTGAAAATTCGTGTTTGTTACTTTTTCTGATAATAGTTAAATCTAAGTAATTAATAGAATTATTCATTTCAATTTCTAGAGAAAATTTAATACGAGGGTGTATGGAATTAATATAAGTAATCCAATTGTCTATCTGTACCAGTGTAGCAAACAATGACGTCATCATCAGATGGTTTTTCATAAACCATCTCATACAGATATTACAATTCATAACACATCACTACACCCTTTTTCACATAAATTAGCGGCTTATCATAGTATGATTCATAGACTTTTCAAAATTCCGTTGTCCGAAGCTAATTTTCATAAGGAATTGCATATAATTAAACAAATGGCAGTAAATAATGGTTATTCACCTAATATGATTGACAGCCTCATTCAGGGGAAGAATACAAAATGGCAATTTCAGAAATTTACCCACTTATATCCGAAAAAAGTACAGTATTTAACAGTTTAACATACTTGGGCAAAACTTCCGAAAACCTGAAATTGTTTTTTCAAAAACAAAATTTCATATAAAACCAATAATAGCATTGGAAAATTGATTAAAAACAACAAATCAAAAATTCATAGAGATGAACGTACTGGTGTTTATAAACTCGACTGTAACGATTGTGAAAAATTCTATATAGGACGTACAATTAGAAATTTCAAAACTCGAATACACGAACACCAACGTAGCTATATTAAGCAGAAAACTGATTCTAATTGTGCGTGCCATCTTATTCAAGAAAACCATACCTTTAATCCCAATTATAATATATTACAATTTGAAAATAGTCTCCATAAAACCAACTGTTGGGAATCCCAATGAATATAAAAATTCCGGAAATTTAGTTAACGACCAGATTGAAGTAAACCCTTCTCCTCTCCTTAATCTGTTCAATGTAGGTACCTACTAATAGCTCTGAATGAATTACTTATTGTTATTTAGTTTCTCTAGGAACCCCTCTGTTATATTCAATTTTCGTATAAATAGATTGTTTTGTAATACCATAGTTTAGTACGAGATGAAGTCAATGTTATGACGAAACGCGTTTACTCAATAGATTTTTATTTCAAACCTGTGAAAAGTTAGTTTTTTTTTATTTCTTTATAAAGTTATGAATATGAACTTTCACCAAGTAAATGCCAATTCCATTCAAATAACTTTTATAACAAAAGGGCATAAGTTTATGGCCTAAAATGTCACATATCAACAGTGTGGCGAATTAAAAAATTAATATTTCACATGTAGTCTATTAAGTTAGGCTTGAGAGTTGTCAACTCTATATACATAATGATGACTTACGTTAAAGGAGGATGTAAGGTAAAAATTATTTGAGGCCTAGGAGGAGCCCAGTCCTGAGTGCCTCTCAAAGACACAGATTCACTCTCAAAATCATCTGGGTTTACTGGCCAGCTATTCGGTAATGGTAACAAAGCTTGAGGGGCATCTTCCTCTGAAACAAGCCATTCCAACTCTGATGCTCTAAAACATTCAATTGATACATATGTAGGTACTAAAGATCTTCAGCAACATATTATGATACTCACTTTGGCAATTGTTTAGCTTTAAATCTGCTTATTAGAGAAATTGCCACACTTTCTGCAGAAAAAACATCTGAAGCACCATCTGGTACACCCCTCATTCTTTTGATATCAGCTTCTGAATACAAAGAAGCCATAGAAATAGAGAGACCTTTATTCTCAAGTAGATTTGAAGCTTCATCTATTTCGAGATCGTCTATAGCATCAGAACTTGAACATTCTGAATATGTATCTGAAGTTGTGGAGGGTGGGCTAACATTTGTTGCTACAATAAAATAAAAATGGATTTATCATATGATTTATATCTCAATTAAAATCTTTACTTTTTGAAAAAAAATGTATGTTTGTGACCAACCTTACATTAGGAAATATTCAGAAGACCTAATGAATTGCTTTTACTTTAGAGCTGACAGATTTAAATAGACGGAGAAGTTTTCCAAGATGATGGGACTACAGAAACCCTCAACAAAGTTATGAAAAAAAAACTCAACATAATAAGCACGTAGATCTAAAAAACGTTGAACATGGTTTGGTAAATTTGATTCTTTTGTATAGAAGTTTTCTGACAAATGCACTTTAAAAGGATGATTATCAAATTGCTGAACATCTTTTCATGAATGAAGGCCATAAGCCGCTATTTTTTTAAGTGTATCATTTAATAATACATTTATACAATTGCAGATTTAGTTTAGATTTTGTCCTAGGCCCCTCACAATATGACGCCCTTGCTTTATAATCGTAGTTATTGTAATGAAAGATCACACAAATCACCAACATTTTTTCGTACATTGATAGATAAGCTTACACAAATGAAACTTTAAATTTTAATCATTCTTTTAATTTTGCCGGCTTAGACCCAGGCCTTACAGGTCTAAGCCTAAATCAATCATTGTATTTGTATAACAAAAAACACGAGAAGTGTCATTTCACCCCCAGTTGAAACAAAGTTCTTTTCGCTAAATATGTTTTACATAGCAGGCACAATTGAATGAATTAACAAAGTTAGAGAAAAATTAAATGAAAAAACGTTGGAAGGTATTTAAATGAAAAAATAAATAATGAATAAAGTTATGAAAGTAAAAATTTTATTATAAATTATTTTAAAAATATTATTATAAATTATTTTAAAAATAACCTAATCAGTATATTCAATCTTAGTGATGAATGGTTTATGGTTATTAACGTAGGACACATATGTCTGCGATTCAATTTCATGTAAGTCTCTAGAAAAAACTACATTGACACTGGTATTGTATCTTATTTTAGATTTAGCTAGATCATTTATAATTCTTAAGTCAAATTCATGCAAAAAAAAATTGTAACAATGGCTGAAGTTTTTATACAGAATCACTAATTGCATATTACAGTAGGTCTCTATATTTTAATTTATATTTAACTGGAAGAAAACTCTGTTTCTTTAGAAAACAAAAATAGACAACAGCAATGTGTTTCTAGTATTTGTGGATTACAACTTCTTAAAGTGTAGTATTTATCCCTATGAGCAATAAATGTTTTGAGAACCAGAATAAACTATGTATGAACTATTGATAAATATAAAGAACAAAAAAATATAATAACTTCCATACTTGAATCTTGGCAAAAGATTATTGATAATTTTGTTCTTACCGTCAATTTTTCCTCTGTTGAAAACGGAAGAGCTCCAAAGTCGTCTTTGCTTTTCTTCAATTTTTTGTCTCCTCCTGACACGGATTCTCTGTTTCAGATCCAAAATCTCTGGATCACTGTCATCCATATGCTCATCAGATAAATGTAAATCTTGATTACATCTTATCTGTTCAAGAGCTGAAATTATTGCTTCAGATATACTAAAATGGGCATTTTCTCTATCTAATTCAGCATTTGTCCTACTGAATTTACTAGAAGTCAAGAATGATAGCAAGCTTTGACCTTTCATTGGTTTTGGAAAATATCTAAAAAATGTCAAATCAAACAATTTTTTCTTAATATAAAATATGACTTATATACCCAGTAGACATTGGCAGGACAGTCTTCCCACCATCTTCAATAAATGATTTTTTTGGAGTTTTCTTATAATCCTTCTCGCCAGGTAAAGCTCTAAAAGAATAATCAACCATAGATCTTGGCAAACTGATAGAATCCACTAGAAGAGAATTTTGTGGAGTAGATACTGAGCTATTGCCAATGTCTACTACAGTAGTTCCACTGCCATAAGAATTACTTAAGGGTGGAGTATGTTCGATAATATCCATATTATCAACAACAATAGTTTTTATTTTCTTTGGAACAATATTATTTGAATATTGTGTAGACTGCCGAGTGTTTTTTTCTTGATTTCTAAAGAAAGTACACCTTCTATTTTTGGTTTGAGTGTTTGAAATTAAATTTTTCTTAGTATATATGGGAGTACTAGGTACAGTTTTACTCTGAATAATTTTTTTAATAACCTCTAATTTTTCTACATACAAGTTAGGAGTACTACTCCATGGCTTGAATTTACCCACAATTTTTTTTTTATATATTTTTGATTCATTTGAGAGATCTCCATCACTATATCGTTCTAAAATTTTACTTCTTTTCGGTTTATTTTCATATACTATCTTATTCAGATAACGATCCGGAAGAGAAGAACATCTTCTATGGATTTTATGAATATCTTCAGCATTTGGTTGTAAAAGAAATAGATGTGGATTAATTTCAGACATTAAACTAGGCTGTTTTCTTTCTAAAGCTTTCAGACAAATTAGAGTAGCATCGGAATATTTTTCACTGCATAAAAACGCGTGAGGATAGTAGCACAAGTCCAGATGGCTTCTATCAGATAATAGCCAGCCTAGCTTTGTAGAGAGTGTCAGATTTTCTAGATTACGATATAACCATATTGAAGCTTTCTCATTTTTCAAATGAACTGGGATATCAGGCTGATATTCACAATCTATAGAAAAATAATTATTTGATGTTTTAGGCTGAAGCCATTCCAGACCTTGGACAAAATAGTAGTACGAACCATCGACCTGAAACATTAACACTATACGAACTGCATTGTTTAGAGTTTATGCTTACATTGCCAACACTTTTACATCCATGTTTGAATATTTTATCCATTGAAGCATGTAATCTGCTAAGTCCTCCATAAATAGACCAAATATTAGCTACTTGTCTTGATAACAAGCCATCGATAATTGTTTTCAAATCTCTCAACAACTGTTCATGTTTTAGTATGTATTGTGACTTTGACGACATTCTTGATATAATCTAAATCGAACCGTTGTTTTTTCCTTTCCCTCATTTCATAATTATTTACATATCGAGAATGTATTATTCCTATCCTATCTACCTCTGTGATAAATTTTGTTTAAATTGTCCATAAACAAATTTCATTTTTGACGTACAGTACACTGTACACTCACTTACATATGTCATGTAGGCAGTGTTGCCAGGTCCAGAATATGTTGAGCGGTAGACTTGCCACGAAAAAAGCGGTAGATTCAAAAATAAAACGGTAGATATATTATGAAATGTTTAAACATCACTATTTTTGCGAAATATGAGTGGTTTACTAGTTACTTCTGAAGAAGTAATCATTAAAATTAAAAAATCTCGATTGACCAAAATAATTTTATTGTAACAGCTAAAGCTAATATGCATAAGTTTAAAGAAAATATCTTCCAACATGAAATTCGTTTGAAAGTGTGACAATTCGACCAATCAGAAGCTAACCATTCCTAACAACAAAATTCCTCTGAAAGTGTGACAAGTTTATCCGTCTCTTTCTAACGCACAGATACCCCGTTTACCGTCCTGGGTCGTAGATTTGTGGACGTGGCTTCGGTTTTGAATTATTTTGCAAGGGCAATAGTGATGTCGCCCCATGTAAGCAATAGATTGTAATGTATAACTGAATATTTCCTGTGTTTGTCAATATTTATGTTATAATTTAACTAAAAATTATCTACAAATTCATTTGTGAAAGTATGACTGGAAGTTTAAGGTCAGCGGTAGATATTGTTAGCTTCGCGGTAGAGCGGTAGCCAATACTATGGAAACGGTAGATCTACCGCAAAAACGGTAGACCTGGCAACACTGCATGTAGGTTTTAGGTTATTGAGTGAGTGATTCATTCTATCATTTATTGCGTTCTCCATTGGTAGAACTAGTGCGCACCGAGTGCAAGAGCAGTAGAAATTGCACCGAGTGCATGTTTTTTGGCACGAGGTACGAGAGCTCGTGCCAGGTTCAGTGCAGTTGTTTACATTATTCAAAAATGGCTGTTACTCATGCTTCAAATTTGGATTTACTGTAAAATGAGGCAGGTGATTCATTGTTTTCCAGCGACAGTAGTAGCAATAGTGAAGAAGAATATCTGAGAGTATCCGAGCCATCAATAGTGACACACAGAATTACTAATTCGTCATTAATTTTAAATTTAAGGTTTATTTCTTGCTTCAGTTTTTTACATTTCATAAACAGAGAAAAACTTCAATTTTACGATTAAAAACAAAAAAGCCGAACTTACCTTACATAACCTCAAAAGACAAACAACTGTTTAGTATTACCGAAACCCGAAAGGGAATTTAAAAAGTTTGTGATCCATTGGGATTGCCCTAGGGCAGCTTTTTGACAGAACTAATCAAGTTCCAGTGCGGCACCAGTTTTACCAATGGAGAACGCTATTAGGTAGGTATTCCAAAGAGAGTAGGAACTTATCTGTGCATAATTTTAAATGATTCACGTTGAACAAACCAGTTTATAGGTATATTAAAAGTTTCGGCAGTAATTCATTTGTTGTTTATTGTGATTCAATATTCAAACTCCAGGATCTAGATATAGTTATTCAGAAAAAATGTTAACATTATTTTCATCGATTTCTTTATAGATTCTGAATTTCAATTGTGTTCTCCTTTGTCATTCTCCGGAAGGCCTCTTAGGAGATACACCATGACTGCGTTGTCTCTTCAAACATATTTATCGAACAGATAAATATGTACTTTCAAAGGTTATCGACTCGTAATCGTCAAAATCGGGCTTCTTATTTAAAGAACCTCATTCACATTTATACAAGAAAGAATATGTATTATTATGAGATAGTTAACTGCAAGCTATGATTCGAAGCTACAACTTTATATATGCAGACCAAGACAATGAAAGTGCATACAGAGCCACCACAGATGAAGAATCTCTATCGTTACTTTCTAGCTCACTCAGTAGGAAATTTGATCCATAAATTTCTCAAATTTCTTGACCAAATAAATTTTTGGTGTTCACTAAATATTTTAGGCTATACATATAATTATAAAAGATGGAAATATAACATTGAAGTTCATCAATTATTAACCTTCGAAGAAAGGAGTTATATGAGTCTCAACACCATACTGGCGACATGGCAAATCATTTCAACTAAAACAAAACATGGCTTACTGCCACGGATACATAGATTAGTAGTGTGGACATATGGCTCAACAAGAGGGCAACGAGGAAAAAACCATCCAATCTTTATTGACTCAGCAGATCAGTGCATAACTCATACGTTATGTTTTTACACCCTAGCCTAGCATGCAGGTTTTCAACCAACTGGCCCAATTGTAGATGATCAGCTATCAATGATGAAGGTGAAATCATTTTGCATTGGTAGAGAGAGATTCAAGTTCATTTCATATTTTTCAGGTTGCATTGCTTTTTGGAGTTACGGGCGGAGTGGAGTGCCAACCCGGCGCGTCCCCAGGTGGCAGATAGGAGGGAGCCTCCGACGATGATTCACTGAGGCAGGGGAATATCTGGGGCTTGTTGAATATAAAAATTCAACTGGTAGCCCTTAAATACCTTGCCGCGGACCAACTTCATCTGTCCCAGTTGTAGTGTCGTGGCTAAGGGATTGCACTCAGGGTCACGATGCCAGGTGGTATTTCGAGCCAACCTCGAAAACGTCCTGTTATACCAACGCTCCGTGACTGTCTGTGGTCATGTCTCGCGGGCCAATGGAGTGAGGGGGAGGGTTGACCTTGGAGCACCAGGGGGAACTCCATTCTATCAAACCCATTACCTCTGCATGCGGGACTCTGCAGAGGTGGATCGTTCTGACCATAGCTACTCGTGGGACCATATATGGAAAGTAGTAAAACAAAAACCACTGAAGGAGGAGTGGAGAAAGCCTTCACTTCCTCATCTGGGCACCCTTCAGGGGTGAATAAGGTCAGACGACCTAAGAGAGAGCGACTGCCGTTTGATCTTTCCAAATTGGGACAACCAGGAGGCAGAGAAGAGAGGCCCGGAGCATGTAATACCTCCTTAGCGGCCTCCGCCGAAAAAACAAAAAAATAGCTGCAGCAAAAACCGACCAAGCCACTGTTTATGCAGCAGCTGCCAAGGCAGGGAAGGCCATCAGGGTGGGAATAGTGCCCAAGGACTGCCCTAGGGCTATCCTGGAAGTCTGATTTACGATCAGAGGCAGGTGTCTCCACTTGCCTGTGTGCATGGGAAACAACATCAAATATATTTGTGTTTCAGATTACATGTCTCGGGACCTGATCCCAATCATGGTACACCTCAATGTTGGGGACGTTGACCGAGACATTGTTATTGCATCTGCATACTTCGCTGGAGATGGATCGATAACACCAAAGGAAGTGCAGAAACATAATTGGCTGTGATGCCAACGCGCACAATATTATTTGGGGAAGCACGAACAACAACGCTAGACGTGAGTGCTCACTTGAATATCTCCCAGCTAACAACCTCGAGACCCTAAATGTGGGGACAACGCCCACCTTCGTCACGAGAGCAAGCGAAGAGATGCTGGACGTAACAGTTGCTAATGTTGCTGACAGGAAAAACGTCACTTCATGGAGTGTGATGGACGAACCATCACTATCTGATCATAGGATAATCGAGTTCAAGGTAGAGGGAGATACCACCTCGTCGCCCTCAATACAAAATCCTAGAAAGACGATTGCTCTCTTCACAGATCCAATCTGCATTACGATCTGGAGCAAAGAGTCCAGCAGGACAGTGGGGCAATTATGGGTGCGTTTCACTAAATTTGCCCATTGATTAAGGCTCGATCAAGAAAGGAAGCTCCTTGGTGGAACGAGAACCTGTCAAACCTCAGAAAGAAGGTCCGTCAGCTCTTCAACATGGCTAAACGAGACGGCAACTGGCAGGGGTACACTGAGAAACCCACTCACTACAATAAAGAGATCAGGAAAGCCAATAGGCTGAATTTTCAAGCCTTTTGTGAAAATATTACTTCCACTCCCACAGCATCCAGACTACAGAAAATCATGGTAAGAGGGGGAGCTAACCCCACAATGTCGCTCAAGAGGACAGACGAGTCATACACTGAAGGAGAAAAGGAATGATCGATTCTTTTTCTCAAAACACACTTTCCAGGTAGTGAACTCATAAGCAGTATTGCAACAGTACTGAAGCACACCAAGAACACCCGAAAGGAGGACTGGAAAATTGCTAGGAAAATATTTACAAGGCAACGGCTTGAATGGGCAGTAAGCACCTTTCAGCCGTATAAATCCCCAGGAGTGGATGGGGTTTTTTCCGGTACTCCTGCAGAAAGGGGTGGAAGAGATGCTTCCCCATCTGCTGAAGATAACAAGAAGCAGCTTGGCATTGGGTCAAACACCTAAAGAATAGAGAAGGGCAAGAGTAACCTTCATTCCAAAAAAAGGAAAAAAGACAGGACTGACCCTAGATCTTTCAGAGCTATCTGCTTAACATCGTTTTTACTTGAAACGATGGAGAAAGTAGTGGATAACCACATTAGAACGGAGAATCTGGAGAATACACCACTTCACAAATGTCAGCATGCCTACCGGGCGGGACAATCAACAGAGACTCTGTATCAGCTGACTGAAGTCATCCAGAAAACTCGGAATAACAGAGAAATCGCAATGTGTGCTTTCCTGGATATATCTGGGGCTTTTGATAGAACAACACATATGTCTGTCATCGAAGCACTCAGAAGGCGAGGGGTAAAAAATATCATTGTGCGATGGATGTATGAAGTGTTGACGACGAGGACAGCTGAGACACCGGTGGGTAATAAATCCATCTCTGTCAAAGCCACTCGGGGAACATCTCAGGGTGGAGTAATATATCCCCTTCTATGGAGCCTAGTAGTGAATGAACTACTACATAGGCTAACGGAGCATGGCTTTGAATGCGTAGGCTATGCTGATGATATAGTCTTAATAGTTAGAGGTGAATATGAATCCTATACAGGAGGGCCTCAACATAATTGAGCAGTGATGCTTGTCAGTGGGGCTAAATATTAACCCAACCAAGACCACAGTAATTCCTTTCACCCGAAAAAGAAAACTTCCGGCCATGAAATCCCTCCTATTAAATGGAAATATCATAGAATGGAAGTCTGAAGTTAAATATCTGGGAATAACCCTGGACAGGAAGCTTTTGTGGAACAAACATATTGATATCGTTGCTAGAAAAGCAACAATGGCTCTGATGGCGTGTAGAAGAATATCTGGTGAGAATTGGGGCTGTAACCCTAAAATACTTCAATGTATGTACGCCATGATTGTGAGACCAATAATTACTTATGGGGCAGTAGTTTGGCATGCCAAAAGCAGGTAAGACAAATACAAGGAAAATTCTCGACAAAGGGCAAAGGCTGCCCTGTGTCTGTATCCCGGGAGCTATGAGAACGTGCCCAACTAGGGCACTTGAGATCATTACAGATCTCACACCTCTTCATCTAGTGATCGACAGGTTTGCCCATGAGGCCATTTTTGGAATATCTAAGGAGGGCATAGGTGGTGAGAGGATTAAAAGTCAGAGAGTTTGGTCCTCTCTGACCAATTTTCATCTCATCAGCGAACCTCCCTAGTGATGTAATGGTAAATAAAGTAAGCATTGAGAAGAACTTCGCTACGATGCTAAGTAAAAAGAAAGAGTGGGAAAGGGTATCCACCACTAAGAGTTTCAAAGGCAATACCATGAAATGGTATACAGATGGTTCAAAAAAAACTACAGGAGCTGGCGCTGGTGTATATGGGTCAGGCACCAAGTGCGCACTGTGTCGCTTGGCTCCTGTTCGTCTTTCAGGCAGAAATACTGGCAATCGAAAGATGTGTAGATATGAACCTAAAAAGAAACTATCAGAAATGCAACATAACTATCCATTCTGATAGTCAAGAGGTTATTAAAGCACTGAGCTCCCGTATTATCGATTCAAAATTGATATGAAAGTGCCAAAGGAAACTCAATAGAGTGGTAAGGATAAGAGGGTCTTTTTAGTTTGGGTTCTCGGGAATCAAGGGAAATGAAGAGGCCTATTTACTGGTCAGAAAAGGAGCACAAACGCCATTGACTGGCCCAGAACCTTTCTGTGAAAGGCAGAGTTTCGGGAGGTGGAAACCGAAAGAGAAACACTCTGACGAAATCTTCCAGGGATGGATCACTCCAAAAAATTCCTCCGGAACATTAGAACTGCAAGATCCAAAGGATATCTGGATCTCAGTCATATCCACGAGAGATATGACCAAAATTCAGTCGCTATGGCGTCTGAAATTAAGATCGTAGCGCCGGAACGGCTTGTATCGGTACAACAGCATGGGTCATTAACGGTTTGTTTACATTGTTTGGTAATGGTATATACGTTCATTTCATTTTGAGTTTTCGAACATTTAGCTTCGTAATTTGTGTTTTTTTGGACTTCGTATTTTCCAGTAGTTCATTGTTTTTCGATTGAGGACAATATTATCTCTTTCCAACAGTAGATAACCTACCTACATCAAGTTGAAATTCACACTGAGTTTTTATCATTGAACATGAAAATCAATAATAAAATAAAGGAGGAGACGAATAAATTAATTGGTTAGAGGAACTATGTATACATCATGAAAAGGCTATATATAGAACACCTATTTATTTAAAAAGTAAAAAAACTTTCAAAAGTTTCAAGAAAACATCTCTGAAATGTCTAGTTTCATTACCAACTGAAGAGGTTTTGAGTATAATAGATAAAACTTAATACTTACCAACAAAACTGAAAGAAACAACATGAAATAAAAGAAAATTAACATGAATACTCTGCTTGAATGGTTTGAACGTAATGAGTTCTTAAATTTTTTGAATTTTCCTGACGTATAACAGCTCTCCTAAAAGTACGGTGGACTTCTGAGAGTCTGTTTTTTTTATAGAATCTCTGTTTTCCTGGTTATATAATTGAATATTTCAGTTTTTACCTAGCTATAATAGAGTCAAGTTTTATTTCATATCCTTGATGTTATGATAAACTGTTATTTTGGTTGTGCAAATAAACATTATTTATTATTATTATTTTAATAGCATCTCTGGTTGTTACATGAAAGAAAATACAATTATCTAGAATCTCTGGATGATGGCCCAGGTTCAAATTCCGATAAAAGTGGAAGATTTTTCGTTGGAATAGCATTGAACTTCAAAAACCCTACGTTTTCGGTTAGCTGAAAATTGCACATCATCAGTTGGTATAATTCTATATAGAAAAATCCACAAACTTACTGCAGGGAAAATAATTATTCTCAGTAAACTGTAAAGAACAACTCTTAACTCTCTTATGTTCATACACTTTTTTTCAATCTTCAAGTTATGAATCCACGCCTCTCTTCTGTCCATCATTTCCTTGTTTCCCAACTTTGTTTGGAATACAACTTTGAATTGTCCAGCTTTGGGAAAGGTATGAACAAGATGAACAATAGGATACACAATAATAGTGATTCATCTCTTCTGAACGTTTGTGTTTGTAAACGATCCCAAACAACTTCTCATATAAAATACACGTAAACAAAGCAATCTATGGCCCATGCGTTAGTGATATTCTTCACCGGAAGGGGGCGTATCGCTTATCTACGTTCGCCAAAAGGTGTTAATGTTTCATATTCTATGATCAGAGCATAGATTGGATGTTATAATCTATATTGTTTTCAGGTAACCTACGTGGAGGTTTAAATTTTTAATAATTGAAACTCTATTTTTCTGAAAAGCTATCATGTCAAGAAGAAAAAATAGAGATGATATTCTGGCCAGAGTTAATTTTCCTCTTTATGGGGTCCAAATGTTAACGAACAGACATGTCATTGTAGCTGGTGGCGGTGGCTCTTCAAAAACTGGAGTAGCAAATGGATTTGTGAGTATAATTTCAAATAATTTTTCCTCAAACTGACATATTGTTTTCAGGAAATATTTGAAATATCACACAACGGAAAGCAATTTCTAGCTGAAGAAGTTACTAGGCATGAAACTGGGCCATCTGTTGTTATGAATTTTTGCACATATAAAAATTCAAAGCATACTTTCATAATAGCTGGACAAGAGAATCATTGTCAGTTATACAATGTAAATAGTGTTATCACTGCGGAAAATGGCGTTGAGAATATAGGCAATGAAATTAATAGAAATGATATTAGAGAGCGTAAACCGAAGGCAAAATTGAAACCTGATAATAATAAAAATTCAAAGAAATTGAAGTTTGTTATTAAACCTTCAGATAGTGTTCAAAGTGACTTCAATGGACAAGAGCCTCTCCTAAGAGTAATGAGAGTGCACCCAAGTGGTCAACTTTTAGCTACAGGTATTTTGCAAAAGAAATAGTGCACAAGAAAAAAACTATTAATTTTTTTAATTTTAGGAGGGACTGATTGTCAGGTTAGACTATGGAAGTTCCCAAGTTTGAAAACAGCTGCTATTCTTAAAGGTCACACTAAAGAAATAGACGATTTAGATTTCAGTTCACTCAATAATCTACTTGTAACTGTAGCTAAAGATGGACTTGGTATAGTTTGGGATTGCTTAAAAGCTAAAGAAGTTTGTAAATTAACTTGGTCCCAGCCAGAAGGGTCCAAATATCTTCTTAAGAGATGTAGGTAGGTGCAGTTATGTCATGAGTAATTTATAAGAAAATTATCTTCACTTTACCACTACCCTAGTGGTAAAGTGAATAAAAAGTTAACATATTCGGCTAGAAAAACAATTTGTTATTTCTCATTAAGAGAACTTGGGTGTTCCAGAATAACGTCAGAAAATTTCTGGGGGTTATTCTTTAAGACATTTTAAGAAAAAAAGTTGAAATTTTTTCCAAAACTGTCATTATTTACCAATAATGACCTAACCCAAAAATAAGATTAAATGAAACCCACGGTACCCCTCTATTCTCCGCTCCTTAACAGTTTTGGAAGAAATTCCAATAGCAGTTTATAGAGCTTAAGAAGTTATAACAATGTTCTAAAGTTCATCTTGATAGCATTCGTAGTTTAGAAGATATTAAAAAAAATTAAATTTTTTTTCAAACTTCAACACCCTGTATTTCGGCGAGGAAGCATTTGCGGACCTACATTCATTGGAACTTTTTTCTTAAAATGTCTTAAAGAATAACTCCTTGAAATTTTCTGACGTTATTCTGGAACACTGTATATATATATATATATATATATATATATATATATATATATATATATATATATATATATATATATATATATATATATATATATATATATAGATATATATATATATAAAAATAAATATATAAATATATATAATTATATATATATGTATATATATATATATATATATATATATACATGTATTCAAATTAAATCCCCTTGTACGTTGGTAGATAAATAAGATGTTCCAAGTTATTGGTTACAATTTTCTGTACTTCATAAACTCATTGGCGTACGCCATACTTTCATTTACATTAATGATTTCAACAAATATCGACTATAGTTGTAGCAAATTTCGTTCAATCTGTCTCTTCAAAACAAAGAGGTTTTTCAGAAATCATCATAGGACAAAATATTCTTAGAATAGATCAAGGAATAACTCCTTGAATTTTTGCAGCATGTTTACTAAACACCCTGTATATGTATTCACAAAAACTTTTGATTTATAAAATTTGCTTGACTCTTGAAAAATTTAAAGATATGGCTTAATTTCCATGAATTAAACTAAATGAAAACATTTACTTGGTTTGTATTTTACTGTTATAGGTATTACTTAATACTGAATATTACTATTTAGAAAGGAGAATACAAACCGGAACAAACCAGTTGTAGGGAATATAATATAGAAACGGTATTGAAGTGTTTTTTTAAATTTCGATTATTCAAAATGATTTATCGAGTCATAATAAAAATTGGTGCAGATTTCTTCAGGCAAACAGGTTTTTTCAAATGCTCACGTCGCAGATCGAACTTGCTCCAGATGTAATCCAGAAGCTATCACCAGAAGTTATTATTTCAGGAGACTTCAACATAAATTTCAATAAAGTCAGCGATGAAAGTCAAAATTGTGCATGCTGTGTTCACGGAACATTAAACACGAAAAATTAAAAGTGAGCGTCCACTGATCCGGGAAAAATCAGATTAAGATGAAAGGAGATCACTGAATCGCGAATCATCAAAGAAAAAAGAGAAGGCTATAAGCCTACAGGGTGAAATCGAGATACTCACAGATTAACCTATCACGGAGGGAGTGGGGTACCAGGATAGCAAACGCTTGGCTGAGGGTACCAGAGAGTATTTTATAGATTCCAAAATACAAAATGGGCAATCCTACAAAATTGAGAAGCGTCTAGAAGCACAGGAGAAAGAACTCTCGAGAAAACTCATGGAAATTGAAAATCGACTCTATGATAAATTGCAAGATGAAAAAATTGCTAGCAAACAAGGAGACACCAAGAAAACCATCGCAGTAGGCAGAGATGCAACATCAAGAGTGCCTGAAGAGAAAGACACCACCACTTGTAATGAAATATCGTCCATACGCGAGAAAACGAGGGAACCATATGGCTCTCAAACCTCCCCCTTCAGGAAACCAAAAATGCCAAGCTATTCACTGGCAGTAACGAAAAATAAAATCACGGCCGAAACCCAGGAAAAACTGATGAATACAGGCACTGTTGACGTTTCTCTGACTCACAGACTGGGACCCACAGTTGATTCATGCTGTGAAAGAGGAGAAGCTGATAAGTCCAAAAAACGATCTCCCAATGCTGAAACAGAATCATGCAAAACCAACAACACAATTACCTGAAAATGAAAATAATCATACTGAACTCCCACAGTGGAAAGAAGCGAAAGGGAAAAAAAGAAAGAGCCAAAATGAACGCCGGCAGGCCATTTTTGGAACACAAACAGAAGATAATCTTAAGGCTTATATACCTCTATTCTGTATTGTCTTTTGGGAGTGCAGTCGAGACCACAGCACTTAGGGCCCTTTGTGCATCCTCTCCGGGAACATCACCAGCCTAGGCTCCCAACCATCCCAGTCGTTTAAAAAGAGGGTGATTGTACCTAGGGGGATTTCCCTCAAGGTGGCTAAGATGGCCACCTTTCACCCAGAATGGATTCTCGGAGTGACAAGACAGCGGGGCATTCACAGAGAACATATTGTGCCGTATCGTCTTCCTGTTCACAGCCTCTGCAGAGAGGTGTGTCGCTTAATCCGATATTAAATAAGGGCTTTCGAAGTTGGCTGTGTCCGGTTAAAATTCCCACGACATTTCCTCTGGGCATCGCCAGGTAGATCATTGCTGCATCTTTATTGGGATAATTTAAAAGTTCCCTGGCAAGTCTGCAGGTGGTTGTTTCATCCCATAGGATTTTGAAATTTTGATGGGTGTTCTCTTTCATCATTTGTGACTTTGCTGTCAGCGGTAGTAGGCTAGAAGGGCCAGGACCGAATATGTTCAGGCCGGCTGCTTTTCTAGCCAATTCGTCAGCTTTTTTGTTGCCATTGCATCTCGAATGGCCTTTAACCCAGCACACCATAATTTGGTTTGAATGGGCTGCGCCCGCAAGTGCTTGATGGCATTCCCATAGTGACTGTGAAGTTATTTTATGATTCTTCAGGGCCAGTAACGATTGTCTACTATCTGTGTAGATTTTAATGGTCTTGTTCGTTATGTTCCTACGAGCAATCTCGTTCGCGGCTATGGTTATGCCCGTTAGCTCTGTCTGAACTATGTTGGCACATTTGTCCATGGTCCACTTAAGTTGAAATCGCAGGTGTCTCGAATATATTCCACAGCCTGCTCCTTTTTCTTGCTTTGATCCGTCCGTGAAAATATTGATCGTTCCTTCATCGGAGGTCTCATTTCCACTGTTTGTGTGTATTGAGTAGGATTTATCAAAAACAAATCGCGGGGGAATGCTGTCTGCATTAACCTGTAGCAGAGGCATCGTGTTAGTAGTCTCAAGCCACAGGCGAGGTCTAGTCTCCCCACATTCTACTTCTGGCTTTATACCAATAGTCTCGAGGCGTACCATAGTTGCCAAGGCCACTTCTTGTAGATAAATATCTAAAGGTGGCAGGCATAGCATCACCTCTATTGCCCTAGTTGGTGTTGTTCGCATAGCTCCGGTCACACTTAGACACGCGGTCCTTTGTATCTGCCCAAGCTTGAGTTTTGCTGTTGCCTGTTGGCTTTTAGGCCACCAGACGACGGCTCCATAGGCTATCATCGATCTCAGGATGGCAGTGTATATCCACATGAGCACCCTGGGTTTCAGTCCCCAGGTTTTCCCCATGATCCTGTCAAAGGTATATCTAGAAAATAAAGAACAAGACATCCAAGCTTTCCTAAGGCAGAAATTGCCTAACGTGGACTGCTTTGTGGAGGAATTGGCGGTGAAATGAGGAGCATATAGTAGCTTTAAGATATCTGTCCCTGCCACATATAGCTCAGTGATGCTGGATAGCAAATTATGGCCTGCAAATCTAGTCATAAAAAATATTTAGAACTGAGAGGAAATTTTTGGAAGATAACGACTGACACAATGCAAAATTAACAAGAGGACATATGATGAAACCAAAGAAAATACAACCACCACATAAAAAATTTTTTGTTATAACGAACATCAATTTGCAGTCATTAAGAAATAAAATAGATGTGTTTCAGAATTTCCTCAACGATGAGGTTGTTCACGTGTCGTGTGTAACAGCACTGGATGTCTGAGGGGGCCTTCAATAAGATAAAGCTCGAAAATTACATTCTTGCGGACTCTTACTGTAGAACTAAATCTAACCATGGCGGGGCTGCGATCGTAGTTCGTGCAGGCCTTCGTTTTCAAATCATCCCAGACATTAAAGGCATGTCAATAGAGAATAATATCGAGATGGTGTCTATAAAATGCCCAGCTGAAAAGCTAATTGTGATGACAGTTTACCGGCCTCCAATGGGAGACCAGAACCGGGACTCTGTGTCCTATAAAATTATATTAATCGCCTGATTTCTATACCACTGGCACTCTGTGCGCGCGTAAATAGCTTTCTATCGACCAAAGCAATCGACTTCTGACGAGGTGTAGAGATGTGTCGTATCCTATTTTGGCAGCAAATTAGCCTGCCAATAGTATCGTTGTTCTGTCATTTTTGAGTTTGTTTTTTTATCAATTATAAATTTTGGTTAGTAAAATGGTAAATAATCATTAAAAATTATAAATATGCAAAACCCACAATTAATAACCAATAAGTTCAGTAGATTAGGGGGAAAAGCCAAGGGAAATGTTCTGTGGCAAACGGTTGCTCAAAAACTAAACAGTTCAGGTTTTGGTGAAAAATCAGTAGAAGGATGGAGGAAAATGAGTAATACTGTTGTATTACACAGATTACACTAAAATATTCATATTATTTTCTATTTTACTTGTGTGAAACTTTGTAAGTTGTACCAAATAAATACCTATTAGCATCAGCTATCAAAAAAACTTTTATTATATTGTTTTTGAATTATAAATTAAAATAATGTATGTCTGAGATACTGATAAAATTGTTAACTTTGGTGAAAGATATGTTTGATTGTCGCGTATTTATATAAAAGTTGTTGAATGGCGACGATTTGAAGCTATTTATTAAACTAAGCTAGCTAAATAATTTAAACTAATTGTAATGATTACCAAAATAATAAACAAAACTGATGGAGGCCCAAATTTTTGTCTGTTTTTTCGGATTTAGAGAGAAGACTGCTGAAAATTATGGGAAAAAAATCTGTTGCGCGAGACGAGGCAGTACATGAATTGGGATTGGAAAAATGTTTGTTATTGTTATCACTGAAAAACTTGAGTCAAAGAGATAAGTGTTGTTCCTAATAATTGTAAGAATTTTTTTAGACGAGATGGCGAGACATTCGACAAATATAATTATAAAAATTAAAGTTATGAAGTTTTTGAACTTGCCTTTTCTGTCGCAATTTGAAGCAAAGAAATCAACAAAATCACAAAAATAAATTTTATATAACAAATTACTCTACAAATTCCGGAAATACCCGAAGGGAAGGCGATTGTAACACAGAGTGCTGTCAAACGCGGTTATCGCTTTCTACAGTAGAATTATATTATAGAAAGCGACAGGTAGAATACTATTTTGCACGGAGTCCCACTGCTGGACACTTTCTTCCTGTCTCGGACTGCATATGACTGGAGCTTCTGCATTGCGGGCGATTTTAACATAGATTTAGCGAGGCAAACAAGAAAAAGCGAACAATTCCAAGAACTGTTCCAGTCTTTCGGTATGACACCAGTATATACTGGGTCCAGTAGGAACATTGCTCGTGATTGACCACAAGGGAGTCTACGACCCATATCTCTCTGACCACTTAGCTCAGGACTTGTAGATGACTCTGAGACAGAGATAATACAGACGACCAAATATAGAATAGATCAAGTAAATAGAAAATTGTTCGAAAATAAACAGAAGAGCATAAAGTGGAATAATGTACTACATGCTGATGCGGATGTGAGCTTCGAGAGATTCCATGATACGTTCCAATCCTAGTTTGTGGACACATTCACGATTCAAACTCTCACTGCTGCAAGGTTTGCAGGCACTATGAAACGAATTTTAGTTGCAAACTGTTTTTACTCTGTGGACGAATACTTCGATTATAAATTTGTTTGAGGTTGTTGTGTTCAATGTATTTTATTCATGTATTCTATTGGTGTATACACTGTTTATACGACATGCCATGTAGATGTTTTTTTTTATTGAAGGCGAAATGAATGATTGATTGAAGAATTAAAAAACCTTCACGAGTCATATCCCATTCCAGTACTTGCATCGATAATGTGTTCACGAATCTGCACCCTAATGCCTTCATCAAACGAACGGAGAACCCTCACATGTCTGATCATCTCGCACATTTTCTGGAGTTTTCAATGAGCACAACACCTGAACTCAAAGAAACCAAAATCATATAGTCCGGGAGCCCACTGTCCGAAAGTCTACGTCATAAAACATCCGGTTCATTCATGATTTATTTGAAAGGATTTATACCAAAGAATATTAAACCGTTGGTCTGCCTAAGTTCATCCTGGCGGGTCATAGTTAATGAACGTAATTTATTTGGCAAAAAACTGGTACGTCACCTACGTCACAAAACATCCGGCTGAAATTTATTACACATTATAGATAAATATCAGTTATTTGAAATTGTCTTGGTCTGCCAAGCTTCACCCTGGCGGAAGTGCTCGGCAGACCACTCTAAAGCGGTGAGCACTAGTGTCTAATTGATCGGTCTCAGTCAAGCCAGATCATAGATTGACAAGAAAGAATGTATGATATTATGCTGCATAGCATTTATTTTTCTTATTCAGGCGCAAGAATAAATAAAGGAGATGGTTTGACACATGAACATACCTCGTACAATAGACCATGAGAAAAATATGCATTTTCTTAAATGAGACAATCAACACTCAAGAATTGGTCTGGTGATTTGTTAATCGTCATGGTGAATGCAAGACGAATCGGAAATTGAATTCGTTTAAACTCAAAGGGCATATCGGTTGGGATCATCGGAATCCTCAGAATGAGAACGTTTTCACCTCTGAATCTTCCTTAGAGTGCGTCATGTGAATAATATTGATCATCAGTTTTCTTATCACCAAACGCGTTCCATTGCATATGTTTGATTGGTTTAGATTCCGAATCATGATGACTACCGAGCCAACCTCAATTTGTAAATTGCGTGGTGGTAAACCAGGCACATCCAAAGAGTAACCTTTTTTTCAAAACAAATCACAGTCAACATAAAACAAAAAAATTCACTCTTTAGCGATTTACAGCTTATATACTGACAAGCAGAGAGAGAATTTATCATACATTCTTTCTTGTCAATCTATGATCTGGCTTGACTGAGACCGATCAATTTGACACTAGTGGTCACCGCTTTAGGGTGGTCTGCCGAGCACTTCCGCCAGGGTGAAGCTTGGCAGACCAAGACAATTTCAAATAACTGATATTTATCTATAATGTGTTTAAATTTCAGCCGGATGTTTTGTGACGTAGGTGACGTACCAGTTTTTGCCAAATAAATTACGTTCATTAACTATGACCCGCCAGGATGAGCTTAGGCAGACCAACGGTTTAATATTCTTTGGTATAAATCCTTTCAAATAAATCATGAATGATCCGGATGTTTTATGACGTAGACTTTCGGGCAGTGGGCTCCCGGACTAATAAGGATTGGTAATGAAAACAATACTTATCCGTTTGTTGAACGATTAACATTGGAAACATATCTCGTCCGAGGCAGATGCTGAAGATAATTTAAAAAATTTTCATACAAGACGATCTGATATTAAAAGAAAGCTTTCCCTTAAAAAAATCAAATCAAACCTGAAACCCAATCGACAAACTTGGTATCGTCCTGAGTTAGCATTAATTACAAAACAAGCTGAAGCAGCTTCAACAATGGCACGAGTAAAAAACGACGAAGACTCTACTCTAAATTAAAGCAAAAACTAAAAGATGATATAGAGGCAGTGATAAAAGAACATGACAGAAGTATAATCGGTAAGGCTGAAAATAAAAGTAAGGCGATTTGGAAGGTGATAATGGAGAAGTTTACATTTTTTTTTTATTGATTGTTTATGAAAATTTAAGTAAAATAAAACGAAACCGCGAAAGAATCAATCAAATATCTCCAAAAATGAAAAAGTTATGGGACTTCGAAGTTGCCTTTTCAAGAGTAATTTCGTTTCAAGTGGCTCGATCGTGTGACGTCATTCGACCTATACGACGCAGCGCGTATTCGCCGAGTGCGTACAAATTTATTGTTGTGAAGTCACTTGAGCCGTTCCAGTGGTATTTTGTTTATAACACGATGGCTGAAGTTCAAAAAAAGACCTACAAATATTGTATAGTTCCTATGTGTCAAAGCACGACAGTTAAAAATCCCAATAAAATTTTGTTCAACAGAAATTAAGAAACTTGTAATCAGAGCTTATTGAGTTTTATTTAATCACTGCATCAAAAATATGGTTCCAGAATAATGTACATTCATTAATTATTTTTTTATGATAATCTGAATCATGAAAAAATTCATAGACATCAACTTGTTGAGATGTCTCAAAATTTGCATGAGCAATGCAGAAAAATTCCTTTGGCTTATTCGCGAAGTGCATTTGTAGTTGTACTTGAGCATCACATTTTGCTGTCAATTTTGCATTGTTGATGTATTTTTTCATGGTTTCAGTTTTTAGCGGACATTTGATTTCAATGGTATGTTCTTCTGTTATGCCGTCGGGAGAGGCTCCTAATATAGGATATGGTCTTCAAGTAGTATACCTGAAACAAATATAAAGCAGGTATTAAAATACGTGAATATTATCAAATTTATAGTTTTGATTAGTTTTATACCTCTTTGTATAGCAAACGGTTCTTTAAATTGATAGGCTCCTAAAACTTTTTCTACAAGTACACCATCCGCAGTATTGCATTCCGATGCTTCATGAACTATAGAAGCCGTGATTCTGCCGCATCGGAGTTCAAACCAAAGAGAAGTGGCAGATTGATCTTTTGTCGCTTTTTCTATCGAAACACATTGCTCTTCAGTAATATTGTGCTTGCAAAATTCAATAAAGTTATTCACACTAAATTTATCATTTTCACTTTTGTATCTGCAGATTAGATAGTGAAGTGAAACTTTCATCTCAATGTTGATATCCATAAAGTAGCTCATTATTTGCACGTTGGCAGTTTTACGTTTTTTACATTCCGTTACGAATTTATTAAAAAAGGTTGTATCTTCAGTAATATTTATATCAGGAAACTTTTTGTCTTTGAAATCTTTGGCTTTTATGAATTTAATATGACTACCAACTTTAGAAAGTGCTGGTTTTGTCCAGTAACATTTTACTGCTGTGGTGGCAGGTTCCTCACTTCTTTTAAAGAGCCATATCAAAAATGCAACAGTCTGTTCGCATCCTCCTTGATTAGCAGCACAATCATGACAAACTACACTTTCCACCATTCCTTCATTTTCAACACAAACCAATGTGCAATGATAGGGCTTATTTTTCACTTTATGTTCAGGGGAAATTTTGCATTTCACTGTGCATTTACAGCCTTCACGTTTCACTTGAACGTATCCAATAGCTTCATCTCGGTAAGATGCTCGACCGGCCCTGAAAAAAAATATATACATTTGATATTATGTCCATCAATACTACACGAAAGGCAATAAACGTATGTTTTGTAAACATGGCTATCAAAACAACCAGTACAATCTGCTTGTGAAACAGTTTTTATTTAGAAATCATAGTTGTAAGTTAGTCCATGTGGCTGATGAAATAATCTTAAAAGTATATACTTACTTGAAAAGTTTAACTCCTTTTATTTTAGCACTAACATAGGACGGATTTGAAGAAAAAAAGTCCATCACTGTATATATATATATATATATATATATATATATATATATATATATATATATATATATCAATATTAGGCAAATTATCACTTTGTCCATTGACGAAGCCCTGTTCCATTATAGTGAAATAAAAACTACACACTCAGAAATAAAATAGAAACAAACGAATATATGTAAATAAACACCAACGAAGCAAGAGCCCTGCCGCGACTCTGAAAGTAATAGGTACCTATTTAAATGATTCGTGGTGCCGCGATCTTGGATAGGTCGAATGACGTCACAGGCGAATCAGATCCACAAACGTTCCGTACTTAAATACGTAAACTTCAATAATCTATTTCTGAGTCGTTTATTGATGGATTTAAAAAAATTTTTCAGTGATTGATTAGAGTTTTGATCTATATTTTAATTTTATTACGTTAAATATAATATTTGAAACATCATGAAACTTCTCCATTGGCAAAGTTAAGCCAATGAACCTCCAAACTGAAGAAAGCCGGCTCAATTCGGAGAAGCTTAATGATTTATTTGTGAATATTGGCTGTCAACGGAAGTGATTCCAAAGATTGGGAATATGCTCGGAAAGAAAGAGTAGAAGACTCTGGATCGATGTTCCTGTTATGAACAACACCCTATGAAGTAGGTAATTGAAGTAGCAAAAAGGATGCAGAATAAATCCTCCCAAGATGTCTATGGACTGTCAGTGAAGTTAAACTAAACTAGGCTATCGAAATTCTGTGCGAACCACTAAGCTCCATAATAAATCAATGCTTCGAGCAAGGGTACTTTCCAAGGAACTGAAAATAGCCAGAGTGATACCCATTCATAAGAAATATAGTGTGGATATTTGTCAAAATAACAGACCTATATCGATCTTACCTGCTGTTTCGAAGGTTTTCGTGGCCATCCTGAAGACCAGACTAGTTGACCACCTAGAATCCAAATGTCTTCTGAACAAAAATCAACACGGATTCCGACGATGTAGATCAACAACATCAGCTATAATATGATTGAAATAGTGGAATTAATCGTGAAAGCCTGTGATAGCACAGAGAAGATAGAAATTGCATGTCTCGACCTCAGCAAAGCTTTTGACTGCGTGGACCATAACAAACTTCTGAAAAAAATGGAATACTGTGACATAAGAGGACCGGTACACAAATTGTTAGATTCCTATCTCCAGGATCGATATCAGCAGGTGGACTGGAAGGGGAAAAAATCCTCATTGAAAAAAATCAAATGTGGCGTTCCGCAGGGATCCATCTTGGAACCATTTGTCTATTTGTATTATGTATGGATGACCTAGTGTACAATGTTGAGACCCACACAGCAGTACTATTTGCTGACTATACAACTTTAGTTAGTAACGTCTAGGAGGGAGTTGAGAGTACATACAGAAAAAGCCATCAGAGATGCTGAAACTTGGTTAACCGCGAACATTATATCCCTTAACATCAGAAAGACCCAAATACTAACTTTTTCCACAAGAATAATGAAAGAACCAGACCAGGTTGAATTATTGCGTTTTACGTTGGACAGTTGATATGGTCAGCACATGTTGGGATCGTTTGCAGGAAGCTCAGTGCAGCTGTTTGCAGCATCCGCAGGATCAAACACATGATGGGAATGAGACAAGCGTTGATTACCTATTATGCCACTTTCTACAGCTTTGCTACGTATGGTATCATACTTTGGGGATCCCCTTACGGGAGTGTTAGGATAT
>JARQZK010002918.1:655000-692500 GCA_030704885.1 Cynegetis impunctata | reverse complement strand
CGAAAGTCATACGACTATAGTCATCCACAAATAAAAGAAAATACTGCGATCCTGCGATTGATTTAGTTTCCATGGGACCACATAAATCTGTATGTATTTTTTGAAGTGTTTCGGTACTCCTCTGGGCAATATTATGAAATGGTAATCGTATCTGCTTACCTTCACAACAGATCACACATTTTTCTTTTGTTATATCACTAATAGCAGGGTATGACAGTCCATCAACTATGCCATTCTTCATTTTATTCATATCACTGCTATTAATATGTGCTAATCGTCTGTGCCACAATTTCGCACTAGCTACTGCAGATGCAGCTAACCTAAAACCTGCTTCTTTCATTTTAAGCTTATAGACACCGTTAGTCAATACTGCAGTTGCTACTAGTACATTATTCTTGTTTCGAATATAACAATGACTTTGATTGAAATCAACATTGTTTCCATTTTTGATTAATTCACTCACCGATAACAAGTTTGTTGTTAAACTTGGTATGCATAACACATTTTTAACTGTAATGTCGTAGTTAAAATTAGTCGTTATTTTGACGTCTCCAGAACACACGACTGGCACCTTTGTGTCATTTGCAACAGTTATTTCAGATAAATACGGTGAAAAATTTGGATTATTTATCCAATCCTGGTTTGCCGTCATATGTGTGCTGGCGCCGGAATCAATGTACCACTCGGTTCTATTATATTGACCGCTCAGAAAAATCGCATTAAAGGCATTAGTTTCTTTATTTTTCTGCAATAACGGACACTGATTTCTGAAATGACCGACTTTTTTACACTTATAGCATGTAACTTTGTTTCCTGTCACTTTCGAAGTCTGTCCGCCATGTTTGTTGTTGTTATTGTTATTCGTCTTTGACAGCCACTTTCTCGCAGCGAATGCAGCGCTACTGGAATCTGTATCGGTGGATCTCGCAACTTCCATATCGATTAACTTCGATTTTATTGCGTCCGTGGTTATTTCAATACCGGAGTGTTCTATGGCCATTATCATGGGAGAAAATTTTTCAGGCAAGCCTGCCAATAACAGTGACCCGATCCATTCATCCGTGATTGCAAATCCTGTGCCTTTTAACCTCTGTGCTGTATCGACCAACTCTGTCACATACGAGGTCATAGAATTATGGTTTTCTAACCTTATTGAGATTAAAAGCCGAAGTAAGGTTATCTTCCTGGAATAACCTGAGTCATCGAACATGTTTTTTAGTTTCGTCCACAATTCTATCGAAGCAGTTGTTTCTTTTATATGCACGTACAATCCGGGATCTATGGTTAAAATTAGCTTTGCCTTGGTTTTTGCATCCTCTTTCGGATTGATTTCCTTGTTGGGAACCGGCTTGATATAATGAACTAAATCCTCAAGCACCAACAGGTTTTCAGCCGCAAAACTCCATTCAACATAATTTTCTCTGCCTTTCAGTTTCGGAATACTTTGTATATAGTTCATAGCCATACTTAACGTAAAAATTCAACACTATTTCAACTGTATTAACACAAATACTTGAAATATTTTAACAGATTGCCCATAACCTATTATAACACGTTGATTTTCACTTAACAACTGAACTTCTTTATTCATGACATTACCAACATAACATAACATTACTACCAACCTATAAATACTTATTTAGTTACTTAACATTCTAACACCATCGAGTCAAATGATCTTAAATCTGGTACCTGGGATTGTTCTCGTTGCAGAAATAAACTATCAAAATTTGGTTGGTCCAACGTGACATTTTGAATGTCTTAGTTATTTATAATTGCACTGAATGCAATTATCAGTGTAGTGTTAACATGATTGGGTGAAATTGTTTCATATGACACAAAATGACAAAATTTGATTGGTTGTTAGAACTGTCAAAAAATGTTATAAGAATTATAATATATAAAATTTTTAATTGCATAAGTGCAGCAAAATAACGGATAGTTTTGCGTGACAGCGTGTTGTCAAAAAACTGCATGAGTTTATTTTCATTTTTGGAGAAAGCCCGACACCGAAAAAATGCTCTTTCCAAAATATGAAAATGACCGAATGCAGTTTTTCAAAGACAACACGCTGGATGGAATTCGAATTATCCGGTTATTTTGAGTGTAATTCGGGGGACTATTTTCCGAATAGGAACATGGTTTCAAAATAGGAATTACAATAGATACGTACGATGCGATTATCATTTATAATATCACAAGAGCATCGAAAATAATCGATTATACTTCCGAGCCACGAGACGTATTTAACGAAACACCACGAGAGCGCAGCTCGAGTGGTGTTTTAAGAAAATACGTCGAGTGACGAGGTCAGTATAATCGATTATTTTCGATTGCTCGAGTGGTATTCGTTACGATTATATAACGAATAAAAAATATTAATTTTTTTTGACAAACGTCAAAACATCGTCATGAAAACATTCACATTTTGACACGAGGCGAAACACCAAAATGATTATATCACGTCGTCAAGGGTATATTCACTTATCTATACGCAGTCATGCAAAATTCACGGATTCTATTGGCTGATTCATACATGAGTTATATAATCGCTGTAATTTTGCTGAATTGCATTCCATTTCTATGGAATTTTTTTAAAGAGGATGATGGGACACAGGCGACTGTTCGCCTGTGTTCCATCATCTACCCTCATGGGCTCGCAAACTTAGTACATACACCCAGACACTCGTAAATTCTTCGTCAAATTGTAATGGGACAATCACAAACACCCAAGGACACGGTGGGAATCGAACCCACCGACTCCGCCAACGAAGACGGCATAGCGTTACCTATACCTCTCCGCCACGGAGCCGCCCTATGGGATATTTGACAGGAGGGAAATATTCACTTATTGTTATACTGACATGAAAAAAATGAACATAACTATTAGTTCTATCATATTGTCCAAACTATAAATTTAATTAATACCACGTACCTATATATGTTTTTTAAAACAGAAATTCATCTAACCGGCTGGAAGACTGAGGTCGATAGCCATTCGATTTATAATAATCAATAAAGTTGAGTTCTCTCTTTACCACGTACCTGTCAACAAATGGTACTAAACAGTTGAGGCAGTAGATTAATCATTTACCAAATATTCACCTATTATATTATTAGTATTACTTCTAATAGGCACATACAGTTATTTTGAATTAATACTGAATATTTCAAAAATAAAATTTAATTATGTTTATTAACAGATTTGGAAATATTGAAGATGAGGAGTTTTGTGCAATATATACCCTTGCCAATCCTACTGGTCTTGCAAAAAATCAAAAATCATACCTTCAAAAATGGTTACCTGAGTCAGGTACACTCATGAAAGTGTGTACTTTCGATGAAAGCCTGTCGGCGTTGGCAGTTAGAGATGATGGGAGGTTTGTTGCTGTTGGTAGCATGTTCAGCGGATCTGTATCAATTCACGCTAGCTTCAGTTTACAGGTATGTATGCATGTAAGTATATATATATATATATATATATATATATATATATATATATATATATATATATATATATATATATATATATATATATATACAGTGTGACCCATTTGAAATGGAACGACCACTCTAGAATACGCATTTTTCAATCAATCTCAATTTTATTATTATTTTTTCTTTCAAACGACAAACTGGTGAAAAATCGTAAAGTGACTTTGAAAATATATGATTTAATGAATATGGCATGAAAAGTATATACAGCAAATATTAGCTTCAAGGGCTTAGGCCTTCGGAGTTTTCGACTTTAAGGATATATCAACCATCCCGGTTCATAATCTGGTGAGACCTAAGCTGTATCTCTTACCGTTCTTCCGCTGAAGCATGCGTACAGACGGACAAAGCCGTTGTAAAAGACTTCTTCTTTTAAGTTTAGAAGTCTAAAAACTGTATTTTGGCACAAGTTTTCATAAATTTAGTTTCATTTCCCAGGCACTCTATGTTTTTTTGTGTCAAAAAATGCAAAAGTGTACTAGGCAATTTTTGCTTTCGAATTTGACTACACCTCTTGATTCGTAGTCGTTATAAATAAAAAAAACCATCAAAATTTCATAAGAAAATAATGGTTAACAACGAAGTTACAATAACTTGAATTTTGGAAATAAAGTATTTGATTGTAATTTTATATAGATTATAGACATATTTAAAATCTGGAAACACCAATGAACTTATACAGCGAAAACCCGAAGTCGAAAGCTCAATACGTTCTACAGTTATAACTCCTGAAAATATGGTTTGGTGTGTGAGCGATTTGTTGTGAAAAATTTTTGTGATAAAAATCTGACTACGCCATAAATCGTTCACATTACCATATTTCCATGGTTTTAGTTGATGGTTTTCATTTATAACGACTACGAATCCAGTGGTGTAGTCAAATTTGAAAACAAAAGCTGCCTTTTTGCCATTTTTGACAAAAAAAAACATAGAGTGCCTTGTACATATATATATATATATATATATATATATATATATATATATATATATATATATATATATATATATATATATATATATATATATATATATGAATTTCAATATAAATAAATGTATATTTCATTTGATAATCTAGAATTAAAAAGGTAAAATATATTATAATCAAATTATACTTTTACTTTTTCCAGAAAGTATTGAATATTGTTGGAGCTCATTCTATGTTTGTAACGGGGCTCGAATTTTTACCTGTTACAGCAGATGCTCACACTGTAACTAGCAATGCTGAAGCCGCTGTCTTGTCAATATCTGTTGATAATCATGTATGCATTCATACATTATATTATAGGAGTAAGTACTCATCTAATCAAATTAAAACAATAATTATTGATTTGTAAAGAGATTAGTATAGACTATAGATGATGCAAAACAATTTTTTTTTCATGTGATAGAGTATTCAAGTATACTATTATATATGTGTGAAAAAATTCTGTATATAAACTTCTCAATTATATATTTCAATTCCTAACTGCATTCTATATTTTTGTACAAATATTAATAGGTTTTGTATTCATTTGATCAATGACAAGTGACCGAAAAAAAAACGAAATCAATTAAATTAATACCAGTTTTGTAATAGACAATTGTTTGAATAATTGTTTAATTTTTGTGTGTTGAAGTGTTATTTTTTTCAGCTATTACATTTTCATTGTATATATATATATATATATATATATATATATATATATATATATATATATATATATATATATATATATATATATATATATATATATATATATATATATATATATATATATATATATATATATATATATATATATATATATAATCTTTTTATAAGGGATTTTTAACATTTCCGTTATAAAAATAATAGATATCTATCATCTTTTTCATCTATAAATCTCTTGAAATTTACTACGAATAATAAAAGCATTTTTTACATTTTGGCTTCATTTTCGTTTAGCTTATTCACAAATTTCCCTTATTATTTTCAGGAACCATTCCAATGTGGCTTGCAATTGTGATACTTGTGGCGACTCTATTTCTTACTTTTATATTTTGTGCATATTTAGGAATTTGATGTTAGATTTAATAAAGAAATTGTACATAATAGAGGCTGTTTAGTATAAAATGTATTTTAATTACTTTTCCATATGTTTTATATGAAATTTCACTTATACCGTCGTGGTAAAAAACATTTCCAGCTTATCTTATACATAACTTAAATGAATATAAATTTAATTTTACTCTAGAATGTATCTATATTATTTTAGTCAATTGATTGTGAGAAATTAAATAACTTGCAAGACAAAAAATTAAACTCACGTATAGTCAATAACATTTACCTTTCAATAATTCGAAACTCAAAGAAATAAAACAGAGCGGAAGCGGCAGTTTTACCCGAGCAGAGAGATTATCTGAATGTCGACGTAACCCTTGTCATTTTCATTCCTGTGCAAACCAACAATAATTTAGGAGGCTCCGTGGCCGAGCGGTTTAGGTAACGCTATGCCGTCTTCGTTGACGGAGTTGGTGGGTTCGATTCCCACCGTGTTCCTGGGTGTTTGTATACGTCCGGATTTGAGTGGTTCTCCCCCATAATAGTAAATTGATGGCTAAATGTCCAAGTTGACGAAGCCAAAATTGTACGGAGGTCGGGCGCGTGTGAGAGGGCACACGTCCCACCTCTTTAAAAAAAAAAAAAAAACAATAATTTATGTGGCTGAAGTGCTAAATAAATAAAATGAAGTAAGACGCAGTACTACTTCTAAACAACGCACAAGAATCTCATCACGTCGTCATTCGATATTCTTTAACCGGCAGCGGCTTTCAAAATAATGTCGAAAATGACCAAAACAAGAGATTTTCCATTCTCCGCCGGCTAATTTCTAACACTGACATAGGCGACGCTCTCGATGCCTCACTCCTTATCGGCCAAATGTGTAGCAAGTATGATCATGTAAATCACTGACGAATATCAGTCTGCCACATATCGGGAGTCAAAGACCGAAAAAAATAATATTAATTCAGAAAATGTTTGAGAAGAGACCACAGCCTTACAACTGGCTTTGCTACTTCCGAGACAAAGACCAAAAAAAAATATTTATTCAGAAAATGTTTGTGAAGACCGCAGTCTTACACCTGGCTTTGCTACTTCCGAGACAAAGGCCAAAAAAAAATAATATTAATTCAGAAAATGAAGAACACAGCCTTACACCGAGCTCTGCTACTTCCGAGACGAAGACCAAAAATAATATTGTTCAGAAAATATTTTTGAAGACCGCAGCCTAACACCTGGCTTTGCTACTTCCGAGGCAAAGACCCAAAAAAAAGCAATATTCAAAAAAAATTGTGAAGACCACAACCTTACACCTGGCTTTGCTACAAAGACCAAAAAAAAAGTGATATTAATTCAAAAAATATTTGTGAAGACCGCAGCCTATGCTATTTCAGAGGCAAAGACCCAAAAAAGTAATATTAATTCAGAAAATATTTGTGAAGACCTTACACCTGGAGAATATGTAACATTCTCTTTGTGCTTTTGGTTCCTGATACCCAAATCGGAATTTGATGCAAGCTTCTCAACTACGCACTGCCTGTCCAAACTACGATTGCGAACTGGTGTTAAGTCTTTAGAAAAATTTTTCAATAAGGCTTGAATCAAAGCTGTCGAACGTGGAATGCCCTACAAAAGTTACAATGAAGTCATATTAGTAGATTTTTGAGTTATAGTATTCAGAACCAACTGTATTTTCCATAGTCCGCTCGACCATTCTGACTTAATCTGTGTTATTTCTTATGGTTCTCATATAACGCTCTGCCTGTTCATTTTCGCTATGAACATCAGGTGTTACGAAGTTCCACTGTTGCAAATATTTTGGAAACTTCGTATTCTTAAATAATGTTCAGCAATTATGATTTTCATGGATGTTCCAAATAACGCTAAGACATTCTGCAATTTCTCACGTGTTTCAGATATTGTAAGCGTTTTCAACGTAACAAGAGGCAGTATTTAGTAAATGCATCGACAATAACAAGTATATGCTTGAAACTATCTGTGGATACAGGCAATGGTCCTAAGTAATCCATATGCAAAGTGTGGAATGGTTCTTTTGGCTTTTCCACTGGATTGATGAATCCCTGAAGAGGTCCAGTCCTTATCCTTTTACTGGAAATACAACACAATGCTTAGTGTATCGTTTGACAAACACTCGCATGCTAGGAAACCAAAAGTGTTCAGCGATCGAATCATAAGTCTTCTGATAGCCAACATGGCATTGTTCGTCGTGAAAAATTCAAAGGAGACCCAAGCGACTCTGCCTAGGAACAAACTACTGTATGTTTGTTGTTCCGTCAGGGTTAGCATGTTTACGAACAGCATACTGTCCTTCTCGACGTACTGGTTTGGGTCAAGGTCGCCATTCCTAAGCTGCTGTATTAGCTTTTGGATTTCTGCACTATCATTTTTGTTCCATGTTGGCCCAATCGTGATTCGCGACTTTACAAATTTACAGGATTTCGACTAAGGTAATCAACATGTGGTAATCTGCTGCCTTTACGGTAAACTATCTCAAAACTGAAGTTTTGTGAATACACCCACCATCGGGCGATTCGGGGCAATAAATCTTTCTTGGTTATTGTTGCCTTGATGGAATTAGAATCGGTAATTATCACAAATTTCACTCCAAGCAAGTAAGTGTGAAAATGTTAAACAGCTTAAATTATAGTTGTTTCCAATTCGTAAGAATGGTAGGGTGATGGCACCAGTAGTCGCCACCTCGCCAGTAATTGCCGCTTTCAAATTTCTTCTTTGATATTGAAACATTTCTATAGAGCCTTGCAATTTTTTCACTGACCTACAGATGGCATAACGTCAGGTATAACTGTTGTATAATTTCGCGCCAATTTCACATGGAGGTTATGTATAACTTTTGGGCGATCATACTAGGGTAAGTGGATTACATTTTTATTATTTTTTCTTGAAATAGTGGTTACATTGAAAAAAAATTTCGATGTGAGTTTCATTAAAAGGGTGCATATTTCATGTCTTGTTCTTTTTCTTCAGTATATGATTAGCATTTATAAGATATCATTAGTCAACATTTTATTGTGATTCCAAAGATTGCCATAACATGGCAATTATTGGTATCTGTGGATATTTTAAAAAACTTAACTGTTATGATTTCAAAATTGAATATATATATATATATATATATATATATATATATATATATATATATATATATATATATATATATATATATATATATATATATATATATATATATATATATATATATATATATAATATTATAAATATGAAATACCAGTCAATTCACAACTTGCTGGCATAGACGGTACCAGTAGTTGCCATGGGGTGGCAATTTTTGGTTATGACTGTGGTACTTACTGGATCGTTTTTACAGAAAGTTCGAATATGACAGAACAAAAGGGAAAAAAATATTTTTTCGTTATTCTGAAGACTCTATGGTAAAAGCTATCGCTGAGGTGAGACATGGTAGTTCCATAGAAGCGGTTTCGGAGAAATTTAATGTACCACGAAGAACATTGGGAAACAAAGTCTCTGGGAAGACACCAGAAAATAGAAAAATGGGCCCTAAAACTATATTGACGGAAAATGAAGAACAACGTTTAGTGAAATGGATTATTGATATATCTAGAATGGGGGTTCCTCTTGTTGAAGAGGATATTTTGAATACAGTGAAGAAAATTGTCATTAATAATGAGAGGGCAAATCCCTTTCTGATGATAAGCCTGGAAAAAAGTGGTTCAAATTATTCATGAATCGACATCGCGAAAAATTATCGAAAAGAACACCTGAGTATTTGACCGGCAATAGAGCTTCTGTAACGGAGGAAAATATAAGGTTTTGGTTTTCAGAAGTTGAGAATCATTTGAACGAAACTGGCAGTTTAGATATTGTGGCAGATTGCGATGAATCTGGCTTCCAAATATGCCCAAAAAGTGGTAAGGTTGTAGCACCAAGAGGTGAACGGACCTATTACGAACTAACGAGAGGTTCTGAAAAAGGATCGTTAACAGTTACAATTACCATTTCAGCAGACGGAAAATTTTTGCCACCTTTTCTTGTTCATTCTTACAAAAGACTTCCATCGGAAATATTACGTAATGTGCTTGACGATTGGGGAGTAGAAAAAACAGAAAATTGTTGGATGACAGGGGAATCATTTTTTGAGTACATAGCGAATGTGTTCTTTCCGTGGTTGGAAAAAATGAAGTAAAACTGCTAATCTTATTATTTCTGGATGGACATAAGTCGCATTTAACACAGGAATTGAGTAAATTTTGTACTCAAAAAAAGATCATTCTAGTCGCTCTTTTTCCTAATGCCACTCATATAATTCAGCCCTGTGATGTAAGTCTTTTCAGACCGTTGAAAAATGCTTGGAGAAAAACGGTGCATGAATGGAAATTCCACCACTCACAAGAGACATTGAATAAAATTAATTTTCCGCTCTTATTCCAAATTGTTTTCCAAAAAATAATACCAGAATGTGTACAGAGTGAATGCGGGTTGTTTCCGTGGAATCCAGATGGAGTTGATCATACAAAATGTTTGAAAAAAAGTCGCTCAACAGAAACCACGAAAGAAAAAACAGAAGAATAGGGTTCTAAGGAGATAAAAAATTGCATTCAGGTATTGGAAACGTACATAAGTGGAAATGTCATTTCAAAATTCGAAAAAGCTTATGAAATATCTCTAGAAAATTATGACGATGAAGAAGCCTATGCTGAATTATACAAAGTTTGGAAAAATTTGAAAAATGATCTAAAAAGGAACGATGCAGATAATAGGGTAGAATGTATTGACACAGACTTAATGCCGGGCCCGTCTTCACTAGAGAAATCTTCCTCAAACGATAAAATTTCGGTTCCTCTTAATAAACATTCCCCAGATCCTATTCAAGAAAAAACTAATGAAAATACTTCCAAAACTCCACAGAAATGGGGTGAAATCGTTGAAAAAGAATCACCTTTTTTCAAAGCAATTCGATGGCCAACACCGAGTGTAAGAAAAAAAGCCATTAGGAAAATTGAAAAAGAGCCATCGGTTGTTACTTCAAAAGAGTGGAAACATTATTTTCTCAAAAAAGGAAACGAGAAGTTGAGGAAAGAAAAAGAGAAGGAAAATAGAAAGAGGAGAGAGAGTTAAAAAGACTTAAGAAGGTGGAAGAAATGAAAACGAAGAAAGAAGGAAAAACCAACACACAAAAACTGTTCGAAGTGAGTTCAAGCTCGGAGGAATCTGAGAAAGATGAAATAATACCTTATGAAGATATTTATAACGATAGTCATTTGGAGAAGAACATTTGGAATAATGATAAAGACTGTTGACATGGACATTCCAGGACTGGGAAAATGGGCCCTTGTTAAATATACGACAAAAAAATCGGTGAAGCATTTCTTTGGACAAATTATAGACGTGAATGTGGATGAATATTTTGTGAAATTTACTTGTTCCTTGGTGGAAAATTTTTTTGGCCTGAAAAAGATGACAGTGATAATGTATCAAAAGATGATATAATAAAAGTTTTACCTGAACCTACTTTGGACAGGCGAGAACAGATGGATTTTGGGATCGTGTTTGATGGATATAATATCGTTTAATTGCTCCTCACCAATTCAATATTCAGTTTTTTTCCTGGTTTATATTCACATGTTTATGGTTTTTTAGATTTTGACATATTTTTTATATTTTGTTCATAATGTACTTGAGATTTTATGCTTTGATACCAAAGAAAATAAGATTTATTTTAGAAATTAAATTACTTACAATTTGTTTTTAAATTTTACTATGTGATATTTTTCATATCTTGTTAGTTGGTAGTCGAACTCGATTCGAAATATTTTCACCCTTTTACATGTTCATATTCCAAGCTGAGGAGCTATTCTGCACAGTGATGGCAATTAATAGAATGAAACATGGCAATTCGAGAATTTCAGTGGCAATTACTGGATTCGGATGGACCGGTGAAAAATTCCTAATTTTTTCGAAAAATTATATTAAAAATCAATGCCTTAACTTGTTCCGATATTAAAGAAGGGGCATTTCATTAGCTCAAAACACCGAAATTTGTTATTTCGCGTAATATATCTGTAAATATGTAAAAAAGCAAAAAAAATTGTCTTGAAGTGGCGATTACTGGTGCAGTCACCCTATTTGGATTCACCTTCTGTAGTCCTTTTGCTAAAATAGAAAACCAACCTGGGCAGACGTTCAAGTTGCTGGATAAGAATTGCATCATACTGATAACATTGTCATTTTTCCGAAATGTATTACTATGTTAGTCAGTCGTAAGAAATTTTCTTTTTGAAAAATTACGTTCTCCCATAGTCAATTTTTGTTGTCCATTATTATCACTACTTGAGGGTTTAGGAAACGACGACGTTATACGACTCAGAAATAATTTGCAGTTGCTGTTCGTCGCTGCGTTTCGAACAGGTAACTCTGAAATGCCGTGAATAACTAATTCTAATAAATAAACTTGAGATCTATTCGCACTTAAATTTTTTTAACATGTTTATTTTTTCGTGAATGTAAGTTTCATATGTGTTAACATTGGAACTAGCGAACTTAACTGCGTCTTCTAATAACCGCCCTAGATTTTTTTCTTGAAGGAAAAGGTTACACAAATTCTTTCCGAAATGTATCTCAATCCCGGAAATCTGGATGTCATCGTTTAAACCATTTTTTAGAATCATTTAATGAAAAGCGACCAATTTTCGTCAAAATTTGTACATCAGATAATCCAATTTCCATATGTTCAACTGAGTTACCCATTTGCGGAAATCATTATTTTCAGGTCTAAAATACGGTAAATCTACCTGATCAGAAGATTTCTGGGACTGCTGGGCCTACTAATTCTAGTAAAATTGCGTTAGTTGAACCATCACTATTACCAGAAGCCAATGTCAATTCTTTTTATTTGAACATGCTCAAATCAATGTTTAAGTACACAAACAAAGAGTTTTTTTTTCACCACAAGAACACCAGCCAACAGTCCAATTACGACGTTAAGGCACAATCGCACTTCTGATGTGAATTGAATAATTAGGAAGAGAGAGAATTAAACTCACGTATAGTCAATTACATTTACTTTTTAATAATTTGAAACTAAAGGAAATAATACAGAGCGAAAGTGGCAGTTTTACCCGAGCAGAGAGATTATCTGAATGTGGACGTAACCCTTGTTATTTTTATGTGGTTGAAGTGTCAAATAAATAAAATAGAGACTCAGCACTTTTTCTAAACAACGCACAAGAATCTATCATCACGTCGTCATTCGATACTCTTTGACCGGCAGCGGCTTCCATAATGATATCGAAAATAACCAAAACAAGAGATTTTCAATTCTCCGTCGGCTAATTTCTAACAATATATATATATATATATATATATATATATATATATATATATATATATATATATATATATATATATATATATATATATATATATATATATATATACAGGGTGTTCGGCACATGAAACATCAAAAGTTTTTGGGATATTGTTGATATCATTTGCTACCTTTCCACCTTTAGATCCTGAGTCCTAGGTAGAGAGGTATAACTTTTTGGATTTTTCTTCTCAAATTACTGTTAAGTTTTTTATTAATCCCTGTACAAAAACCATTTTTTTGAATAAATATTCTGTAGTGTATGCTTGTTCAAATAATTAATAGTCATTGCAACTGACAGTACTAAAAGCACATATGAGGATTTTTGTCCCACAAAATTAGTGATTTTGTGAAAATAAATCAACTTCAAAATTCAATGTTGAAAAAAGTTACAACAGTTAAGAGCTTCACTCTCCTTTAAAAACTTCTCTTCTTAATGTCCTATCCAACGGTAAGCTACACGTTGATGAAAAAAACATCTGCTTCAAATTGCGTATAGGTATTCCTTCAGACGGAAATTGTTCGGACAATTTTATTTTTCTGATAATAATAATTTAATATGTAACTGTTCTCTATTTACAAATTTAGTTCGAACTGTTCTCCCTTGTTCCTAATGCACGCTCGACACCTCTTTCTTACTTCAAACGTTACGATAGCTAGTTATTTGTAGAAGCAGAAATATTTCTCCTTTTTGTTCCAACAAAATGTGACTTTATGATCGTTCATTTGAACAAAAGTTAAACTAGTAACAATAAGTTAATACCTAACTGCTTTCTTGTTACACATTTTGTTCGAAAAAAAAAGTTTTTTTGTTGCAGAAATTATTTTTTTCGAACCAAATGTGTAACAAGAAAGCAGTTAGGTATTAAATTATTGTTAGTAGTTTAACTTTTGTTGTAGATATTAAATTATTGTTAGTAGTTTTTCTGTTCAAATAAACGATCATAAAAATAAAATTGTTTTCCACACTAAGTCCAAACGATTTCTGTCTTTCTGAAGGAATATCCGCAAATTTTTTTTTTATCAATGTATAGCATACCGTGAAGGTCATTAACAAGAGAAGATTTCAAGACAGTGAAGCTCTCAATTATTGTTTTTACTTTTTTCAACATGTGTCTTTGGTACTGTCAGTAGTATGGAAAACTATTAACTATTTAGCAGATGTGGTAATTTTAAGATTTTATTGATTTTCTTTTTCTAACATTTGATTGACTTATGTAAACAAACCATTGTTTTAACATCAATAAAGAATTTGAATAAGCATACATTATAGAATATTCATTTTGAAAAATGGTGCCTTTACAGGCATTAATAAAAAACTTATGTGGGATTAAAGGCGCGATTTTGGGCAACTTGAGAAAAATAATTTGAAAAATTATATCTCCTTAACCGTCAGTCTTAGGACCCAAGGTCCAAGAGTGGAAAGGTAGAAAATAACCCCAACAATATCCCAATGATGGTTCATGTGTCGAACATCCTGTGTATATTTATATATATATATATATATATATATATATATATATATATATATATATATATATATATATATATATATATATATATATACGGATTTTTGTATTTTGATCATATGTCGGAACACACTCTGCTGTCAATCTTAACTGTTTAAAGGAAATTTTTTCCGGCAAACGGAGACAAAAACGGTGCAATGTGAATCATTGCAGTTTTTTGGTAATTATGATTCATTTGGAGTACATCTTTAGCATAGCGAGTTTGACCAGTAGTTTTTAATTCCAGTTCAATATGATGGAAAAAGGAAACACACGTGTTTCAGGGAGGCGGGCAGCTCGAGTTTGGGATTAACTCCTTCAGCCAGATCAGAGGATACACTTGTATGTACAAGTGCATTAAGGATAGATGAGACGGGATATTTATGGAACATAGGAAGTGTGGCTAGGGTTCAGAGGATTAATACTGGCCCAGCATTCGCCTTATAAGTTTGCAAGCAGTGACTTACATTACCATGAGGAAACCTCTGAAAAGAACTCATGGCAGACCAGTCGGCTCCCAAATACTAGCTAAGTACTCGACTAACTAGCTTGGTTCAATATGATGACTTGGCTTTGTCAGAAAGCTTTTCGGGTTAGTGTCCAAATTTAAGATATTGGATACATTTTCAACTGAATGATTAAGGATGCTTTCCTGTCCAACGTCATTTCATGAGGCATCAGGGAGGTTAATTTTATAAAGCAGCAGAACGCCGAAGAAAGACAGGACTTCTTCTGTCTTGATCGACGGTTTCCAAGAGCGGCTAAAGCAGATAAGTGGTCTTAGTTTGACAAACTTTACTTTTCACTTTGGAGAACAAAGTTTAGAATTTAAAGACGTGATTAATTCATTCGGTTTCTAGTTATTGTTTCTTCAGTTATTTGTTTTCATATTCGTTTTATTCTTATACTGTCTGTCGGTGTATAAAACTCTTTATTTTCTTACAAACTCAATATTTCGTTATAAGTTCATGAGTTATTCAGGAGTTTGCTAAAAATGAGATGAGGTACATAGTCACAATTACATGATGAAGATATAACATTAAAAACTTACACATGTAAAAGTAACAAGAAATTAAAATATTATCACGGAATATAACCCGTTTGCAGCTGTGACAATATTGTATAATGATCTATAGCAATCTCTATCAGCAGCGCTCTGCTTAGTTCTTTAAAAAATATGGAGAATAAATATTAAATTCTTATAAATTCTGCTTAATTCGACGGTATTTAACATTTCTTGCAATATTTTATTTTAATGATTTGTAATATATATTCTCCATATTTTGGAATGAAAAAACAACTTACCAGAACGCTGCTGATAGAGATTTTCTCATAATTTTTGTTGTAAGTTTTTAATCTTTCTCATGTAATTGACCAATGTACTTCAGTTTATTTTGAGTACAGTGAAGAAGTCGTGAAATTATGACGAAAAATTGATTTGGTAAGAATTTTATACACAGTACTTTTTCCATGTAAAATTACAAAGAACCATACATAAGACCTACGCTGGATTATTTTATCTTTTGAAAATAATATACTTTGTAAAACAGAAACGAATAGCAAAGTTTTATGTAAAATTGAGAAATTCAATTGAATCTGCTATAAACGGCTGGATTATATGTATTCACACTTATTTCGGTTGATTCATAAAACACAATCATTTAATAATTTTATTTAAGCAACATTAGTGAAAGGAACAGTAAAATCATATTATTCATTTCAATAGGGGAAATAACATATACAAAATCAATAACTAGGTTAAAATAAGTACTGGTTATATTCGTAATACAAAGTTACTTTATTAAAATGTAGAGTGGATACTTTACTAAAACGTTAGACAAACACTACATCATTACATTTATGTAGCAAATTCATTCCTTATAAAGTCATTAACCATAAAATATTCCAACATTTGATCACAGAAGCCTGTCTAGTTCATTCAAGAATGTTCTGTTTGAAAAATTTCGAAAATAGTATAGAAAACAGAACAAACTGAAATATCTAAACTGCTGCTAAGCATTATTTATTTCAATATACATTCGTTCAGCAATCACTCACAAGGCAGACGAGGCATTTTTATCGATATGGGCAAGCCCTTTCTTCAATTAAGCACAAATATCTCACATTTAATTATTATTGTAGGAGCATATGTTCAGTATAATAACCTTAGGTATTTTATGTTCTAAAGTGTTTGAAGCATACAAGTACAGATACATGGTTTTCTCACACATCTGGGAAGTGTTCCTTATTAATCTCATCAAAATGGTTATCTCTTCAGTTGCTGAAGTTAATGTTGAGCTAATTCATATAGGGGAAGTACGTACAAAATGACATACACGGACAAAATGACACAGGCATGATATTTCAAATTCTGCCGCTTCTAGCCCGCCATAGATAACTACATCACGTGACACAACCGGCTAATACAAACCTGTCAAAACGTGAACTCGCGCCAGTCTTTCATTTAGGTGTCATAACCGACGACAAACATTGGTAAGTTACGAGTTTTTTCTCAACTGCAGGGAGTTTTGAATATCAATATTATATTTTTCATGATTTTACCGCATGTGTACATTTTTTACATCTCTTAAGTTTTTATTGTTGCCTTCGAATAGTTTTTTCCGTGATTAATATTCATTTTGCATTTATTGTTGAATTTTGAATTTTTATAACACTATATGGACAAAATGACATACATAGATAACGGATAAAATGACATAGGTATGTCGTTTCGTCCATAAGAACTCAATGAGCTAATTGTGGATACCTAATAGCCTTTTCCCGTTGCGTAAGACTGATTGCCAATCCTGGAGTGAGGAATCAATGCGTAAAGCTATAGTAGCATTCGCAGTAATAAAATGGGCTGGCTTTTGGCGTCGAAGACATTTGGAGTGCCACAAGTAACACTAAGAAGACATACTTCGAATAGTAACGAAACTTTGGAGTCCTCTGGAAAGGGTCTAGGATGTTGGAATGCAACTTTCACATCTGGTGTGGAAAGAAAATTAGTTGAGCATTTGATATTACTTGAATCTCTTTCGTTTGGACTGCCGCAAACATCTGTTCAAGAATTAGCTATTGAGATGGCTGAAATGAACGGTTTTGCTCACAGATTTAAACCGCAAAAACAGAAAACTGGACAAGAATGGTTAGCAGGGTTTTTGAGACGAAATGAAGATATTTTTGCACGCAAACCAGAAGCTACTCAAGTTGCTCGTGCTCAGGCTATTAATCGACCACAAGTCAAAAAGTTTTTTGAGATCTACGGAAATCTGCTGGAATCTGAGAACATTGGGCCACACAGAATTTATAATACTGACGAATCAAGCCTCTCCACCATACAAAAACCCAAAAAGATATTGGCTACTGCTGGTAGGAAGAAAGTTGGCGTTAATAACTAGCGCAGAACGTGGACCTAACACCACTGCTATTTGTTGTGCTAATGCTATTGGTACATTTGTTCCGCCGATGATGATATTTTCCAGGAAAAATATGAAAAATTAGTTAGTCGGTGAAGCACCTCCTGGCACTTTAGGTGTAGCTCAACCGATGGATGACAACGGATTTGTTTCTGAAATGGCTCAAATACTTCCAAAGTTTTGTTAAATCATCTATTAACGATAAAGTTATATTGATTGTCGGCGGGAATGTAAGTCACAAAGGGCTTGAAACTTTATAATATGCGAAAAAGACGGCATCATTGTTTTGTATCTACATCCACATAGCACTCGTCGTCTGCAGCCTTTGAATGTCCCATTTTTCACGCCTTTAAAGATATATTTCTACCAAGAGACATCCGAATGGCTCAAGGAACACCCAGGACGTGTCGTTACACAGTTCCAAATTGCTGTTTGATTTGTTTAAAATTTTTGCATTGGACCCACGGTTCTTGCGCGGAAGTTTCTAAACGAACCAAGCGGTTCATTTACGAGCTTTGCCTTCAATTTTATAACTTTTGCCGTGTATGTCATTTAGTCCATATGTGGTATGCCATTTTGTCCATAGCATATGGACAAAACGGATTTCGTTGTTCAGTTAAATTCAAAATTATCATTTTTTCTAGTTTTTTTATCTTTTGAATATCTATTATAATTCAAAGATATGAAACTGAAGGTTACTGGTGTACAATATGAATGCGCTGTGATTTAACATTGAAGAGTTATGACCCAAAAACAAAACTGTATGTCATTTTGCACGTACTTCCCCTACTACATGATAAAATTCTGCAGAACTATTTTACATGTGTTACTATATTGAAAATTTGAATATATAGAACCTGGAAATACATTTTTATTAAATGTGTACACAAATTGCTTTGGTAGTACATAGAAGTATGAATTAGCACAACTTTAGAAAATACTTCGGAATATGTTTATATATTTTTGATTCGAAAGTTTTAAATTAATGCTTCCAGTTGAACAGTTCTTCACAACTTGGTTCGATTTATCTACAGAACAGCAAAATGTGCAAGTTTCGGGGTTCATACAATCATTATTACTCCACACAAATCGCTAAAGCTAGCTGGTCATTTCCCAAATCTTTTTCATTGTACACATATTTTGAAATCTTATATTAGTTTTGAGACTTACCTTGAGAAATTCTGATACATTTTTGTTTCCGTACTTTCTCAAAATTATTCATGAAACTGTTTTAAATGAGCATCAATTTGTAATATCATAAGAAATACATTAAAAGAAATAACAAACAAGTTAAAAAATAATCACATAATCTATCAGTCTAAAAAGCAAATACTTTAGAGAGAAGAACTCAACTACAAATTATCCTCTCATATGTTGTTCTCAATCTTGAAAATGAAAATATCAAGACTATTCAGTTGAAAGCGAGAGATAATATGTATGTATATATAAAATTCCACTAAAACTTCCATATTTAACCACTTGATGGATTTTCCTTGGTAGCAAGTATGTTTGCTTTGTTTTGACGAACGACTTCAGCTCGTTTCTCCTGAAAAGAAAGTAATGATATTGAATTACTGACTATACTTCAGTAGAGAATGCAGTGTCACTCAATATTTTTGTGAAATCTTACATGTTGCGGTAAAGTTGTATATCAGGAGACTATCTGTAGGTCTGTTATTAAATAATATTTTCAATGGCTAACTGAACAAAGGCGCTATTTTCCAAAGAAAATCCGTCCTTAGTGACATGTCGAAAACCTTTTCAAGTATATAAAAGCCGACGGGTTGCTTACAGTATACAAGTACATATGTGACAAAGACGATATAATCTCTATATAAGTTAATTTTTTCTATGACCCGATTTTTACTAAAATGTAGTTATTCTTATTGACACTTGGTTACACACAAACATAATTCATTAAACATCATAACGGATCTTAGACTATTCGAAAACAATTTTCCTATCATATATTGAATGAGCAGTTCATATCACGCAAGAATGATTAGAGCTAATGAAAAAAAAATATGAAAAAGGACTTTTCTTTCAAGAAACACCGCCAGCAGTTTGCCATTGAGATGAAATTATTCAGACTTAATTCAATAGTTATCATTATATGAAGCCTGAACGAAAATATATTCTTCAAGTCATAATGAAAATGCCTTTATATTTAATAGTCAATTACGATTGTTCTCGCCATTTTCTATAATTAGAATTTTAGTAAAAAGAGAGACCGCATTCCGGCAACATTGCATTTTCGCTGCCTGCCACAATGTGTAATTGTAGGAATTAATCGAATATATGATTTATCGGACACATCGGTATGTCTTCATCGCGGTTTTGAACTTAAATACGTAAAATTGAAACTACGTAAATTTGCTAGACTTCGGCTAGCTGGTCCTCGAGTAATAAAATCAGTGAAAATCACTCATCATTTCAATCCTGTTTTCCTTTCCCAAAAACCCAGTTTTACCTAGTGAAAGAAAGAAAAATAGGATCACGGACAAGATCTCACCAACAAAACTGGTGAGTACATAAAAAAATTGAATTTTCACAATTTCTAACTGAGCTACGAGGGAACATTGGTCCATCGAGCCAGGATAATCAGCGTAAAAAATTAGTTTATTGTTAAATCGGTATTATAATTATTGGAATTCATTTTCTTATCCCTTTGTCAACAATTTTATTGAGAAAAAAAAAACTGTTTACACCGGTCGTTTGCTGATAACTTTTTGTTGACTTGTGGAGGTTGCGGCAGGTAGAGAATGCAAGGTTGTCGGATTGTTGAAGAAGTTGAGATTTAAATTAAAAAGATTTAATTTTGGTTCATGTGAATTAGGAAACCGGTTTCTAATTGAATTGAACCGACATAGCGGATCGGGATTTGTGGGAATTGAATTGGGAAAAAAAATGACTACTTCAGAAAGGGAGTTGAAGAAGCTTGTAGCAAAAAAGGAAAATTTGTTTGTTATTATCCAAAAGTTATACGAATTGAGTAGAGATTTGTCAACAGAAGCATCCAAAAGTAAATTCAGGACTTTACTGATAACATATGAGGAAACAAAAAGTAACCTTTTTTTTTAAGAGGTGGGACGTGTGCCCTCTCACACGCGCCCGACCTCCGTACAATTTTGGCTTCGTCAACTTGGACATTTAGCCATCAATTTACTAAATGAGGGGAACCACTTAAATCCGGACGCATACAAACACCCAGGAACACGGTGGGAATCGAACTCACCAACTCCGTCAACGAAGACGGCATAGCGTTACCTAAACCTCTCCGCCACGGAGCCTCCAAAAGTAACCTTTATTCGGTGCTGGATGAAATTAATGATGTACAGTTTGATATCAACGAAAATTACACTCCAGATTATAAGATAATACAAACAATAAATGAATTTTGTTGTTAAATTCAAATGGCGGCGGAAAAGAATAAATCACCTACAAATATATCATTAAATAGCGGGAGTTCTCGTACTGGTGGTGGCAGTGGCGCACCATCTTTGCGTAGTTCGTTGAAAATTCCAGATCCTAATTTACCGGAATTTTACGGTGAAATTCGTCAGTGGGAAACATTTCAAGTGGTTTATAAAAGCATGGTTCATTTAAATCCAAATTTAACGAATCTTGACAAAGTTCATCTTTTAGTCGGTTGTTTGAAGGGCCCAGCTCAAAGCGTGTATGCAGGGATCGCAATTGTTCCGGATAATTATGACATAATTTATCCAGATGTATGAAATGCGGGTGGTGGCGTTTGGATTGAAATCTTCACCATATTTAGCTTTGCGGACGGTTAAACGATTAGTTAAAGAAGAATGTGATAAATTTCCAATTGCGGCCAAGTTTATTTCTCGTGATTTGTATATGTATGATTATTGTTGTAGTATAGATTCGGAAAGTGACGCAGTTCAGTTATATCAGGAATCGGTCAGTTTGTTCAAGTCAGGCGGATTTGATTTAGTCCAGTGGTCGTCAAATTCGGCTTATGTACTGGAAAATATTCCTGTGGAGAAAAGGGCATCAGAAACGGTTATTTTCAAAACGGACACAAAAATTTTGGGTATTAAGTGGGATCCAGAGAAGGATACTTTCAGTTTCGAGGTAAAAATTCCTGAGCCAAATTGCACTAAACGTGCGATTTTGTCAGCGGTAGCTCAGTGTTTCGATCCAGTGGGATTATTAGCTCCATTCATATTATATCTTAAAGCTTTAATTAAGGAGCTTTGGCTTCTAAAATTCGGATGGGATGACAAACCCCCTGAAAATATCATTAAAAAATGGCAAAATGTTCGTTTACAATGGGGCGAACTCATGAAATTTGAAGTTCCTCGACATTTAGGAGAAAACGAGAAACAACCTATTATTATTTTGGCATTTGCGGATGCAAGTACAGTCAGCTATGGTGGAGTAGTATATTGTCGAACGGTGTCATCTTTCGGAAAAAATGCTATTAACGTTGAACTGGTTTGTGCAAAATCTAAAGTGAGTCCGGTAAAGGCTATGACTATTCCTCGAATCGAACTGCTCGCAAGTCATTTATTATCTAATTTGGTGAAAATAGTTGTAGAAACGTATCACAATAGAGTTTTGATTTCAAAGATTCTATTATTTTCGGATTCCTCTACTGTAATTAGTTGGTTTGTGGCGAATCGTATCGCTAAAATAAAAGAGAATGTGAAAAATGCCGTGTGGAATCATATTGATGGTAATCAGAATCCTGCCGACCCTTTGTCGCGGGGTCTCACTCCTTCTCAATTGAATCGGTGATTGTTGAAAGGGTACTAAGTCCAAAAATAAAAGTTTTGAGTAAATTGAAAAAATATGTTTAAAAGTTATTTATTTAATTTCATTGATACATGCAGTCAGCGTAATAAAAGTAAATGGGTGAGGAATCATTTATCTACAGAGAAATTATTATTATTTCCAATTTTTGTATTTTTTATTATTTTTTTAAAGCAAGGACTTAGTTCCATTCAACAATCAGTAAAACAAAATTAAGTAGTTATGATTAAACTAATATACTTTATTGGAGAAATAACACATAGAAACGAACAATAATTCTCACAAACATACCAAATGATAAACAAGTACCTACTTATGAAGCAAAAACACGACAAATTATTCATCTTCAACCTCCTGTTCAGAGCTGAATGGAACTAAGTCCGCGACTTAGTACCTTTCAGCTCTCCAGTACGTACGTATTATTAGTGCTTCCTGGAATGGGACTTAATTCCTTTCAACACCAAACGGTCGGGGATATAATTTGGTATTGAAACCCATATCAAATACAATTTCAATGAAAAATGGACTTAGTACCCTTTCAACAATCACCGATTCAATTGGTTGGCCATTCTTTATGGCTCAAAGGACCCTCATGGATCATTCGTCCAGAGAATGAGTGGCCCAATTTTTCAGAAAACGGGGTTCAGATTTCTGGACAAAATGAAGAATTAGAAACTTTAATTGCCGAAAATATGGACATCTCCGATCCTTTTTCGAGATTAATTGAGCGGGTTTCTTCTTTTTCAAAGATTTTACGGATTACAGTTTATGTACTTAGATTTTGTAAAATATTCACGCGAACAAAGTGTTTCATTTTAGCTAGTGAATTGCGAGAAGCGGAAATACGATTGGTCAAATCAGTGCAGAACAGACATTTCAAATCAGAACTGGGGGTTTTGAATGAAAATAAAAAAATGTAATTCGAATTTAAAAAGGCTCGATCCTTTTGTACAGGATGGGTTGCTCAGAGTCGGAGGCCGAATAGGAAAATCTAATTTGGGGTTTTCTAAGAAACATCCGTTAATATTACCGACTAAAGACTGTTTCACAGAAAGAATGGTAGACTTTTATCACAAAATATATTTACACACTGGTGCTTATTTTTTGGAAGCAATTTTACGTCAGAAGTATTGGATATGTGGCGAAAGAAATTTAATCAGAACACGTATTCATAAGTGTAATCGTTGTTTCCGAATGAAGCCTAAAATTATAGAACCCTTGATGGCTGGTTTACCATCAGTTCGGGTACAAGAAATTAAACCTTTTACTAACACGGGGGTGGACTATTTTGGGCCGGTTAAAATTTCTTTGGGTAAAAGGAAAAACGCTCCAGTGTATAAAGGTTATGTGAGTCTGTTTATCTGTATGTCCGTTAAGGCAATACATTTAGAACTAGTTAGCTCTTTGTCAACCAATCATTTTCTACAAGCATTCAAACGATTTATTTCGCGGAGAGGTCCTGTTCGTGCTCTATATTCGGATAGAGGGACGAATTTTGTAGGCGCCAAATCGGTTCTCACAGATATTAATAATTTTGTCAATTCTCCACAGTATATTAAAGCTTTTGAAACTGAACTTAGGATACACGGAATTGAGTGGCATTTCAATAGCCCTTCGGCACCTGGACAGGGAGGCTTATGGGAAAGCAATTTTAAGAATCACATCTATCGGGTCATCGGAGACCAATTCCTCACTTACGAAGAATTTTCAACACTTTTATCAGAAATAGAAGCACTCTTGAATTCACGACCGTTGTGTCAATTATCGGCGGATCCAACTGCACAAGAGGCGTTAACGCCAGCACATTTTTTAAATTTGGCTCCTTTACGCGGTTTTCCTTCCGAAAATATCGAGCATATATCTCTCAACCGATTAGATAGATTTCAATTGATAGATCGAATGGTTCAAGATTTTTGGAACCGTTGGAGGTTAGAATATTTAAGTAGTTTACAAATTCGTAAAAAATGGAATAAACAACCACCAAATATCACAGTAGGTACAGTCGTGATTTTAAAGACGGATAATGGACCTTCAAATATCTAGAGAGTTTGAGGGTTAAGATATGGGTAGAACCCATTTGATTTTGGTTTTGTTATTATTATTATTTTTTTAGCAGTATCTGAAAAAACAGGTTTTCAGGGTCGGGGGTATGTTCTCGCCATTTTCTATAATTAGAATTTTAGTAAAAAGAGAGACCGCATTCCGACAACATTGCATTTTCGCTGCCTGCCACAATGTGTAATTATTGTAGGAATATATGATTTATCGGACACATCGGTGTGTCTTCATCGCGGTTTTGAACATAAATACGTAAAATTGAAACTACGTAAATTTGCTAGATTTCGGCTAGCTGGTCCTCGAGTAATAAAATCAGTGAAAATCACTCATCATTTCAATCCTGTTTTCCTTTCCCAAAAACCCAGTTTTACCTAGTGAAAGAAAGAAAAATAGGATCACGGACAAGATCTCACCAACAAAACTGGTGAGTACATAAAAAAATTGAATTTTCACAATTTCCAACTGAGCTACAAGGGAACAACGATTTTTAATAAATCTCAAATTTCATTGATCTGAAGGGTACCAAATATTTTAAGATGAATAGTCAAGAAATGAATATTGAGAAAGAATTTAGTAGATTCTGCTTCATAACCTAGTGTCAGTAAACGTATTTGATAGTTTACATTAATACAAAGATAAACTTGTCGCGAAGTACCTATGGAAAATTGAATAGTTAAATTTAATTCAGAATTTCATATATTTACGTAGAAATTATTTTCTGGGGATTAATACATGAACCATAATCAAAGAAATTGCTGCATGCTAGAAATTATCACTAATTTATTCAAGTACCTTCATTATCATGAGGCTACCCTCTGAAGAAATGGAAATATATTATTTGTCGCATATTTTGTAATATACCTACGTTTTTTTTCGAAATCACTAATTTTCTTTGAATTTCCTTTTCTCGATTTTGCTCTGCTAATATGAGTTTATTCTCAATTTTGGAAACTTTTTCAGTCTTACGGTTCTCCTCTGCCTCGACGGTGTTTTTCACTTCTACCATACGTTCGTTCTATGAAAAAATAACCGAAAAAAGTGAAAATCTAATTTAGAAATTCAATCGATGAATTCATGACTTTCGAAATTTCGATTAGACTTGAATCTTTCAGAGGGCATACAATATTTACGAACGAACAAAAAAAATTGATAGGTGATCACTATGGACTTCCCGGGTAATACTTTCATTCAATGTTGAATGGAAAGTTTTTGTCCCATTATATTGTTTCAATCGAAGTTATTTATCATTTACAACCTGTGGAAAACTAAAACCTAACACATAAAACATAATTTTGTTTTGTTAGTTAACTGTTATTAAGGAAACAAGGTGCATTCGGTTATTTGAAGAATATGATCCATAGATCACAGCCAGAAGACCATTTGTTCAGCATAATCGTTAAAATAGTTGTACTTCTTCTACTATTTTGAAAAAATCACAATAGCATCACCTATTATATACATATAATATTGAAATTAATCATTTCCCTCCCTAACATATAGTACCATTTTGAGAGCACGAAGAAGTTGAGCTTGTAGAGACAGGCGAGAAAATTAATCTCAGCTAATCAAGAGACTAACATAGGCCAAGCTACAGAGATTTTTTCATGTAAAAAGTGTTAGAAGAAAACCAGCTCCGCCATTGTGTAAAATAGTTCCACACGATATAGTGGTATGTTTTTCACTCGACTTTATTATTTATGTCTTTGTTATTAACAATTTTATTATTGTTATTAACGTTTTTTTTAGGTTTTTGCTTATAAAATTGAAACTATCAGAGTAATCGTGATGATGTCAATAGACTTATTGTAGAAAATGAAAAGACGAAAAAAATGAGAGGTCGGACGACTCGATCAGACCCTCAGTCTAAGGGAAAATTAGAAAAAACCGTCCAAAATGCAGTTTTTTCAAAAGTTCATAACTCGGTTATTTTTTGAGTTGTAGCGTAGATCCTCCGGTTAGTATGATTTATCAATATAAGCTTCATTTGTGCGAAGAGCAGGAAATGTCCGATGCATAGTTTTTGATCTGTGGCCATTTGATTATGTTACTATGCAATTTTCCAGCAGACCTGAATGCGACACATATGGTCTGATTTCATTTTACTAGAAAGATTTTGAAAGTAGAATTCTCATAGTTCAAAACGTTCATCTGGGTTTTCCATAAAAACACTGAGAAATATGTTAAAAATAAAGCTGAACATGACGAAAAACGGCAGAGCGCGTAAGAGTAGTTGAAGAGTGGGGGTAGAGCAGCAGGCAAGGAGAAGTATGACATTCGAAAGCGTCGGCATTTTGAACGTGACAGTAATTTCTAAACGTTGTCAGATAATAATTGTAAACCCCCACTCTTCAACTACTCTCACGCGCTCGGCCGTTTTTTGTCATTTTCAGCTTTATTTTTAACATATTTCTCAGCGTTTTCATGTAAAGCCAAGATGGACGTTTTGACCTATGAGAATTCTACTTTCAAAATCTTTTTAGTAAATTGAAATCGGTCCATACCTGTCGCATTCAGGTCTGCTGGAAAATTGCATAGTAACATAATCAAATGGGCACAGATCAAAAACTATGCATCGGACAGTTCCTGATCTTCGCACAAATGAAGTTCATATCAATAGCTAATACTGGCCGGAGGATCTACGCTACCACTCAAAAAATAACCAAGTTATGAACTTTTGAAAAAACTGCATTTTGGCCGGTTTTTCCCAATTTTCCCTTAGACTGAGGGTCTGATTGAGTTGTCCGACCTCTCATTTTTTTCGTCTTTTCATTTTCTACAATAAAGCTATTGACACCATCACGATTACTCTGATAGTTTCAATTTTATACGCAAAAAACTAAAAAAAACGCGATTTTTTGCATAAAATTGTTAATAACAAAGATATAAATAATAAAGTCGAGTGAAAAACATATCACTATATCATGTGGAACTATTTGACAAACAATGGCGGAGCTGGTTTTCTTCTAACACTTTTTGCACAAAATGCTCACTCTAAATCTCTGTAGCTTGGCCTAAACAATAAAATTGCCCGTTATCTCATTAGTAGGCAGGAGTGAGCTGAAATTGGGAGAGATTTCCAACATAGAATACATCTTGTTAAAAATTACAGTATCTAACTGCGAAAACATTCGATGACTAATAACATTCCCCTCAAGTGCACAGAATTTGCCCTTTACTCGATCGTATTTAATCTAATTGCTTCTTTGAAAATGTACAGACAGCGCAACCCGGATGTGAACGCTTTTTGGCTGTCATAGTATTTTTTTTACTGAATAGAGCAAGATCCTAGAGCCGCCAGACGTTACTTATTTTCTCAGCAATAATATGTATGGGATGAAATAGTGTTTTTATGTACTTTCAGTGTATGGATACCTGCTACCTTGTGCCGACGGCCAATTTCCAGGTATCAGGTGCTAAAGATATAAAAAATCTCAACTCACTTTTCTTATTTTCTCAGTCTTGATTTTCATATATGATACTCAGGGAACTATTTCAATACCTTATGTAAGCAGCCAGGGGTCTGTTTCTCGAAAGTAATAGTTTACTAGTTTATGAGTTAATAGCTATCAGTGTAAAAACTAATAGTACTGATAAATTGCGTTTCTCTATTATTTTTTGGTGAGTCGTAAATCAAGTAGCTATTTTTATGAGTTTACGAGTGTCAAACAAAAATTGGTTGTCAAAGTCCAAATAAACTCTGTAAAACAAACTTTAATTGAGGCTCTAGACCAGGGGTGCTCAAACGGTCGATCGCGATCGACCGGTCGATCGCGGAAACTTTCAGAGTCGATCGCGAGGGCGTGGTAACACCGCCAAAGACCCCCCTTCCCCCTGCCGAGAACGTGTCAGCACAGTGTTTTCAAGTGCAAAATAAATCATATTCTTGCAAATGTATTTGTTTCTTTTTTAGTAACATTACACAGAACGAAAAACGTACGTGAATATAATGAATAAAACCATTGTGATAATGTATTCGGACATCAATTTCCAACCGATGCTCAAGTTCATTGATTCAATGTATTACTATTAATTGCTTGATGTTCAAGTGATTATATCAATCCCCGAGAGGATTTATTTTCATCACCTGGATTTCAAAACAAAGTACATTCTACTAATGACCATTGTGTATGTATCAGTCAATCAATATCCAGCATGATATTAATGTTTTCTGTACCTCAACGGATCACCTGTAGTGATTGAATTAAGGAACCCAGGACGTTAACTCAATCACCGATACATTATTTCTAAGCCATGCGCACAATGACTTTCGAACATCGTTCAATGTTCGGAGACGTTAATATAATGTAAAAATACATCGATCTGAGCCTACAGGTTGCACCTCCTTAAAATTTTTGTTTTCATGAATAAAATAGACTACACTTATATATATATATATATATATATATATATATATATATATATATATATATATATATATATATATATTTATATATATATATATATATATATATATATATATATATATATATTTATATTTATATATATTTTTTTATTTTTATATATATATATATATATATATATATATATTTATATATATATATATATATATATATATATATATTTATATATATATATATATATATATATATATTTATATATATATATATATATATATATATATATATATATATATATTTATATATATATATATATATATATATATATATATATATATATATATATATATATATATATATAAATATATATATATATATATATATATATATATATATATATATATATATATATATATATATATATATATATATATATATATATATATATATATATATATATATATATATATATATATATTTATAAATAAACAACTTCTTTATTACCTATCTTTATCCAGTATATCAATTCATGAATTTATTGGCTGTTATAGGTGTGTATTGACATTGAAATAAAAAACAAAGTAGTTTGGACGTTTCGGAGGTCTTTCCTCCTTCTTCAGCATTAAAAGGGTATATATATATTGTCTATTAAAATGATAAAATGATTTTCATTCAAGACAAACTCTCTTGAATGTATTATATTATATCATACATTATAAAGATGACTTTTTTCATTAGATTCATGATTCAATTACATTATCATAATGACATAGATTTCATTATAACAATAAAATCGTTGATTGATCAATCACAGAAATTCATTATTATCAATAAATCTTTGACATTGTCCTAATGAAAAATACGTTATGATAATGAATATGCGGTCAATCATTGGCAGTGATTGATATCAGGCTCACTATTATTTTCTGTGTAAGTTGGCCGATCGCTTTTCACCTAAATATTTTGTGGTAGATCGTCAGCACTCTAAGTCTGAGCACCCCTGCTCTAGACGGTCCACTAGATTATAAATTTTTTGTGCTGGCATTCTAAATCTTTCATTAAATTGATACGTTTCATCCATTATTTCATAATTAATCCTTTCTCTATATATTTTGGCGTTTCTCACAGGAATTGCATGTTCGTCATCGAACTCTCAGAAGAGGACATTTCTACAGATGTACGACTTGCTGGTGGGAAAATTTTAAAGCGTTAACAGTTACAGATAGTTGTATTTATAAGTGTCACCGGACTTATAGAAACGTCACTCATAATAATAGTAATTTTTTTTGGTTGACAGGTTTGAGAAACAAAATAGCTATTATTACTAGACTACTGCACTCATAAAAAGTTTTAATAACTAATAACTATTAACCATTACTGTATGGAATTTCAATGACTTTGAATTATATCTTAACACATAAAGTAAATATCAAATCTACTGAATTTGTGATTGTATCTGACAGCCAAAGCGCATTACTTGCCTTGAAAAACTATAGATGGGACATCTCATTCACATCAATACATACAAATATTTTCGAATCAATTCACATGTTGGAACAGGAAAATATTCATGTTAGCTTTTTATGGGTTAAAGCTCATGTAGGAATTTTAAATAATGAAAAAGTAGATTTAGAAGCAAAGTCAGCATCCATGTCATGAATATCGGAATACAGATTGGTCTACTCGGATGTATTCAATGATTATAAATCCCGAATAAGAGCTAAATGGGTTGAGGATTACCAATTAAGTCAGACTGCAAGATATTATAAATCATTGGAACCTCTCCCTCCAAGTACACCATGGTTTAAATTTGAAAACGAAAAATCTTTCATTAGAGTGATATCCCGGCTGCGTAGTGGCCATGCAATTTGCCCACAATATTTGCACAAAATAAGAATAAAAGATAATCCTTTGTGTGATTGTGGGGAAATGGGAACACCTGATCATCTTTTGTTGGCCTGTAGCAACTTTCGGCACCACTGTAGCATATTTCTAAAACAACTTGGCAACCTCCTTAAATTTTATCAGCCATTCAATCTAGGTTTCATTTTACTACAGAAAAATCTAAACGTCTATAAACTGTTGTACAAGTGGATATGTTCAACCGGTCTATACTTTTAAGTTGTGTTAAATTTGAACTGTGTTATATTAGAACTGTGTTATATTTTAACAAAGTTGAACTTTAACTATGTTATATTTGATCAGTATTATATTTGAACTCTTTGAATGTACTAGTTAGGATGCATTGTTAAATAATTGCTGACTGATGACAGAGTAGTCAAGGTCATTTGCAGCGACAACTCTGTTTTTGAATATAAAAAAAAAACTATTAAAATAGGTTAGGTTAGGTTTTGAATATAAAAAAAAACTATTAAAATAGGTTGCCAGTTTCGAGAAACGCTCTCTATTAAAAATCACTAATATTATTAGTTCCCTGACTATTATTAATAGTTATGAGTGCTTTGAGAAACAGGCCCCAGACCGATCGTATTGGCCAAACATCCCGCCAGACACAAATAAAATGTGCCTATGAGTATGACAGTATGAGCGAAATGTCATGATTTGCTCATTTAAGCGCGATAGTGATTATCTATGCGCGTCGATCTCCCTTCTATACTTACTGTAATGACATTTCGCTCATGAAAGTATGTACGAGCACTACTTCCCCCACAAATATTATTGCTGAGAAAATAAGTAACATCTGGCGGCTCTGGGATCTTGCTCTATCATTGGATTCACAAAGGAAGGAAAGTTACAGATTTCTTGATACAAAAATTCTATATTCACATAACTATTGTTGTTCGAATATATGCATAAAGCAATATGGATACTAAGATCAATTCTTTCATTTTGAAAATTGCACTGGTTGTAAAGTTCTGAGCTTTCAGATATATTTTTATGTTATACTAGTTTAAGGTATAGTTCTGTTGTTTGTAAACAACAAATTCATAGAATATAGCAGCAATTGGAATATAAAAAGGCACATTCAGAAAATCATCTCGAAGTGGATATATTTTCGTAATCAGAAAAATATAACAGGTTTTATTCAGAAAATATTTCAATAGTTGAAGGAATCCGTCGTTACTACGTGATAATTTAACATGATGAACAAAACAAAAATTGAATTTACAACGTTTATTATCACAAAATACTTTTCCTGATAATAAACGTAGTAAATACAAGTTTTGTTTTTGTTCATTAAATATATCAATATTCTCATATATATCAATATCAGAGAACAAACAAACTTGTTTCAATATCAGAAATACAAATTACTGAAAATCAGATAAGTTTCAGAATTTAGGCCAGTCAGTTGAGATAATCAATTGACAATAGGGAATTATTGGAAACGCTATAAGGTAAATGCCTTATTATGGTCGTTCCGAAAATAATGCATGCGCACTAGAAAAAAATTTAATAAGGGAACCATAATAAAATACTGCTTTCCCCTATTTACGACTAGATACCGTAAGTACTTAAGGTTTCCTTATTTCCCTAATTCACCAAACCTAACCTAGTAATCTCCCAAAAAATGTTTCTCAACTCAAGTAATCCGTCTGTATTTTCGGTTTGAATTTTGTTTTGGATCGGTTTAGTGCTGCAATTGTCTGTTTCTTTTTAAATAAATGTTCAAGTTTGAATTATGAAATATGAGTGGGCCAATACGAAGCCTTGGTCAAGAATGCAGCATAATAAAAAAACAGATTAAGGTTTACTTATAATGATGATTTGGCCCTATTAAGAGAGTTTGTAGGACAACATCCCCTATCAAATCCCGAAGGATGGGAGGTGATAAGGCCAAATTACATTCAAATCTCGACTGGCAATGCCTTCTCAAGCAACACCGGCCCCACCTTATAAAATTACGGCTTCCAAAATATTTTCCATACTGTTCTAAACCGCTATCAAAATTACAATTAAATATCACTGAAATTTGAACTTTTTTTTAACAACAAACGACAAGACACATGTAAAAGTAGAATTTTTTTTAGGTTAGAAATGAAACTATCGCTGTCCTAAGAACTGTCAATTTAAGGAGTGAGTTTCAATAACTCAATTTCTACCCTGACATTTAAGGTTTTGCTTTATTTAAATAAGGCTTAACTTTATTAAGGCATTACCTTAAAGGACGGTCTTCAATAATTCCCTAATAATTCCAAAAGTTTTCGAACTCTAATGTAGGGCCGGGAAAGAGATCAAAACAAACTATGACATTTTGCAATCTTTTCCGAAGTCCGGAACATTGTTAAAATGCAAAGATTATTTGCTGAATTCTTGCAAGAAAATTTCCAAAAGTTCTGCAAACTTGGAGTCGTGTTAAATATATTATTTCATGTCAAGTATCAAATTTGCAAACAATTTAACGGAAAATTTTTTTATTCGAAATTAACGTTTTCCTTTGATGAATTGAACAAAAAAAATTTTAAAAAGATCTGCAAACTTAACAGATACTTCGGAAAGATATACCGAACAGTTGTATAAATTTGCAACCTTTTACGTTGACCGGAACATGTTTATTTATAATTTTTTTAATTCGTGGTAATTTTTTCGGGTAGGATGGTCTCGAAATAATTACAAAAGTTTTTAAACTTTAATGCAAATTCAGAAAACGTCTGTTCTGATGCATTCGCAAATTTGCAACCTTGTACGCGGTCCGGAACTTTATGCAATTTGCAAAAATATGATTTTTGGGTTTTTATATTTTTGCAAATTGCATAAAGTTCCGGGCCGCGTTCAAAGTTGTAAATTTGCAAAAGCATCAGAATAGATGTTTTCTAAATTTGCAAGGAAGTCTCAAAACATTCGTAATTATTTCGAGACCATCTAGCTCGAAAAAATTAACACGAATTAAAAAAAATTATAAATAAACATGTTCCGGTCTACGTGAAAGGTTGCAAATTTTTACAACTGTTCGGTATATTTTTCCGAAGTATCTATCAAGTTTGCAGAATTTTTTTGCTCAATTTATCGAAGTAAAACGTTAATTTTGAATTTAAAAAATGTTTCGTACCCTTAAATTGATTGCAAATTTGATACGTGATATGAAATAATATATTTAATATATTTAATACTACATATACAAAGTTTGCAGAACTTTTGGAATTTTTTTCACAAGCATACAGCAAACTACAATGTTATTTCAATTTTAACAATGTTCCGGACTTCGGAAAACGTTGCAAAATGAGATTTGTTCCTTTTTCTATGTAACTAACATTCACCGGACCAAAGTTTAAAATCTTTTGGAATTATTGATAAATTTTCGGTTTTCAATGTTTTAACTGACTGTTCTATTTTTGCTCATTACTACTGCATTTGTGATTTGACGAATGTATAGGTGTCAATATTGAAATATGTTTCCATTATGAAATTTATCATTAGTATAAATTCTATGATTCAGAATAGGTAATTATTTTACGAAACTTCTTTCAATGTGGAATCTAAAGAAAGTAAGAACATAATTTTTTTTCCGAAATCTTCGAAAGTCCTGAATTTAACTATATTCTAATTTTGTAGTGATAATTACATATTTTTTAGCTGCTTCCAGTTTGCGTTGGATTTCTTTCTCCCTTTTCTGTTCTGCTGTCGACAACTTACATTCCAACTGAGCCGATACTTCCGTTTTTCTTACTTCCATTGTCGATTCAATAGTCTGCTTCATTTCTAACGAGCGATTATTCTAAACAGGCAAAAAAAAGACATGCACATTGAGAATACAAAAAATGTTGAATGGCATCCATCAATGATAGGCGCATTTTAACTATTTGAGGAAAATGTCAATAAATTATATCCCCATCCTAAGAAACTTAGGTTAATTAAACCATCCGAAATATATGTTCTTATTCTGTTAGTCTTCTAATAAGTCTATAAAAATGGATGTTCGTATATGAATCTATATATATATATATATATATATATATATATATATATATATATATATATATATATATATATACTTATATAAATAGGAGAAAGCTAAACTTCAATATCGTCTGACCGATCATCGCTAAACTTGGTACATTTGAGAGTTTTTTCATAGAGGAGGCTTTTATGAAGAATTATATAAATCAGCTATGTAGTTTCTGTAAAAATGAATTTTGTGGAACGCTTTACCGGGTAGCTGGTAAAGAACATTCCCCATTTTGTATTAAAAAATGTGGCCGTGTTGTGTACCTCATTTACTTATCTATCTCTGATGAAATGAGTAATATATACCACGCGTTCGTGGCTTTATCAAAACTTTTGAAAAAATTGAAATTTCTTTGACATTTATTGATTTGAAGAAATTTGAATAGAAACAGACTACTCTGTTTCACTAAAATTTTTCGGCTGTGGCCGTTCCTTGTTATTTATTACGTGCTATTCAGTCCAATATTAACATTCAAATCAGTTATTATTAGATGGTAAGGGAAACCACAGAAACCTTTACCCACGTAATGTTTGAGATTCAACAAGCCTGTTATTGCTAATAATTATCAGAAGATTATATATATATATATATATATATATATATATATATATATATATATATATATATATATATATATATATATATATATATATATATATATATGTATATATATATATATATAATATATATTATATACATATATATATATATATATATATATATATATATATATATATATATATATATAGGTATATGTATATAGATATATATATATATATATATATATATACATGCTAAGTGCTACGCTCTCGGCTGCATTTAAAACCTATGGTTTCGTTGTGCGCAATGCCAATCACTTTCATGATACGGGAACTCTATTGCAGTTGTTCAATTCTTTAGTGAAGAGCAGATTAAATTTCGGTTGTATGATTTGGCATCCTATCTACAATGTTCACAGGTATCATTTGGAGTCAGTGCAGCGGAGGTTCCTTAAGTATCTGGTGTGGAGAGAGGATGGTGTTTACCCTTCAATAGGTTTTGATCAGGATAACTTATTGAACAGGTTTGGGGTTAAATCGCTTGAAGTCACCAGAAAACTTCTCTCTTTGAAATTCTCATATAAACTATTACACGGCTGTATTGACTGTCCCCCTCTTCTGGCTATGGTGGAATTTCTGGTGCCTAGGCGGTGCTCAAGATGTAATGAACTTTTTTTCTTGGCCACTCCAACCAATTCTCTTGTACAATCGCCTATTAGATACATGCGTTCATTATTCAATGAGGTTTCTGATAGTTGTGATATGAACTTTGATACGTTTTCAGCCATAAGTCGAGTTGTTTTGGAGTATCTGGATAGATAGACATAAGTGGTATTGAGTTCTTATCGTTTCTCAAGTTGTAATTGTATTAATATCTTAATGTAATTTTTTTTCTTTCTATTTTCTCTCTGTCATTTCATTTTTTTTAAAGTTAATTTTTAGTTATTGTGATACTAATATTTTTGAAGCCGCTTCTGTTAATTTTTATTTAGTTATTTAAGAATTTTTCCTGTAATTGGGTTTTCTTTTTACCTTATTATTATTATTATTATTATTATTATATTTATATTTATTTTTATATATATATTTATATATATATATTTATATATATATATATATATATATATATTATATAATATATATATATTTATATTTATATATAATATATATATATATATATATATATATATATATATATATATATATATATATATATATATATATATATATATATATATATATATATATATATATAACCGTGCCGCACTTTAGTCGCTGATTTGTCGCCGAAAGGCGCAACCGTGGTTGCGACATGTTAACGGAGAAACATTGGTAACAAGTATTTTTGCATATAAAATTCACTTATTCTAGGAGTTATTTCATACGTGTTCTGCTGCTAATTTGTCGCCCAAAATCGTAATCATGATTTTTTCGCAACTGCACGAAAAATTTGTGCACCCAACATGTTGCCTACTCGTCCAAAAACAAAAAATGGGCATTTTCGGGACTTTCTACTTAAATTACTATTACAATCAAAACCACGATTCTTTTACAACTATCTTTATTTTTATATTAACTGTTCACAAGACATCATTACATCATCATCATCTTTGTCTATGGTTGAAGTTGTGGATTGGTTCTGCTACTGATACATATCAGAATTAAATTTTGCATACAAAACTTTGCTAGGCTCAAATTATTCACAGCAAACCTCATTCATTTCCAAGTGAGATCTAATGGACACAACTGAATCTAACATTTTTAGTATCATTTTGTTTCGAATTTTACATTTAACAATATTAATCAATGAAAATATCCTCTCCACGAATGCATTGGATGACGGTAACCTTAGAATAGTGAATGCGCAAATAGAGCTAAATCCTCGGCTAAATCTTCAAAAATGAATTTGTAGGCTGCGTTTTTTAAATCTACAACCTTCCTGCAAAAAGTGGCTTTATGATATTAACGTCTATAGATATATTTATTTGTTTATATTTAATGATGAAAGTACATTTTTATTTTTTTAATATTT
>JARQZK010002918.1:572500-650000 GCA_030704885.1 Cynegetis impunctata | reverse complement strand
AATAGTAGCTGTCAAAAGTTAGTCGTTGCATGTTGGGAAAGAAGAAGAGGGCCTCGCGAAAGGACCCTTGCCCACATCAAATTATGGTCTTGCCCCGCCACTATATATATATATATATATATATATATATATATATATATATATATATATATATATATATATATATATATATCTATATATTAATATATATATATATATATATATATATATATATATATATATATATATATATACATATATCTATATATATATATATATATATATATATATATATATATATATATATATATATCTATATATATATATATATATATATATATTATATATATATATATATATATATATATATATATATATATATATATATATATATAGAAAACAGAATTCTTCGTGTTAACGATACACGTTCGTGGCAATAAAATGAAGGGAACTAGGACATTTACTTGAAACTAATCAAACAAACCTCCTAGCGGAGCTGGTTATACGAGTTCACGAAACATCGAAATGCCTCCATATACCTTAGGATGGTGTATGTTAGAAACATTAAGTTGTTTATCACAATCAATGGAAATGATAGAGTCTGTTTCGCCCTTATTTGGGGCCCATCAGTATCATCTATCCATCGAAAGTGATAACCAACCAAATATTTCTAACGGCGTTATATTTTCCTTCCAGTGACTATATGGCATATAAATATGACATAGCGCCACCAGTCGGAAACAAATGAACCACATCCTACAGATAGAAGAAAACATTTCGGCAACGAGAACTCGTACGTCCTGACACCCGAAAGTGGTTACTATAATCGCTAAGCAAGAGTAAAGTTGATACATCCATTCGATGTAATTCAACATTCACACGCCGCAAGTAACAAGCGCTCCAATTTTATACCTTTTACAGGTAGCAAATGAATAGAAAACAGAATTCTTCGTGTTAACGATACACGTTCGTGGCAATAAAATGAAGTGAACTAGGACATTTATTTGAAACTATATATATATAAAAGATATATATATAAAAATATATATATATATATATATATATATATATATATATATATATATATATATATATATATATATATATATACGAGCAAAGCGAGATTACTATCGTATATCAGATGCATAAGTGAAATAAAAAACGAAATATAATCTAAAACTATCGGAAACATCGAAATGCATCACATAATTCCACTGGTGGGACTGTCTGATGAGGTTGCGACATCTCGATTATCACTCAACCCGGCGGAGAATGTTAAAAACATTAAGATGGCCACTACAAAGGATTTAATTCACAGGCAGCCCTTTAGGCCTAATTTGGAATTCATCGGTATCACATATCAATCGATTGCAACGAACCAAATTAATATCTCAACACTCGACACGTTGCCAAGTTTACCCACTTCTAATCATAGAAAAAACAATACAAGTATCGATCAACTTCATCATCCTAATTACTCAGTTTGTAAAGTAGTGTTAAAATAAGGTAATATTGTTTAATTCTTTCCTCAAGTCCACTGCGATGAAACTTCGTTTTGTATTATACTAATGTATCTGATAGACGATATTAATCTGGCTTTTGTTTATATACTTCATAACTTCAAATATGGCTATCACTTAAATCCTTTGCTATAAGGTTGAGTGAAAACAATAGAGATGTCGCAACTTCATCAGACAAGGGAATTATATGATGAATTTAGATTATTTAGATAATTATCCTGGTTCACACATATTTACCGAAAATTCATTTCATACGGGTACGCAGTCGCTATTTCACTAATAGGCAAGTGTGTCTATTGATCAATACTTCATTAAAGGAAAGTCATGAATAAACATGTGAAATTAAGTTTCACAATCTGTCGATTATAGCCAATAAGATAGAAACAACATATGGCTAAATACTCTAATTTACATCCACTAAAGGCGAACTTAAATAAATATAAGAATGACTATTTTTTTGTGTGTTCATGAAGTAGATGTGATTTATTGTAGAAAATCTGTTATTAATTTTATAATCTTTGTTTCGGATTAAGTTTTCCAAGCCCTAGTACCCTAGTACTACCGAATCTTCTGAAAAATCTTTTGTTATCATTTGATTAGCTATTCCTTCATTTCAGTTATTTATATTCGCGCGAAATATCTTAGTAAATAATAATTGTGAATCAATGTGAATACTTAGAGCAAAGTGTTTGATATTTAGTAGGTGAAATGTTTCCATACTTCTTTTGAGTTAAGAGCAGATATTCTTTTAGCTGGAGATGAATATCAGAATACAATGGAATATTGGTAAAACGATAACAAGACATAAAATGTAACATTTAATTTCTGACTATTAACTCTCGGAAAGATTATTAGCTTTTTGCGGTAACATAGCTAAGCACTTTCGTGAAAACATGCTCATTTAATATCTTACCTTTAGTTTAGTTTTGAGGTCGCTTATATAAGCTTCACGCTTTTCGGTATGAGTTTCCATTTTTTGTTCCAGTGCTTCTTTGGTTTGAGAAATGAAGTGATTTGTCTGTTCATCCTTTTTGCGAGAAGCCTCCTCGATCTTCTGCATTTTCATCGTCCATGTGGCGATTTTGTTCGATTCTATTTGCTATAAAGTGAAACTAAAATGTAAATGTACCTCAAAAAAAAAAGAAGAAAACATGGAAAGAGAACGAGTTTCATTCCTTTCTCAAGTACAAGAGAGGGAGGCGGGCTGCTTGAAAAACTACCCAAGATAGATCATAAGATGCAATAGTATATATATGTTCATTTAAGTTTGGGTGAATGTGGATGAATTATGGTAGAGAGGAAATGAGGTGAGGCTCAGAGAATGAATACTGGCCAACAATTCGCTTTTGCAAGCAGTGACTCACTTACGTCATGAGGAAATGAAAAAACTAATTGCAGACCTGTACACCTCGGGGTTTGAACCCGGGGCCACCCGAATACTAGATAGAGTGCCTGAACACTCGGCTCACTAGCTCGGTGCCTAGCGGAAGATAGTGACAAATTATATACCTGTCGACGTTCTTCGGCAGCTTTGAGTTTTTCCTCTATTTCTTCTACAGAAATGCTGTTTTTGGGAGAGGTATCTTTCTTCGGAGGATTCGCTTTGACCTCTGGTTCGCCTAAAATTACTTCGTACTTCAAACCACCTCTTGTCTTTTCTTGACATCTAACCTCAGTAGCTGAAAAAAAACAGAATTTGATGAATGGTTCCATGATGAATACACGTGTGATTGTTAGCAAATAATATATAAAAAAGTAAAAAAAGGACGCTGTGGAATTTGATTTATTTAAACAAAACCTTCTCAATATATTTTAAGATGATGTATTTACAAACAGAATGAAATCATTTAGATATCTTCAATATCACATTCCTAATTACGCCAATGCATTGAACTTAATCTTTTGTGTCAGACAGTGATGATATCATGTACATCCAAAAATTTACGCATTTCTTCACAGGATGGTGTGAGATCACTAAAATCATGGAAGATCTCGAAAAATATTGAAACGATTCGAAAATTTTTGATTTAATTTTTTTGATCAGTGTAGGTAGGTGTACATGATCAAATAAATTGACTTAATTTGTTTATGAATCAATAAAATCCCTAAAAACTACTACTATGTTATATTTAATCTAAAGCTTCAGTCACTTATGTCGATTAACATCGAAATAAATAAAATTTACCTAGCATTAACTGTGAGAGTTATTTTATCACTCAGTAGTAAAGAATTTTAGTGAAATGATTTTTATATATTTTCGCTGAACAATTAAACAAATCTATCGCCAAGATTAAGGAGATTCAATTTCGATATACATATTGGTTAAGGGAAATGGTGATATCAATAGAGTATTCAATTAATTCACTGCGCGTTGATCAAATCTCTAGATACATTAGGCTAGTCAGTTGAGATAATCAATTGACAATAATTCCAAAAGTTTTCAAACTTTAATGTAGGGTCGGGAAAGAGATAAAAACAAACTATGAAATTTTGCAACCTTTTCCGAAGTCCGGAACATTTTAAAATTGCAATAACATTGAATTTTGCCTTATGCTTATGAGAAAAATTTCAATAGTTCTGCAAACTTGGAGTAGTATTAAATATATCATTTCATATCACGTGTCCAATTTGCAACCGATTTAAGGGTACGAAACATTTTTTTAATTCAAAATTAACGTTTTTCTTTGATAAAATGACCAAAAAAAATTCCAAAAATTCTGCAAACTTGACAGATATTTCGGAAAAACATACCGAACTGTTGTATAAATTTGCAACCTTTTACGTTGACCGGAACATGTTCATTTATTTTCTTTTTAATTCGTGGTCTTTTTTTCGGGCAGAATGGTCTCGAAATCATTACAAAAGTTTTGAAACTTGGTTGCAAAATCAGAAAATATCTATTCTGATGCATTTGCAAATTTTCAACCTTGTACGTGGTTCGGAACTCCATACAATTTGCAAAAATATGATTTTTGGATTTTTATATTTTTGCAAATTGCATAATGTTCCGGACCACGTACAAGGTTGCAAATTTGCAAATCCATCAGAATAGATGTTTCCTAAATTTGCAACCAAGATTCAAAACTTTTGTAATTATTTCGAGACCATCTTCCTCGAAAAAATTACCACGAATTAAATAAATAATTATATTTAAACATGTTCCGGCCAACGTAAAAGGTTGCAAATTTATACAACTGTTCGGTATATTTTTCCGAAATACCTTTCAAGTTTGCAGACCTTTTGGAATTTTTTTTGGTCAGTTTATCAAAGCAAAACGTTAATTTTGAATAAAAAAATTTTCCGTACCGTTAAATTGGTTGCAAATTTAATCCAAGTTTGTAGAACTATTGGAATTTTTTTCACAAGCATAAGGCAAAACTCAATATTAATGCAATTTTAACAATGTTCCGGACTTCGGAAAAGGTGGCAAAATAAGATATATTCCTTTCTCTATGTAACATTCAGTTGACCAAAGTTCAAAATCTTCTGGAATTATTGTTATATTTTCGATTTTCAATGTCTAAACTGACTGGCCTACATGACCAAATAACTGATTTTTCAATAATTAACGTGGATACGTAGAAATTTGAATTAATTAATTCGGATAAACTTTTCCATAGGAACTGGGATAGGCATTTCAGTTTTCCACAGCCATAATCAAAGGGTGGCAATTTTCTTGTTGCTTAGGCCTTATCGATCTAACTACAGGCGGCCTACCAACACCGTCGTCGTCTGCCGACGGACGTGGCGTGGCGCCTTCGAGTCTATGCAATTATAGCGGGGACAGACGATGTGCCGCCCCCGCCGGGATCTGGTATCCTGCTTCGATACCCAGACGGTGTTTTAGGTCTGACTAATCAGACTGGGAATTTCTCGCGGGAGAACAGAAAAAACTCCAATTCAGCCGATTTTACGAAGACTAATTCGATGTTGCGACATCACACTTGTAAGACATTCAGTGGCGGATTTCGAAATAGGCTAGCTAGGTTTGAAGCCTACGGCGGCAAATTTTCGTAGGCGGAAAATTTTGAGAATATACAAAATTTTCAAAACAGAAACTGTGAATGCTACATAGAGAAAGGAACAAATCTCATTTTGCAACCTTTTCCGAAGTCCGGAACATTGTTAAAATTGCATTAATATTGAGTTTTGCCTTATGCTTGTGAAAAAAATTCCAAAAGTTCTGCAAACTTGAAGCTTGGAGTAGTATTAAATATATTATTACATATCGCGTATCAAATTTGTAACCAATTTAATGGTACGGAAAATTTTTTTATTCAAAATTAACGTTTTTCTTTGATAAACTGACCAAAAAAAATTCCAAAAGTTTTGCAAACTTGACAGATACTTCAGAAAAATATACCGAACATTTGTATGAATTTGCAACCTTTTACGTTGACCGGATGTTTATTTATAATTTTTTTAATTCGTGGTAATTTTTTCGATCTCGAAATAATTACAACAGTTTTGAAACTTTGTTGCAAATTCAAAAAAAAACATCTATTTTGATGCATTCGCAAATTTGTAACCTTGTGCGCGGTCCGGAACGGATTATGCAATTTGCAAAAATATAAAAATCCGAAAATAATATTTTTGCAAATTGCATGAAGTTCCGGACCGCGTATAAGGTTGCAAATTTGCAAATGCATCAGAATAGATGTTCTCTAAATGTGCAACCAAGTTTTAAAACTTTTGTAATTATGTAGAGACCATCTTGCCCGAAAAAATGACCACGAATTAAAAAAATTATAGATAAACATGTTCCGGTTAACGTAAAAGGTTGCGAATTTATACAACTGTTCGGTAAATTTTACCGAAGTATCTGTCAAGTTTGCAGACTTTTTGGATTTTTTTAGGTTAGTTTATCAATATAACACGTTAATTTTGAAATAAAAAATTTTCCGTACCCTTAAATTGGTTGGTCAAATTTGATACGTTATATGAAATAATATAATTAATACTACTCCAAGTTTCCAGAACTCGGCGCATGTGCATGTCGTCAATATTTTTTTAATGTATTATATAAATTTAAAAAACTACACATTAAATTCTATCATTTTATTTCATTATTGTAAAGATCGGTTTAGGTTTAAGATTTATAGATACCACCACATGTCTATAGACAAAAAAAATCAAAAAAACGCTTTTTTTCATTCTTCGTGGGGAAAAATTTTTGAAAACACTTTTCTTATGAAATCATATGTGTTTTATCGATATCCGTTGGAATTTTTAAAATCGGACCAGCTAGTAACTTTTTGTCACATGTCTATGGACAAAAAAAATCTAAAAAACGCTATAATTTTTTTATTCTTCGTTGGGAAAAATTTTTGAGAACACTTTTCTTATGAAATCATATGTGTTTTATCGATATCCGTTGGAATTTTTAAAATCGGACCAGATCCCAACTTTTTGTCGTGAGACTATAACCCCTTTAGCTTCGCCTCGGAGTAAAAAAAGCGACGATCAGAGAAAAAAGTTGATAGCGCGAAACCGCAATTTTGTTGCATTATCCTAATCCGCATATAAATTTACTCTTTACTCAATTATGAGGGGAGTAGAAATACTTCAAAAACATCGGAGATATCCTTTTCCCTTCTGCGTTCAAAACATAGACATTCCGAAAGTTTGACTGAAATTCCCTCCCATTTTTGTGAAGTTATTTTGCCCAGAAATTAACTGGAATAAGGAATTTCAGCTCATTGGACCTGGAGGGTACATCTGGTCATACGAGCGTTCGAAATTAAACCACTTTTAATTGGTGTTTACAGAATAATAACTTCAAAGAAACGATATGACTTATGGAGTACTTCTTTGATAAGATGATCAGATGATTGTGCTCGCAACACTGCAGGTTCTGATAATAAATTTCTATTTGCTTATTATGAAACATTTCCATAAACAGTAGTTTCTCCTCAATTTCTTTCGGGAAATTCAGTCCCTTAATGCTTTTCTTTCCTTCAAACTCCAGAAACGACCAACAAGCGGAACGTGTGGCAAAGTGCCATAACCCTTTCGCAAAGACTTTTCCAACGAAAAACGACATCTGTTTATGACTGGCTGGTGCAATGCAGGGGTTATATTGAAATTGATTGTTTTAAAATTTCTCAGCTATAGAAGTGATACAAAATTTCAATATTACCCACTGAAAAATTTGATCAGGAGATGAAGTAAAATAAATAAATATATATATATATATATATATATATATATATATATATATATATATATATATATATATATATATATAATATATAAATATATATATATATATATATATATATATATATATATATATATATATATATATATATATATATATTATATATATATATATATATATATATATATATATATATATATATATATATATATAAATATATAAATAAAAATTTATAAATATATATATATATATATATATAAAATATATATATATATATATATATATATATATATATATATATATATATATATATATATATATAAATATATATATATATATATATATATATATATATATATACATACCTTTTGAAACACCCTGTTTCAAAAGTAAGGTAAAATATTCAAGGAGGTGCATCTAGATGAATAATGATAGTTTGCCTTATAAACTATGGTCCAAAAACGATTCCTTTGCGAAATACAGGGTGTTAAAGTTTTAAGGAAAAATGCTCGCAACACTGCAGGTTCTGATAATAAATTTCTATTTGCTTATTATGAAACATTTCCATAAACAGTAGTTTCTCCTCAATTTCTTTCGGGAAATTCAGTCCCTTAATGCTTTTCTTTCCTTCAAACTCCAGAAACGACCAACAAGCGGAACGTGTGGCAAAGTGCCATAACCCTTTCGCAAAGACTTTTCCAACGAAAAACGACATCTGTTTATGACTGGCTGGTGCAATGCAGGGGTTATATTGAAATTGATTGTTTTAAAATTTCTCAGCTATAGAAGTGATACAAAATTTCAATATTACCCACTGAAAAATTTGATCAGGAGATGAAGTAAAATAAATAAATATATATATATATATATATATATATATATATATATATATATATATATATATATATATATATATTTATATATATATATATATATATATATATATATTTATATATATATAAATATATAAATATATATATATATTTATATATATTTATATATATATATATATATATATATATATATATATATATATATATATATATATATATATATATATATATATATATATATATATATATATATAATATATATATATATATATATATATATATATATATATATATATATATATATATATATATATATATATATATATATATATATATACCTTACTTTTGAAACACCCTGTTTCAAAAGTAAGGTAAAATATTCAAGGAGGTGCATCTAGATGAATAATGATAGTTTGCCTTATAAACTATGGTCCAAAAACGATTCCTTTGCGAAATACAGGGTGTTAAAGTTTTAAGGAAAAATGTACTGTAGCAAGGGGACGAAACTTTCAACATTTGATTGAACTCATTAAGTACTAGATTTGTTTTAATTATTTCACTTTGCTATTGATTATTGTTAGTATATTAATGAAAATTCAATTATAGCCATATGATCATACAGAGAAATGTTACTGATATTTTTACGCGAAAACCATGCGTCCTACGATAGAAAATTCAGAGAATAAATTTGCTCCAAATTAAATAGGGATTTAAAAAAAGATTTTTTTTTATAGAAAAAGCAGTGGCGTACCATTTTTTCTTAAAAAAATTGTATGTCCAAATCCAATACGGATGACACTGGTGGAAATTAAAAAAATATTTTCAGACCAAGAAATCTTCTTCAATGCATGAAAGCCGTACACCAAATTTCATAAAAATATTGAAAGTGGTATGAAAATAAAAAATTAATTTTTCCCTTAAAACTTTAACACCCTGTATTTCGGAAAGGAATCTTTTTCGGACATAATTTATATGGCAAACTATCATTATTTTTTCATGTAGATGCACCTCCTTAAATATTTTACCTTACTTTTGAAAAACCCTGTATATATATATATATATATATATATATATATATATATATATATATATATATTTTTATTTTCATACACTTTCAATATTTTTATGAAATTTGGTGTACGGCTTTCATATATATGTAGATAGATTTCAATATAGCGTTTATTCGAAAATCAATCTCGAAATTCACTGAAGAGAAAAATTTTCGATAATCAATGAAACAGCGTTCACACTTCTCTAATTATCAATTTGATATTAAACAGTTACATTATTAAAACTATCAATTTTTCTTTTAATGAGACATTAATATCCTTTGAATAAACCTTTTTGAATCAACTTATAGAAGTGGAAGTCGAAACTAGATAACTTTGTAAATATGGTATTGATATATTTATGTGGAAATTGTAATGAAATATATATTGGTACAAACTGTGACAATTTCGAAAACACAAGAGTACTTTCGAAATTACAAACTGATATTGTAATTATTCAACACACTTATTAGATAAAAATGACATCTTCAAGTTCAACGTCAATATTTGGCATTTAAAGGAAAACAAAAACTGTGAAAATCAAGCATTTGTTTCCGGAATATTAACTGAAAAGACAAAAATCGGGACATCTAGAGAGACAGAAAGAAAATTAAATAATTTATTGAAAATATATTTGTAAACACAAGCCAGCTTATACAGAAAATGGGGTTATACTTACTGACAAATTGAACTCTTTTGGGCTGAGATATTCTCGGTTTCGTCTTGACTTTTGTAATAGGAAACTGTCTTCTGTTAGCTGAAACATTTTCTATCTTACCTGCGCGAAGATATTCGACAACAATACTGTGAATGGGCAGTAACGCAAATGCATTGATTTCGTACTAGTTTGCTTGCTTGGCGTGATCATGAGATTGAAAAGTTAATGTTCAAATAAAAATACAAACTTGGTTCACGTTCACTATCATATTCTTGATATTTCTACGCATGCTTAATATCTATACTCTTGAGCTTAAGCTAAGATTTTTATTTTGGTTACTCTAGATATTTAGATGATTCACTGTAGTTAGATGTTGAGCACGTATCATTATCTGAAATTTTCTTGGGACACCGATAATATATTGGCAGAGAAAATGAAAAAATATTTCAAAGTTAGTAAAATTATTGAAAAATATTTCATTAATGTATATTTATTAAATTATTAATACATCGCTGATAATTTAGCTTAGCGTCCTCATGTATATTCACTCTAACGAACAGAAGCATTAATTACGTCAACCAATTCTGTTTAGAAAAAATATACAGTTGTCCCAGATAACACTATCCACCTTAATATTTTGTTTAACATGAAGTTTTACAAAACATCGTATGGGAGCTCTGACTCTGAAGATAATAAGGAAACATTTCGTAGACAGAATCACCATTTTCCAGAAACAACTGGGTGCGCAGTTTGAGCATTCATTATGATACATTTTCGACTTCAATAAACAATTTTAAATTTATAAATTCGAAATGCGAGAAAGTGAATTTCTCGATTTTTTTACCTGGGATTACGAATTCAGAATAGGAGATAAAAAGGCTTTCTCATACGATGCATCACGTGCCTTATATTGCCATTTGAAATTTAAAAATTGATATCTAGGTCTACAGAACCAGTAATAATATAAGTCGATGTCACCCTCAAATTAAAACCCGACCTCTTTTTGAATTTGTTTCAAAACTTCATATTCAGGCGGAAATTTTCATCTGAGATACTCTGTATATTCACTACAGAGTAGCAAGATTTCTGAATGAAATTCAATAAACCTTGTGTATAAAAAAAATTGAGAAAGTTTTGTATCTTAAATAAGATCCTCTTAATTGACTCAACTTTTCAAGAGCAGAAAATAATCAATCGGAGCAAATTAAACAATCATAATCACATTACTTTTTGATTATTAGACTTTCCATCGATTTCTCGGGTAATGTGCCGTTTTCGTTTCTTGGTTAAATCTTGTTTGAACTAATATTGTTCACAGTGAAAATATGAAAATCGACCTTGACTTACTTCACAATCGATAATAATAAAATTAAAATACAGTCAAATCTAAAAGTATGGAGTTTATACAAATTGTATAAAATACATATTTTATATCCAAGCAAATCTCTGTTTCGTATTCAACATTCATGAACTAATGAACCACAAACGGTCTCTCATATTCTTTGAAAACATGTAAACTTTGAGTTTAGCTCCGAGAATTAATGTTTTCCAGAAATTTACTTTTATTTCTATCAGTCTTCAATGGTACTGAGAAAAAATGGGATTGGCTTAATAGTTACCATGATTTTCAATTTGTAAGCATATTTTGAGAGAAAACCAGCAGAAATTATAGATACCAAAGTAATGTTTTACAAAAAGAATGTTATCCAAATTGTTTTTGTGTTTCTGACAATGTAATGAATTTTCTTACGTCAAATTTGAGACGATTTGCTATATCTTCAATATCATGTATTAAGTGCATGAATAATGACTACTTCTATGACAGTAGATTTGTTTGCGTTCCGATACTTTTGATAATTAAACTTTTTGAGGCTTCGGTGGCCCAGAGGTATAGGATATACTACCCAGGATAGTGGGTTCTAGTTCCACCTTGCTCTTGGGTGTTGTTTATGTCCCACTAAATTTTGTAATTCGAATTTTTTCATATATTTTGGGTAATGACATAGATTCAAGTCCATTGGCCGTTCGAACTGAAGTCCCTTGTGACGAAAACGTCTCTATTATTCCGCACATCACTTTGTTCAACTGGGTATAATTACTTAGGAATCGCATCTTTATCGATTAATAAAATCTACTCAATAAATGTATGACAGTTTAAAGTGGCTTTTGCTCTAGAGAAAAATATATAATTCACCCGTTGGGAGTGCATCTATAACCTATATTGCCTATATGTTGAAAAAATAATGCCACTCTGCTTCCTAAATAGCGAAACAACGGATAATATTGAAAAACTATCCAGTAGATTTCAAATCACAAAAAAAAAATCATATCGTCATTCAAGTCTGTTCATAAAATACGAACGCAGATTTATCATTTCAGTAACATTTCAGTTTCTTCTGTCTTGATACTCTTCGAGAAATTAGCAAAGACAAATGCTGCTCTCAGATTCACTACTGATGAGAAATACAGTACTTGCCCAAATAATAAAGAATTTCGAACAGTGGGATATTCCCGACTCCATATCACAAATGATATATTTCTCCAATTGTTTGGTGGGCTTAGAATCGAATTTTCTGACATGCATCGCTGCTGAAAGTTGAAGGGAGTTTATTGCCACAATGCGGCGTCATCCCGACTGGCGAGAGCCGGCTTTTCAGCACGCTAACCCGGAGTCCGGAATAGCCGGAGCAACCTACACCCACTCCCCATCCCGATGAGTCATCGCAGACGCTTTGCTGCCTCCAATCCACGTCTTGTTTCCTTTCACGACTTATCGACCTCCATAAATTTTTCACGGCCTTCGACGATTCATCTCCCAAGGGAGCACGCGTTTGGGGTAGACGTTCACGTTGCAAAAGTATCTCCAGAAATACCCAAAAAATATTCCCATATTGAAAAAACGCTCGAAAAATTGACAAACTTTCGTCGGAGGATCATCATCAGGATGACATGAGTTTTTTCAAAGTCGTTCACAATATAAATGACTGACATGTTTCTGTTCAGTTTCATGCAATTGAAAAACTGACCGTAATCCTGGATAACAAAATATTTCAAAATATAAAGATTGCGACACATTAATAAAAAACATTAGAAAATAGAACCAAGAAGTTTTTCTATACTCACCAAATGAGTGAGAAATGAGAAGCTAAGGAAATATTATGAGAGACAATTTAAATTTCAATCTTCTAAGGCTTGAAGGTTATTATTTATTTATGAAAAAAACTGACTCTCTTTCATTTGGATGTTAAAAAATTAACAGAAATATTCGGGAGAAATGAAAACGTATTTGTGTATGACGCGCGAATATTTAAATAATTCATTTCAATATACACTATCGAAATAAAACATTTTTAGGGATGAAATTAAAGTCTATGAAACGCAGATAGGAATAAATAAGTGTGTTTTACAAACGACTGTAATATAAGTCTGACAAGTAAATTTTAGTAGCAAGCAGACATTTTGTTAGAGGATTCATTGAACTCAAGAAAACATATACCAATTGTTTAAAACTACAGTGATATTTTAATCGCCAACAATGTAACATCCCGCGGACTCTTCTATTGTTGACAAGTTTCAAATAAATGAATCCAAACGATTGCATGCAAATGAACTCATCTGCAAGTCATGCAAACTTTACCGTTCCGCAACGAAGAACCGCATTATTTTCCATAATTTGACAACTGACAGATTTTGATAGACATGAAAACCAAGAATAGACGAACATTTTTCCAGAACACTTGCACTAATCGACAGTTCTCAAAAACTTTTAAAATATGCCTTTTGAATAAACGCCCATAGGGAACGATGGAATTATGATTCGAAGGAAGTACATCAAACGAAGGAAAGATATTTATTTCACAAAATTAATGGGGATCTGACATTCCAGCTGGAGCACTCTCGCGGCCTGATAAATGAATATTTTCAACTTTAACAATTGCTTGTACAACATTTCTTAAACATTTCGAATTTTGCAACACTTAAAATCATAAACTCCTGAGACTGCTTTTACGTGAACAGTTCTAATTCAAAAGTATCATAGTTCATAAATCATAAAGCTTTCATCGGTTTGTGAAGCCAAACAAATATTTTGGAGACAGAGAAAATTATTTTGGAGAAAAGGAAAAGATTGATTTATTGAAGGCATGGAAAAACAATCTGAAGAAGAATCACACAACTCCGAGAATGACGGTCTGCTCTCTGCATTTTACAAAAGAAAATAACATTCTTCCAGGTTATTAAGATTGAAATTAAGGTTAGTTGTCTTTACTAATGAAAATTCAAGAAGCTGCAACGAAGAGGAGAGTTTTGTGAAAAATGCCGTTCCTAAATGCAATCTTCTAAAAGCTAACGATAAGGAAAGGAATTTGAAAGCAGACCCAGCCCAGCACCACATGAACACGTGCAGAATAACATTTCTCCTCGTTCTGTAAACTCTCCATTAATTTGATGAGGTTTTTCTCTGAAGTGAGAAATAGATACACAAAGAGCAGTGAAGTTGACGATAACAGGCTTCGACTTCTCTTCATTTTTCCAACATTGTATGATGAATTTGTATGTTTCCTCCAATCTATCACCTTCTCTGTATTTTCTCTGGAATAAGTTTTCAAAAGTATTCAAAGTTGGTTTTGAAGCGCCATGCTTTGACGTTATCAGCTAAGTTCCGCCTCTATGTCAGATCTCAATAAAATGTGGTGAAATTATTTCATTCAGAAGGCACTGATGATATTACGATGGTCCGTTTCGAGTATGAACTATTAAACTGTAATGCGATTACAAGAAATTCAAGAAATACGTTGAAACACGCTTTCGAATGATGAAAAATCTACGGCAAGTGCATATTACAACGTTATTGAAGATATCAAAAATGAAATAGATATGAAATGCAGTAGGTGAGAATCTATATTGTACATACAATATATTGTCGTGTAAGATATTCATAACAAAAGATTAGTGATTGTTTACCAGTTTGAAAATCCCATAAAAATGTATCAATACAAAGTTCAAACTTGTTCGTGTTTCTTTTTTAATTAAAAGACAAAATACAGGTACATCTAAAATTAATTCATCCGTCTACTAAAGATTAAGTGAGCAATAATAATCATCGAATCTTAGCAACAATAACATTGAACGAAAATAAAATGACGAATATGCGATTAAGTCGAACAACCTCTAATAAGTTGTACTTATTTGCAGTACCATCTATTTTAACCCTAAATGAAATATTTTCTGGTAGACAGAGCTTCAGAACTAAAATATGTAGGATTTTTATCAGGAATTGACTATCTACATAGGGGCAGGAATTACTCTATTTGGTGCATTAAAACCATAACCTAAGATACAAGATGTGCGATAATTTTAACATCAGACAGAGAAGCTATATATTTTTCGACTATATGTAGTAATAAATTATAGTTCAAAACTGAAAAAAAAAACACGCTTCAATAGCAAATCTAACGAAAAAGTAGAAAATGGTTTATATTGAAACAATGGTTAAAAATAACAATTTACACATTTATTATAAAAAATAACGCATGACGCACGTTTCGGTGGAACTTCACCTTCTTCAGATGCTAATGGCAAAATAACTATGATTCTCTGTTATATCGAAAACAAGAAATGACAAATTATGTAGAAGGGGTAAATACAAAGATGGTTACAAATAATTATTAGAAAAGGAAAAACCAATTCTGAACTGCTAGTCAGGTAGTTCGGTAATTTTGAAAAGATTAAGAAGGGGGCTTGAAGTATGATCGTTTCGATATAACAGAGAATCATAGTTAGTTTGCCATTAGCATCTGAAGAAGGTGAAGTTCCACCGAAACGTGCGTCATGCGTTATTTTTTATAATAAATGTGTAAATTGTTATTTTTAACCATTGTTTCACTATGTTTATTAATTTACACCAAGTATCGGCCCAAATCAATCCAAAATTTGAAAATAGTTTATTTTAAAATGTGGTGTGCTTCTCATAATTTTTTTTTAGTATTTTTTAGTGACAATAGACCTGAAATTAACTCATTTTTTTACCAATACTGGTCAGGACATTAGGACAAAATGATGAAATTATAGATTTGCCATGAGTCCTTATTACGTGTACAAATTTTCAAAATAATAAGACGTCTAAAATCAGTAAAAATGACGTTGAAATATTCTCTTACATACATACAGATGAAGCTAATATAGAACGTGTAAAAATTGGAAGAGTGAAGTCAGCATGGTTGTACATATGATATTATCTGTTACATCTATATCATTTTATATTATTCGAACTTTTGTGTTTCATCATTTACTCACGACATATACAACATTTTTGCATACCTAAGAAATATCAAGAATATAATCGCAAATAACTGAATTGTTTGAAATTATGCAAGATTATCAATATTTCCTCTTGATTGAAATACTTCGAATATATGTATCAATAGAACCAATTGATTGGGTCGATACTTGGTGAAAATCCAAAAATGTAAAGAAAACTGAGGTTTTTGATTTTCACTATATTTTGTTAAACATAATATCTAATAAAGTATAAACTTTAAAATAAAAACACTTGGCTTATGTTTCACAATATAAAAAAATATTTAGATACTGTATTTAGCAGTAATAAAAAGTCGTCATGTTTCGAGTTATGAACTCATTATCAAGACTGACTACAGGAGAGTATTGCATCGTAATTTATAAAACAGACAAAAGCAAAGGTGATACCTGAAAATCAAGTTGTTCGTTTACAAGGGGTAATTGACTATTATGGGCGGAACTTATTTCGAGAATTTCAAGAAGGTCAAGGCGTTTACCCTTGTTACCTGAATGTAACAATTTGGTTTTGTTGAAGTCCAGGAAGTGATTGAATTTTATACAATGTTCAGAGAAGCCAGTGGTATTTTTGTTTTGTAAAATTGACTTTTTATGTTCTTCAACACGAATATTTATATTCCTTCCTGTCTGTCCAATATAGAAAGCAGGACATTCGTCGCAAAATATTTTGTAAATACCACTGTTTTCTCCGATGTTAGATTTTTCTTTATTATTGACCAAGAATGACTTCAAGTTTCTTTTATTTGTACAAATTGTTTTAACGTTATTTTTCGATAGTCTGTTACAAATTTTGCTACTCAAATTAGGCACATAATATATTGGGAAGTATTTTTGTTCTTCATTAATAGTTTGCGTGGGGTATATTGAATGCAGCAGATACTTAATTCGTTTTTTCCCAATGAGCTTGTCGATAAGACTTTCATTGTAACCGTTATTGATGGCTAATAATTTAATTGTATTAACTTCAGTTTGAAAATTTGTTTCCGATAATGGAATCGTGAACAACCTATGTATGAACGAATGAAAAGCACTGAGTTTTATTTGAATGTGTTGGTTACTGTCGCTGTGAATTAAAGTATCTGTAAAGGTTGGTTTTCTATAAATGTTGAAAGTAAGAGAATTCAAATTCCTAGCAATCTGAACGTCTAAGAAATTCAAGGTACCGTTTTCGTTTCCTACTTCTTTTGTAAATCGAATAGAGTTGTAGAAAGTATTTATATATTTAAGGAAATTATCTAACTGCCTTTCTGTACCGATCCAAATACAAAAAATATCATCTACATAACGCCTCCATAATGAAACGTTAGTAATTAAATTATTATCAGCATTGAACATTTTTTCTTCTGAGTTATTCATAAAAATTTCACTCAACAAAGGCGATAACGGTGATCCCATGGGCAATCCGTCTTCTTGTTTGTATATTATATTATTAAATTTGAAATAACTCTGTTTCAAACATAAGTTTAAGGCAGACATTGTTTCGTTGACTGCTTGAGCTGTTAAATTTGGGTTCATCTCTAGATATCGCTTAACAATATTTTTAACTTCTTGAGTTGGCGTGGAAGGAAATAAGTTGATAACGTCAAATGAAATTAATTTAGCATTTAAAAGAATTTTGATATTCTTAAGATGATTAACTAACTGAATAGAATTTTAATGCTATACTCCGGATTGAATTGAATTAAGGTGGGTAATTTCTTATTCAAATACTGACATAATTTATACGCAGGAGCGTTAATATAAGATACTATTGGACGCATCGGGCAATCAATTTTATGTATTTTTGGTAAAGTATATGAAACCAGGGTGCGTGGGTTCATGGAAGTTAAGAAAAAAGTATTAATATCTGAAAATAGGATTTTACTATTCTTGATGAATGATTTTATTTCGTTTTGGAATTTTTTAGTGGGATCTATTTTAAGTTTTGAGAATTTATCTGTATTAAATAGGATTTCAGATTTTTCAGTGTAGGAATTTTTATCTATATATATATATATATATATATATATATATATATATATATATATATATATATATATATATATATATATATATATATATATATATATATATTTTTTTTATGTTGCATTCAATATACCCCACGCAAACTATTAATGAAGAACAAAAATACTTCCCAATATATTATGTGCCTAATTTGAGTAGCAAAATTTGTAACAGACTATCGAAAAATAACGTTAAAACAATTTGTACAAATAAAAGAAACTTGAAGTCATTCTTGGTCAATAATAAAGAAAAATCTAACATCGGAGAAAACAGTGGTATTTACAAAATATTTTGCGACGAATGTCCTGCTTTCTATATTGGACAGACAGGAAGGAATATAAATATGCGTGTTGAAGAACATAAAAAGTCAATTTTACAAAACAAAAATACCACTGGCTTCTCTGAACATTGTATAAAATTCAATCACTTCCTGGATTTCAACAAAACCAAATTGTTACATTCAGGTAACAAGGGTGAACGCCTTGACCTTCTTGAAATTCTCGAAATAAGTTCCGCCCATAATAGTCAATTACCCCTTGTAAACGAACAAATTGATTTTCAGGTATCACCTTTGCTTTTGTCTGTTTCATAAATTACGATGCAATACTCTTCTGTTGTCAGTCTTGATAATGAGTTCATAACTCGAAACTTGTCGACTTTTTATTACTGCTAAATACAGTATCTAAATAAATTTTATATTGTGAAATATAAGCCAAGTGTTTTTATTTTAAAATTCATACTTTATTCTTTATGATGTGCGAGAATTCAATCTCAGTTATTAAACATAATATCTGTTTCGCCAAACATAGTGGCTTCATCAGATGATTGGCCAAACAACTGTTATGTTTAGCAAAATAAAGTGAAAATCAAAAACCTAAGTTTAATTTACATTATTGTATCAATATACTTTTCATTGAAAGTAAAACAACGCATTTTGATGGAAGAACATTTCTCAAATATAACTCCGACTCTGAAATTATTCTACACACATTTCCATACCTAATGGAATAATCGATAAGCGTAGTCTGTTCAGTACGATATAATAACAACATTCAATGAAAAAAAGTAGACATTAGCCAACAATAAAACTTTGACATTCTACGTTGGTTCGTTCATGCCCATTCACAGTGTATTTCAGATGGAATTTATACAACAACTCAATACAAAATAGGATATTGCAACTACAATTTGTGTTTTGTTGTAAAATGAAATTAACGAATACTTGAAAATCATACTATAAAATTAAAAATTCAAATAATTACTTCCGAGAAAGATCAGCGAATCCAGTCCTCCCTAAATTATGACTGTTTGACAACGATTTTTTGTACATTATTTCTTGATATCTCTAGTCGAATGAAAAGAGAAATGCAGTATTCGCATATTATAACATTAGATTTAATCATTTTCACACATTCGCATTTTCCGATTTGAAGGCGGAATTGAATTTATTCCAAAAAAAACATAAGAATTTAAAAATTGTCGTATATTAATTGAAAAATTATATAATTTTTCAACCTAAATTAAATTTTAAACCTTTGAGTGTCAGCAAGACATTTGAGCGACTTCCTACCCTCCTAAAATCTGTCATCAAATATGAAGCGAATAGTGAGATATTGGAATTTTGTTTACAATTTCCATCTTTGGTATGCCTAAACAAAAAATGAACAAGTATGAACCCAAAAATGAATTTTGTAGTCATCTGTTTTTCAGAGTATTTCCAACTGGTTTGTTTTCAACAAATGACAAAATTTCACTGCAATATCCGTATTTGTACTTATTTTAAGTAGTTTATACATAAACTCAAATCAATACGAACCAAAATTGCATTTTCGAATGACCGATTTCGCCAACAGACCCAATTTGAAGGTGAATTATTTTCTTTTAATTAATATTTAATTAACAAAAGCAAGTAACACTGAATCATCATTAGGTGCCTATATATAATTTTCTACATGATTACTTGATTAATTTTTCAAATTGAATCAATATTCTGAATCATGAATTACTTATGATTTCAATGAAGGCACAAACAAACAAAATCATTAATATGCTAAGCAAAAACTATTCAACTATTCAAGAAGTTATGAGGCATACGAAAGTTTTTTCTATGCAACAACGTAGTCGTGAAATTTTGTGAGATAGGTACGTTATTTCCAGAAATTCATGTGAATTTTATCAAGATAATCACATGAAAAACGTCTCAAATATGTTATTCGTGCTATTCCATCTTACAAGAACAACTGTTGAACGCAAGGAAGTGTCACATGACCCAGTCTGAAAGCCGGTTGTTTCTTAAGGACCATGCAGTACAGAAAGGGCAATTTTGGTTGTATTAAAACAATTTCGCAGAAGAAAATACTTACGAACAGCAGCAATAGGTGCCCTGCACGTATGGCAGAAACACTGCATCACCGATTCCCTTACCAATCCTATCAACATGTTGACGGTGATAATATACGCCTGAAGATGATCGGATGCCACTAACTTGAAACGCCGAAACGTTCGAACGTGTGGTAAATATTAATACGGATATATTTACTTCGCTCTCGCGTTTGCTCAACAAATTAGTGTACACAGCGGATTAAGTTTAGCGTCGAGAAGAGGATCTTCTGATATGATGGTATCGGCAGTGGCAGTATTCTCGACCAGCTGGCGTAGGCGGCTGAAGGAACTAGACGCGCACAGGTGTGGTGTCCCGACGGAGACGGCGCTTTGAGGGGCGGCACTCGGAATCAGGACCGTAGTACAAGGGTTTCACGCGGCCTGTTGCTAGGGGGCGTAAAGGGTTTTCGAAAAAAATAAATTACGCCAAACGTCCAAAATAATTCAAATTGAACATCGCAAGCGAACCCAGAATGATAAACAAGTAACTGTTTGAGTAATAATAGACGAGACAAAATCAATGAATTATTCTATTGTTTCTTGCATCAACATTTTTTAAAGATACTACGATGGTCCGCTTCAATTCTGCATGTTTGAACTAAAAAAACTTTACCTACCAGACCATTAATTATCAATAATAAAGTTTAATTTAGTATCTAATGAGAAACCTTCTCCGTCCAGTACACAAAATCACTATACATTAAACTAGTCGGCTACCGGCAATCAGACGGGTATTATTAAAACTTGATAGTAGGTGAAACTGATACTTCAATCTATTATTTAATTCTAAGGCTATGGTTACTCGTCAAGCCAAATTTGGAATGCTTAAATTTACCCCTCGACTTGTACCATTGGGAGGCGGATGTCCATCGTCAGTCCTAATTTATTTATTATGGGTGGTTTTAAGTCCGTCCATATATTTTTGGCTCTATGTGAGAGACAATGTAATTAGAACATAATGGAAATATTCTAACTGTTTTTTGAACAGTGAAGCTAGATAGTCAACTCACATCAATTTCAAAAAGTGAAAGAAGAAATATTGATTAAAAATCGAACCTTACAACACTTCATGAATATGGATTCGGAAAGCCAATTTGTCATAATATATTATAGATTATGACAAAAAATTTCCAGGTCTAGCGAGAAGTTTTTTGTTTTCGGAAAAACACAAAATTCATCTATTCGCTCTCAAGAACTACCAATGATGTGCCAGACTTGATATTCAGACCCTTCCTTAGAGTAGGAGAGTTCTCCAAATGGTAAATTTTACTCGATTTTTATCAAGTATTGGACCAAAAACACTGGGATGACTCTTCATTATGGATTATTTGGTATGGTTAGATCCAGCATGCCGCATGACCTCATGATGCACGGAAATTGGTGCGACTTCCCAGCAGGTCACTTGGATCGGCCCCACTTTTATGGGTAATTTTAAGTACCATGCCGTGTATTTGGACACCATGGATTATATAACCTAGAGACTTGAAACTTGGTCATATAGGTTGCTCACATGTTGCTTATATCCACTTGAAGTGGCGCCATCTTGGTCAAACGAATCATTGAAAATTGGTAATTTTTAGTTGAGTTTTTTTCATATATAAAACGATTTTCGAGAGAGATAAATAGATTTTGGTTGAGATAAGGGGTGTGTATTTTGAACCATAGCTTCATGGGTATCTATGAACTATGATCGAATGCCGAGAAGTATGAAACATATCCGGATCGTTTTTGTCATTTATAAGTAAAGCACTCTGAGTTGTGGAAAAATAAAACAGCTTGAAGAGAAAGTTAACTTAAACTGAGAAATATTTATTTCGTAGTTAAAATATTTCTGATTTGAAGGAATAGCCATTTGCTCTCGTCTCAGCATCCGCCTTATAAAATACCTAAAGGTTCACATAATTTATCTCACTCAAATTATGTACGTAATCGATATATTTTTCTACGAGAGTCTCATGCAAAATAGGCATGTAACTAAATGAATAGTATATTGTTTTATTAGGAGTGAAAGTGATACTTTTTGTGGCAAGAATAAATGTTTGTCAGTTTTAGACGAGCACAAAAAGTGCTTTTCTCCGAATAAAACATGCAATTTTTTTCCGCAAACGATGTTCAAACGATAGAATTAAGATAATATTTTTGAAAAGGATTAGATGTGAGAAAACGTAAAAGTAAATTGCTTCGCTTACTGGGTTTGTTGGTGTCAAACCAACACAAATTTGACAATTCAACAAAATAATTGTCAGAAACATTTAAAGTCACTTCTCTACGCATTATAGGACTATGCGTTTTTGGTAGGTAGCTACCCCGATATCAATAAATAACTTGTTTTATTAAAATATATAAAAATTTTCATACATATTACATTATGTTGGATTCGCAACTCAACTGTATACCGCCCGACGTTCTTGAAATTGCCTTGAGTGTACAAAAAAGTGTATATTTTTGTACGCTCACGGCCGGACAAAAAAGTAAAAACAAAATGACGTCTGTGAAATCAATTTTCAACATTAAGAACTGAGGTTAAAAAAGTCGTCATTTTTTAACGTTTGCGGAAAAACAATTTTATGATGTTCCTCATACTTTCAATCTAAACCAATCTAAAATATTTAACTCCGAACGAAAACATAATAGAATATAATATAGGCAAATTTTTGTGTAAAAAGAGTGTGGAGTCAAAGCTCAGGTAGAAACTAATTATTCATCACAATATATAATGAGTATAACGATAATTAATTCCCTTCACGCCATTAAAATTTAATAAGATAATCTAAAAAAAAAATTTCCAATTAAAAAAAATATATTACATCCAAAAGGCGGACATAATGAAGTAGAATCTCAGTTATGAATAAATTAACAAATACCCATATCACGAGATAATTGGTACGGTACTGCATTGCAGGATCGGGTCGGCACGCGTCGTCCAACAGGCAATCGATACGGGCCGGCGTCGACGGTCGGGATGCCGCCGCCACGACGGCGACATCTTTCCCTAGTATCGCAGGACTTTCTGATTCTGATCTAGTATGCCGCCCCATAGGGAAGTCATAACGCATTGGCGTAACCGTTAAACTTGCGATACTGTAATCTTGGGAATACTTAAACGAAAAATAAAACAGTGAAGTTGAAAGCGACAATTCCTAAATTACTTGGGGTTGCCTCCCAGCCTCTCATTTCATCGGAAAACATACATCAAAGTTACATATTAACAACGCCGTTGTAACTAATTTTATTAAAAGTTTATCAAATAGTAGTTTCAGTTTTCGAGAAGTAATGAAAATAAATTTTCTAGCAAAAAACCTATACTTATTTCGGTAAAACATCTGTACCATCTTCAGGGTCTGAAAAAACAATTTTGTCCACGACTGTACTATAAATCATTCATTATACGTGTGCTTCCTGAAGTACAATTATACATATTATTCACTGGTGTGTATAATGGTTTATTATACACTGCATGACGTCACACTCAAAACGTATGTCCAAACTTGAGACTATCATTCACATTGTTAGGATAGTATTGTTATTAGATTTTTAGGTTTTATGTAACTTTTAGGCAAATTATTAAACTAATAGTTAATATAATGCCCAACTTATTGAATATTTACTCTAATAAATTATCTATTTCATTTTTATCAGACTGAAAGAATGGAATCGATGTCAAGTGAAATAGTTGACGTTTACAGATTATCACTAATTTTTTCGAGGAAGTCGTGGACAAAGTATAGTATTCTACTCGCACAAAATTACAATTTTTCACTAGGGTGAATTGCGACACTCGCTTGCAGCTCGTGTCGCAAACTTCACCCTCGTGAAAAATAGCAATCATTTTGTGCTCGTTGAATAATATACTATAATAGAGTATATATCGTATTCGTAAAATGTCACGATAACTCATAGCCATGTGATCAAAAATTTAGCACAAACAAGCAACCAACAAGCATTCTCTTCTATGTAACAATAACATCAGATTTAAACCGAAATACGAGCTCAACAATAATTTCAGTATATCAAATAAGCAAGGTCTCAAAGTGAGGTTACCTCCGTACATAAAACTGAGTGGTCGTAATGACAAAACAACGGAATGAAAATCAAAACCCCGTGAAACAAACCATCTTTACAAAAGGCGTGAGCAGTAGAGCTCCATCACTAAGGTCATAATATTTTTCGCGCGAAACGCATCGCGTCGAGATGCGATTCTAACTGAATTATATTTTGAAAAATCACGATTAAAAAGCAATAGCATACCGATTTGAAAAAATATAAAAAAAATTTGCGAAGTGCATCGTGGTTGAAAAAAAAGTTGAAACCAACGAATAAATGTATCTAGACATCAAAATAATCCACGTACAAAATTTCAACTCTCTATTGTGGAAAAAAATTCACGAAGTAAATCGCGTACTTATTATCGCGTACTGATGGCAGATCGAGATGCAATTCCAACGGAATAATCACCACGAAATGCAGCGCGGTTGAGAAAAAGAATTGAATCCAAAAAAATATCTTAGGTCAACATAAATTCGATGTACGTACCAAATTTCAACCCTCTAACTCAATCTGCAGAATCTGTGGAGTGCCGAAAAATGGCGGCAGTTGGGAAAATTTATCCAAATTTTGAAAGTTTCGTTCTGCAACGAGAACAATCCCAGGTATCAACTTTCAGCTTATTTGACTAGAGGGGATCCGCTGGAGATGCCAATATGTACCGGGGAACATATATATATATATATATATATATATATATATATATATATATATATATATATATATATATATATATATATATATATATATATATACATATATATATATATATATATATATATACATATATATATATACATATATACATACACATATATATATATATATATATATATATATATATATATATATAAAAATATATATATATATATATATATATATATATATATATATATATATATATATATATATATATATATATATATATATATATATATATATATATATATATATATATATATATATATATATATAATGTATATATATATGACATGAAAAATTCTTCGAAAATCGTGGACTAGGAGGTCTAAAACGGATGAAAAAAAATACTCCTGCCCTGACTGCTTTCCTTCGATACACTGCAATAGTGTGTATTTTATGGGATAAAATACGACTAAAAATAAAAGAGAGAAAAAACAAAACAAAGAAAATGAGGACTACCAAAAAGACATACATCGTCCAATTTCTAAAACCGTTATATAAACTTAACGTTTGAAATATATCATGAATAAAAATATACATACAAACAGAGAAACATTTCTGCATTCAAAAACACTACCACACAACACCACAACAACATTACATTTGCTTACGAACATCTGTTAGTATATATATATATATATATATATATATATATATATATATATATATATATATATATATATATACAGTGGCGGCTCGTGAGGTTTTGGTTTGAGGAGGCTACAAGAGGTGTTAAAAAATACACCATAAGGGAAAATTTTTAGGATTTCAAGGTCAACCGCCTAATAACTTAAAGAAAATCAAAGTAAAACAAGCACCCTAAGCTATTAATTTGTTTTCACTTTCGAGTGTCTACCTTGAGACCTACAACTCCTATTTACAATATTCATAAAAACTCTTCTCAGCCAATTAATCAATTCATCTATTCATCAAATTTTTTTTCTTTCACAAAATAGGTACCTACCTACCTACTTAACCAATTTGTTAAAAGCTGGTGAGAGCAAATAAAAAGTTATTATATATTTTTGAAGATTAGTGGGATTCTGCGATCTTTAACGTTAGCAAAATGATCTATAATATCCTCATAAAATTTTTTGTCTTTCGCCAAAAGTTTTACCAATTCCTTTTCAATAGACAACAAACTAATATTTTTCAAACGATCCTGGCTCATTCAATTTCGTAAATAAGTTTTAATTCTCTTAAGAGTGGAAAACGAGCGCTCTACGGAAGCCGATGTCACCGGGATAGAAACAATTAGACATAAGAGTTTATAATCTTGGGGTAAATCTTGATTCAAATCATTATCAAAAAGGTATTTAATAGTCCTCACATGATTTTCATTTTGCCCCAAAATTTCATTGTCATTATAAACAACACACAGTTCACTTTTTATGGCCACCTTATCAAAAAAAGTGTATTTTTGACATAAATTTTTCAAAAGGTTATCTGGAAAATTAGCCGAAAATCCGGTAAACAAATTTTTATTGAGTAAGTCGAAGAAATGCAGTTCTTTCAAATCAGAGAACCTTATTTCTATTTGACCCCTAATAGTATCCAAAATTTCATAAAATATTTGCTTATAGTGAAGCTCCATATCTGCGTAACTGAATTTCTTTCGTTTTGGGCTAAATTGAGTCGTTTCATCAGTAGTTTGAAATACAGAAAATAATTTTTTATAATAAACTTCTGCACGAAATTCTGGAATTTTTTCCAAAAGAAACTTAAGCCGATTTCGTGAGTAAATTACATCTGAAAACTTGTGCTGTAAGATTTGAAAAACTATTTCTGTTTGTTCAAAAATTAATTTAAAGATGTTTTAAAAATATATAAATTCCTTATCTTATAAAGATATTAATCCGCGTGCTGTATTTAAAGTTACTTCATCGGTGAAGTTACGGGATAACAAATATTCCACTAAGTCACCATTGAAATTTTTGAAATTAACTTCAGTAACCAAACTCATTTTAAAACAATACGCGACCAATATAAGTAAATACGCTGCCATTAGTAACTACGATCACACTACGATTCAATTAATGCTTTCCAACGAATTCACACGATGTCACGCGAAATTCATGTGATTGGTCGACATTGTATGAGACTGGGTTCCTATCCGTTTTGCCATTTACATGTGTTTTGCTTTTCTATTGCAATGAAGTATTCATTCGGAGTATTTGCACCGTTGTTTGCTTTTCTGTGTCAGGCATAATGAACGTTGAGAATATACCTTTCTAAGCCTCCGCAGCGTTGCCACAAATCTTGAAATGAATAAAATGCAGTAAATGTAAATACCTTCTATCTTAATTAATAAATTATATTATTTAATGTAGGTTGAAAGGAAGGTAGGTGCATAAAATAATATGATTTTGATTAATATGAATATGCTGAATGTTGACTATTCAATATAATATATTAGTGATACACGGAATATTATTGAGGAGGCTTAGCCTCCGTAGCCTCCTTTGATTAGCCGCCCCTGATTATATATATATATATATATATATATATATATATATATATATATATATATATATATATATATATATATATATATATATATATATCTAATATATAAAATTCTCGTGTCGCGGTGTTAGAAGTTAAACTCCTCCGAAATGGCTCGACCGATTTTCATGAAGTTTTATGTGCATATCGGGTAGGTCTGAGAATCGGCTAACATCTATTTTCCATCCCCCTAAATGTTAAGAGTGGTCCACCCCTTAAATTTTATTTTTTATTTTTCAGACATTTTCTGTTCTATTTTTTTATGATACATCATTCACAAATACATATAACTCCAAATTTTCATCCCTCTACGATCAACCCCTATTTTTTATTTGTTAAATTCCTCCGAAATGGCTCGACCGATTCTCATGAAATTTTGTGTGCATATCGTTTAGGTCTGAGAATCAGACAAAATCTATTTTTCATCCCCCTGAATGTTAAGGGTAGTCCACCCCTCAATTTAGATTTTTTATTTTTCAGACATTTTTTTGTTCTATTTTATGTATGATACAGCATTCAAAAATACATACAACACTAAATTTTCACCCCTCTGCGATCAACCCCTATTTTCATTTGTTGAATATAAATTTTAATTTTTTTGTATATATATATATATATATATATATATATATATGTACATATATTGAATAAATATATCAGACTTTGAAAAAGTCTCGGAAATCGTGCTTCAGAAGGTCTAAAATGGATAGAAAAACCACTTCCGCACTTCACTGTTATAGTTCGATACAGTGCAATAGTCTATTATTTGAGAGGGAAAATAAGACTAAAGCTTCAATGTCGCGGGCATATAATTTCATAAATGACACCCTCTAACTTTAAATACATCTTTCGTTTCGAGATGCTGACTGTGTTCAATACACAATCTCTGGCGTATAATAGTTATCCTAGAACGAACGATGTACTTGGATCTAATTTTGAACTAATGTCCTCACAAAATGTGTCTTTGTAGACATCTTAGTTGACGCAAATGGAAGATGAGGATTCTATTAATAAAATTTCTGCAAAGTTAACAATAAGACGATTTTAACAACTGGGAATTATCTGCTAGGAGTTACGGAAAGATTATGACAATAACTTTGAACCTCGAATCGCCTAACTAATGTCTTTTGCTGTTTCCGTTAGGTTTGGTATTATATAATCCTTGCCTTTCGGCTGATTTTATTTAAATTTTTCACCGAGAGATCTTATAAAGGTGGTTGACGATAATTCAATATTTTTTTTACTGTGATCAAAAATTTAAACAGAAAAATTTCAAATCTTCTATATTCAAAAAAAAATTTGTGAGCAGCAGAGCTCCATCAGTAAGGTTGTATTTTTCGCGCGAAATGCATCGCATCAAGTTGCCATTCTAACGAATTTAATTATATTTTGAAAAATCACGCTGAATTAGCAAACCGAAATAAGAAGTTGAAAATAATTTATTTGATCAAAAGAACAAATTGCGAAGTACACCGTAGTTGAGGAAAAAAATTAAACTAACGAAGGAACGTATCTCAACATCAAAATTAAGCGAAGTGCATCGTGTACTGCGATTTGAACGGAATAGATTTTTTCGAAAATCGAGTTCTAGGAGGTCTAAAACAGATGGAAAACATACTCCCACACTTGACTGCTTTCCTTCGCTAAACTGCAATAGTATGTATTTTATGGAATAAAATACGACTAGAAAAGTGGAGTTTAAATCACTTAATCTCAAACAAATAAGTAAAGTCTTACATACTAATCAAATACACAACTTCAATTTTCTTTAAATTACCATATTTTCATTTCTATCTTAATTCCATATCAAAAATATGTAAATAAGTAATTATAATTCGTCCTTGAAGTTTCATTTCTTTTTTTTATGTTATTTCAGAATTAGACATAAATTAATTATAGCGGATGTTACAGGTTTATAAAAATTTTGATATTTCTCAGATCAATATTTGAAACATTGTATTTATTTACGATTTACTTCTTTTTTATTTAATTTTTTTAAAACGTAACAACAAAACAGTTGAAGTCAGATATTAGAAATACCCTTAGTTATGAATGTACTTTTCAGAGTGTTATCAAAAATTGACAATAAATGTTCGCGCGAAAAATACCTAACTCAATTTGACGAGAAACCATTTCCAGTGATTGTTGAAATAAATTAAGAATATAATATTAATTCTTAAAACAGTAAATTAGATTTCTCAGCCACCAAATGCTACCTAACATTATCTACCGGCGGACATGTACCTAATAGGTCGAGGAATGTTGAAAGTCAGTTGAAAATCCTTTGTAGGAATCCTAACAAAATCGGCGGATTGAATTCGCAGGGACAGTCGAATAATCTATAATAATTTCCTCCTAGTGACTCACCACTCCGCTGCTGAGATAATCAAATACGAAGGGCTGTGCAATGGCAGCCTATTGAGACAAGACAAGGCGAAGGTCCTCTATACTTCCGAGACGAACAAAGGCGCTACAGTATGCTTCCGGCTTCCGCAATTTAATCATAATTTTAAGCATGACTACAGACTTTATAAGCTTAGAAGACATAGGTACTTCAAATTTATTCGAGTAATTAGTGATAACAGCAACATTTTGTTAATGTCAATTGATACGTCAGTGAGATTATATGGTTACAACCTTAAGATTAAGATGGCCGTTATTGAGAATCCCATTAAGTATTGCCCGGTACTATTCTTAGCAAGAAAGTATAAACGGTTATGTGCGAACACGGATATTTTGATGAAAATGTTCAAGATTGACAATAGATATTTACCTACCGTTTGAGGAAGAGACTGACATTCTCCCGCTAGTTGGTAACTAGTAGGTAGAATGTGGTAATTTTTATTACCCCGGGGCGAAGCTAAAGCGGTTATAGTCTCACGACAAAAAGTTGGGATCTGGTCCGATTTTAAAAATTCCAACGGATATCGATAAAACACATATGATTTCATAAGAAAAGTGTTTTAAAAAAGTTTTCCCCAAGAAGAATGAAAAAATTATAGCGTTTTTTAGATATTTTATTACCTCTTTTTTAGTCTCACGACAAAAAGTTAGTAGCTGGTCCGATTTTAAAAATTCCAACGGATATCGATAAAACACATATGATTTCATAAGAAAAGTGTTTTCAAAAATTTTTTCCCACGAAGAATAAAAAAATTATAGCGTTTTTTAGATAGGCTTTACGACATGCACATGCGCCGAGGGGTTTTATCATTACTAGTGCTACGCAGTAGGGTGTCCGTATGTTTTAATTACAGTTCAATATTTATTGACCACATTGTCAATATTTCATTGACATTATACATATTGATTGTATGAGGACCGCTTTATTACCTATTTAAAGATTTTCCAGCATAGATTCCTATGTAGATTAATAGAACACAGCCGGTTGGTGATAATTAACACATATTCTTTATCTCTCTCTATCTTACCGACTTATTACATGAATATGTCTAGATAGTCAAAGAAGCCATGGACATAGTTGTAAGATTATAAGAAGACGAAAATTTTTCCTTTTTCAGGAATTATTCTAATGTATATTCTATGGAGGGTAAAGGTAAGGAGGACCATCCCATATGGGCAAACAGTCGCAAAAGTGTACATTAGTAAGCCGCAAATAGCATTTCCAAAACTCTCCAGAGTGGCGCTAGAATAACAAGAGAGCATGAAATAGGAAGGGATGCAGACAGCATTCAGTGCCGTGCTATTGCCAAATGTTTGATAGAGTGATTGGAACTTTGAAGTTTGAAAGCTAGGATATGTATTTCATTTTTAAATGAGTGCTATTATTACTAATTAATACCTAGTTTATCAAATTAGTTTATTTTTGAGTCACTGAATTTTCCTTCTGTAGAACTCAGTTCGTTTTCCTAAATTTTTATTGAGGTACCTATTAGTTGAATAATGCCGATCTTCTGTTTCAAATGTGAAAAACTATATTGCACTCAGTCCACTTTAAATCGTCATATAATAAATGTACATAAGATTGAACCTAAATCCATAGAGTACGATGCATCCGTTGGTCTTTAAATCTTTGAGCTTTCGTTCAAGTGTAGCAGCGAATTGCGCCTTCATCTAAATAACCAGCACAGTTTCAGTGGTTTCAAGGCTGAAAATAAGAACTTCAAATCTTATGAAGGAGAGGTAGTGCAACTTAAACACTCCTTATAATTTATTAGCCGTCCACAAGAATTTAATGAGGTAAATAAGTAAGAATGACTTCAATATAACAACAGCGCGTCATTCAAAATGGTCCTACTAGCTATAGAACTTTTCATCCTCTGACATGCGCAAGCGCAGCAGCCATGTTGAAAGAGCGGTAGTTTAAAAGTTTCGTACTGTTTTGTACCAAATGCATTGGAAAGCAAAATTTTCTCCACAGTAAACTGATTATTGGAACAAATTATTGATGGAGCTGTACTTGTTCACAATTAAAATGAAACATGTAACTGTGAACAATCAAAAAAGTGGATGAAGTATCATGGGCGTTCGCAAAAAAGCATAAAAACACTAGATTATTGAGGGGTTATATATCAATCCAATCGTAGTAGGTATCTGAGTAAAATGAAGTTAATTATTAGGTATTGAGTAAATATCTCCCAATTAACTAGGATTATATCTTATTAGCACATGTATTAGCTTTAAATGACTTATATCGATACATACATATATATATATATATATATATATATATATATATATATATATATATATATATATATATATATATATATATATATACATATACATATACATATACATACTCCATAACAACACCGTTTTTTATTCGTTTTCGTTCAAATAAGATAATTATAGTGGACTTACAGTATGTAATTTTCAAATTAAGATACTACTTATTGTTTTATTTTGTGGTTAGTTTTTCTTAAGGGATATTATTTATTTCGCATTTGTTGATTTCAATCATTACAATGGTATTTTACCATGCTTGTTTACAAAAAACAGTACGAAAAAGATGGCGGATACGCACGCGCAAAAAATAGTTATTTATTATACAAGGAAAAAAAGTATTAGATTTTAGCTCGAGGTTGTGTTGTCTCCCGACGCGAAGCGGAGGGAGACAAAGAAGCGAGAGCTAAAATCTAATATTTTTTCCCGTGTATAATACATCATTTTTTTCTGTGACGGGGAAAACGACGATTAATAATATTGACAATACATATTGTTATAATATATTAAAGTCAAAAAATTATAGATGCGAAATTTGAATTTTTAAAATGGTAGGCTGTTGTACTTTCAGTGACAATTAGACCTGCGTTGCTAAGGAATCCTTTGAAGTAAACAAATATCTGTCAATTTAATTCTATTGATTTGATTTAAAAATTGCGAACTTAGTAGTTGTTTAGTAGTTATTTTGAATAATATAAAGTGAAAAAAATGTCTGATTCCGAGTTTTCTCTGACTCCACCGTCATCAAACTAACTACATTTCTGAAACAAAATGAGAAAGGTTACACGCCCAAGAAAGCTGCGATTTTTACGAGTACATAAATTAGTGATTTTTGAAATAACGCTCCCGATGAAGTTTATTTAATGGCCAAGGTTGTTGTTGTATTTGGAATTGCAGGAGCTTGTCGAATTTGTGAAATCAGCCAGGTAACATTAGATGATATTGAAGATTCGGAAACGTTATTAATTGTGAAAATCAAGCAAACAAAGAATGAAGTAAGCAGGAGATTTGTAGTTGCCTACTGAAGAATATAATTTCGACACAAGAAAATTCCATTGTTGTACCGAATAGTTCAAGGAACATGTCATACATGCAATGCACATTTAATAATTGTACTTTTCATATAAAGGAAATGTAACTTTTGTATAGTAAAATATTCTAAAATTAAATATCTACCTTTACTTATGTGTATATATATCCGGGAAAAAAGTACTCACTTTTTTCCCGGGGAAAAAAGTAATTTCAAAAAGTGATATTTCTTTACCTGTCATCAGAGATAAAATGTCAAACTTTTTTCCCGTCACAGAAAAAAATTATAAGTTATGAAAAGGTCTATTGTGGCGCTACCAATTTGACGCTTTTTGACGGACACTTTTTCCAACATAGAGATGGTCCTCCTTCCTTACCCGCCATAGTAGATTCATAGAACACAGATGGTCAGTTATAATCAGATTCTATATCTCCCACCGATTTTGCATTTTCTTTTTCCAAAGATTTCTATGAAGCTTAATAGAAAACAGACCGTAGGTGATGAGCATAGATTCTTGATCTCTTACCGACTTCACATGAACAAGTCCAGATAGCAGTGGACATAGTTGAAAGAGCATATGAAGAAGAAATCCCGACTTCAAGTTTTCCTCTTTCAGTAAATATTCTTATGTAGATTAATAGAACTCTGACGGTCGGTTATAATGAACACATATTCTATATCTATTACCGATTTCACGTTTTCATTTTCCAGCAAAGATTCCTATTTAGATTAATAGAACACAGACAGTAGGTTATAATGAGCACAGATTCTATATCTCTCACCGATTTAACGTTCTCCTTTTCCACCTAATATCTAAAGAGATTAATACTGTCTAAGTAGGCATTATCGCCTACTTAGACAGTAGGCGATAATGCACACAGATTCCACATGATGTATGAAAACATAAATCCTACACATTTCATCAAAGTACAACAACCTGATATACTGATATATTTATATATGTATTAACCGGTCGCCCACCAGATAGGTGCACGACCAGACATTCATTCATGATTATAATAAATAACAGTTCGTGACATCTGTCTGACTCAATTCTCAATAGAGGTACTGAGCAAAAAGTAGTACCAACTTTAGTAATAGGTACGACAGATGATATTCAAAATCCGTTGATTATATTAAAATTGTTCAGTATGAAGTTATTGAAGCAATATTATTAGAAAAAACATGTTGTATTTCATCGATTACTAACATATTGGATTTGTGATGCAGCGTTACACTACGCAGTGGCTTCTTTAGAGAGAACAATTCTAACAGATCAAATTATAGTAGTAGAGTAGTAGTTAAAAACAAACATTTGTTTTTTCTTATAATATATATAATATGGATTTCATCAAAGTAACAGCCCCTTCAATTGAAAACCAGTTAGGTTAGATATAGTATTTAAATGAAAAATTTTCCATAAATGAAGTTATTGTAAACTGTGAGGAACAGAACAAATAAGTAAAACAATATAACTCGGGAATTGAACGACAATTTATTTGCTTAAATTTTCAACTTGATTCTTTATATTACTTCTATAAAATTAAGTTGAAGTGTACTATCTACACGTGATAATTTTGAATTATAATATGTATTAATTTAAACAGGAGCATTGATGTTAAAACGAAAGACCTAAAAAAGTGAATCACAGAATCAGCCAGATTAGGAATATAAACCCAATTCAATTAAGATTACGACAATGCGAACACATCCTCTCCTAGTTCAAAAAATGACACTTAAATACAATAACATAGGTATATGAAGCGTCACCGGGACAAACGCAAGTCAAGGGTTTGGAGATAGGAATATTTAAACCCATTCATTCAGCATCCCCTCAAATGTTCAACAGTACTGACACAATAAACCGACATTAAAAAAATGTTATCACAACCCCTCGAATGGGAGGAGAATAGTTTCTTCAATAAAATTATGTCAAAAATTACGCAACCATTGATTCGAGATGAAAATGATTAGGTATGTTAAAAAATTAAATTTTACAAATATATCTAGTTATTACTAAAATTTCGAAGAAATCGCACATAGCTATGTTGAATACTCTAATAATTATCAATAAATCATAGATACTTTTTGCATAATTTTGAAATAAAAGCCAATCTGACGACAATCAATAAATGTTCACACTCAATTTTCAACTACACTCGAATTTACTCAAATTTGTGATACTTAGTAGTAACACTAACGGAAAATCGTTAATAACTCATGAATTATTATAAAAATTGAGCAGTTAAATGGAGGCGAAATTATAGGTATAATTTAAATACATACGAGTGTGGGGAATATAAATGATCAGGGAAATATGTTCGTACATTTGTATTGCATGTGAATCCATTTTGCGTGTGGGTTATTATATGGTCATTTTCCACTGGAATTGTATGTTCACTTTCTCACTATTGTTTTTCGTTTTTTGGCGAAAATGAATTCCATTATTCTTAGAAACGATGTAATACGACGGAAAATGCGTTGCTTTCATTGCTAAAGCAAATAAAATACAAATCTTTTCATTATTGGGGCGAGCGAAGCGAGCTTCATCTATATTTCACAACCCATGCATTCTTGTGGTATACTCTACAAAAAAACTATCACACCTTCAAGTTTGAGCTTTAACATCGTAATATAATTTCATGTCTAGATGTGTTATATATCATTAATATATAATTTTATAAACAATTATATAACAATTCGTATCAACTAAAATGTCAATGATTTACTAGCGCCATCTGTGTAGGAACGAAAGAGTTAATATCGATGCAAGCAGTATGTCTATTTGAAAAATCGATAGAATTTTCAGGTAGGTGTCTACGGTGTAAAGAGGTGAACATAATATATCGCGGGATGAATAGGCTTATAACGCAGCTCTTCACAATTGTTCTAGAGCAGAATGAACAAGTTCAGAATTATTTGGGGGCCTTGAACCATTTACTATTTACTATTGGTTCAAAAGTTATGTTACCTACGTTCAAATTTATGTGTTGAAAATGGACTGGTCAATGGAGCCTTGTGTTAAAAAGTAGCTACGTAGTTCAGTGGTCAGTGCGTTGGACTACTGAACAGAAAGTCGCTGGATCGAATCCCGGCCGAACCAACGAATTAATGCGCAGCCACCTCTCGGAAGGCAATAGCAAACCACCGAGCAGTATTCTGCCTAGTAAAGCTTCTCTGTGAAGACGTTCGGAACCGTCGTGAAACTGTAGGTCCCTTCTATTTGTGTATCACAGTTTAAGGCACACGAATAGATGTAGAGAGGTCGCCTACACCCGAAACCGGGTACGGAACCGGAAGAAGAAGATTAGTTTAACATATGTCGCGTTTACAAGAGTAAAAACATTAGAACGATTAGCATTGCATAAAAGATAGGTTTAATAGTATTAAAACTCTTGCATGTTGTGTAGGAAACGAGAAGAAATCCGTATGAGGAATTTGAAGGTTTCAACACAATACGAAAATTTTAAAAATGATTTATCGTGTGATTTGTTTACAGAAGCCCATATCAATGATCCATACAATAAAGGATAATCCTATTGAAGACACTGTCCAAATTATTACTGGGTAAAAAAATTTCGCCCGACCCCACAAACCGGTGCTAGTTGCTAGTTGTTAAATCAATTAAAATCACATTCGCGATGGTTCACTCTGTCTTGTCCCTTAAATTGAAATCCTTACCGCAAACACAAAGATATTGTGTAATGTTACTTATGTCGGAGCTAAATTATTATCTTTAGCTGTATTTCCCCAATGTACTTAGCAAGTGTATCCTGCATGTTCATAACAAAACAATTTGGATAAAATTTCATCAAATAAACATCCTGGAACTGCTTAGTGGTAGTATTTCGGTTTAATCTCATAATTCTAAGAGAATACTAATACAAATACAGCAGCCATGAATACTCTTGACAGTAAAAAAAATATTCAAAAGCATTATGAACACAAAGCCTTTTTTTAAGGTCGCAAGTTGGAAATCTGAGCAGAGTCGCTCTCCGCGCTTAGTGTCGGATTCTTAGGGTACGAATAGAACAAGTAGTCGTGGTGGAGGTGTAGGTCGCGGTGGATGCCACTAGTTGAGGCGCGGTCGATGTCGACCGCATCTAGCAAGGAGGTTACGAGCGATGCTCGGTCGAGCCAGTGTTGCCAATTTATGCACGAAATGTCAGACGCCACGCGTCTTCTACGCGAGGTGCTGTTGAGGGTGATGACAACACTGCCTTGAACGCACCAATCACAGCGAAGCATCCTGGTAGACCGCGCGGTAAGCATCTATGTAAAACAAACTGATTTTATTTTCAAAAGCATCTGAAGCATCGATGTAAACGTCCTGGATGTTTTACATGGATGTCGACATCGACCGCGACCGCCACCTACACCTCCACCGCGACTTACTTGTTATATTCGTACCCTTACCGACTGAAAACAACCTCGATCATAATTTCTTCCTGACTTGCATCAGTACCGAAGTCATTCTACCGCAGCCTTTATTGGCTTATTGAATAAAACTTATGCCTACAAATGACAACAATAATAAAAATAACATTATGCTATCATAAAAAAGATATCAAAGTAATATCATCAATATGAATTAAAATAATGAAGAAAGATAAGGTTACCAAAAAATGTTGCATGACGATAGGAGTTCCAGATGGACAGTAATGAAGTTTTCAGGATAGTAAATATTTACAGTAAGTAGCATCATAGAGCTGCATTTTTGAAGTTTTTAGTAACCACTATTTCAACTTTATGTTGTAGGTATACCAAAAAAGAGTGTATGTATGCAAAAAGGAGAACTTTAATATTCTTCAAAAGGACTGGTACTACATAATATTCTTATTTGAACATTCGCTTTAATTTTTTTTTATGCAGGATCAAATACTTATGGCCTACGTCTTATCACGAATGAGTAAAGAAGAGAATCCTCATTAGTTCAGTGGTAAGTATATCTAGTACATATTCAGATTTATGTAGCTACCTACTCAACCTAAGGCGGGCTACACATGGACGTCGATGTCTTGATACATCGACGTGCAACCAATAACGTGCAACCTGATTGCGTACACACGTACGTACAAAACTATAGTTTTGTCCAGTCTGTCAAACTGTTTGGCAAGATATCTGAGGAAGAAGCCACTACACACGGGCGTCGATGTCTTGATACATCAACGTGCATCTAAGAACGTACAATCTATAACGTTAAATCGCACCCACACGTTTACACCAACGTGTTCGTTGGAATGCGCATCCAAAAATTCAAGCGATTCAGAAAACATCATCCGGATTGTGCATTCAAAAATTTTTGCATCCACAATAACGTTATAAGTTGCACTTCTTGGATGCACGTGTGTATGGGCCTTAAATCTTAATTTTATATATTCAAATATGATGAACGCCAAATGATTTTCAAAGTTCTAAGGAGCAGGATAGTTTTACTGTCAACATAAAAATAATCTGTGTTACTAGCAAGGATAACGCTCTTCGATACTATCAGTCAATAAAATCAGCGTAGGCCTCATTTTCTACCTCCCAGATATACATTATATATGCGATTGTTTGAGCGACCCGGTTACCTTTGTATGTAGGCATTGAGATGAGACAAAAGAATTAGTGCGGTAGTTAGTCACACTTATATGGTCATGACCGCTCCGGGTATCTTTCGCGCGATGGAAATGCAATTCCATTTGGGTACGTTTACACGCCTTGTGGGCGACCTCCAGTCATGTGCGCTGTCTTCCGCTTATATTGCTTCTTTTTCAGCAAACTCTCCAGTCATTACCTTGGGAAAAAGGGCAACTTGATCCGATACCTGACGACACTTGATATCGGAAAATAAATGCAGTCCGTTTCTTCTCTTTCTTTTTTTCTAGAACTATAGCATACAAAGTAAGTAAATCATGACGAACGTTGCGAGTGTCATTGAATGTCTATAACTCGAAACCACTATGCATTTTACTAATGTTGCTGTATAAGTATACTACCTATGATCGTTTTATGTTTACTACAAAAGAAGAAATTCAATAAAATCCTTATTTGTAGAAATGAATAGAATTGTATTATTTATTAGGGTCAAATTCATGTCACATGCTTTAGAAAATCAAATGATATTTATATTCCTACAGATTCGAAAATATTATATATATATATATATATATATATATATATATATATATATATACATACATATATAAATCTATATATATATATATATATATATATATATATAAAATAAATATATATATATATATATATATATATATATATATATATATATATATATATATATATATATATATATATATATATATATATATATTTCATAGCAGCACTAAAAAAACACAATTTGCAAACTCGATTTCGAAATACAAATTATATGGGCTTTTAGAAAGCCCATTTTCTACAAACAGAATTGGATCGAAACACCTATACTTTTTTATATTCGTAAATATACTACTCTTTATTTTGGTTACAATATGAACCAAATGATGAAGGGACACAGTTTGTTCGCTTTAAAATTGCTAGATAATAAATAGATATTTGCGACATCAATATAGATTGACCTGTCTGATAGAAAACTCCCCGATGACATGACGCCGATTGCAAACAATGTCAGTTTTTTTCATTTCCTATATTATTTTGGAGTCTGCCGTTATGCGGACATCCGAGCGAGTATTGAACTCTGCGACCTTGCAAAATACCGATTGCCCGACATGGTTCATGATAAAAGAGAAAGACATTGTACACAACTCGAACTATGGAATTGGCGAATATAAAAAAGATGCATAGGTACTTACTAAAGAACAAAAAATGGGTGATCTTGGGATATATATATATATATATATATATATATATATATATATATATATATATATATATATATATATATATACTGTTGGAAGAATAAGAAAATCGGCCAAGTGCGAGTCAGACTCGCGCACGAAGGTTCCGTACCATTGACTATGTCCCCCTTAAATATTTATTTTATTTTAATTTTATTATTTATCATTAATGTAAATATACAATTAAGTATTTTGTGAATATTTCAAGTGCCTACCTGTTACCTTTTATTGATATCGACATAAATAGGCAAAAAATGGGGTTTTTTGTATGGGAGCCCCCTTGAATATTCATTTTATTTTAATTTTATACAACTGAGTATTTTGTGAATATTTCAAGTGCCTACCTGTTGTCATTATTGATATCGAGCAAAAAGGGGCAAAAATGGGGGTTTTTGTATGGGAGCCCCCTTGAATATTCATTTTATTTTAATTTTATACAACTGAGTATTTTGTGAATATTTCAAGTGCCTACCTGTTGCCATTATTGATATCGAGCAAAAAGGGGCAAAAAATCGGGTTCGTTGCATGGGAGCCCCCCTTAAATATTTATTTTATTATGTTTTCAGTATTTTTGTTATAGCGGCAACAGAAATAATAATTTGTGAAAATTTCAACTGTCTAGCTATCGCGGTTCTTGAGCCTGGGGATAGACAGACGGACGGACAGACAGCGAAGTTTTAGTCATAGGGTTCCGTTTTTACCCTTTGGGATGAATGAATGATACATGGTAGTGGTGCCTACATGGGTTTGAGAGTGTGATGGATTGATATGTTTTATAGAGGTAGTTGATGTTTTAATGTCACACTTATTTTAGTATAGTAAAGCTGAATTTTAAGAATAAAAACTTTACTATACTAAAATATGACATTAAAACATGTATAGATATGGGAGGATAGATACATTAAATTCTCGATACTTCTTCTTGAAGAAAAATGTGTTGGACCTTTTGTCTTGTCAGATGTTGAAATGAATCACAATTATATTCTGTTCTAAGGAATATAAAATATCCAAATATTCACACACATTATTCTTAGTTGGTTTTTGTGGATAATGAATATTTTGAGAATTTTCTTATTGATATAAGTTTTTATTCTTAAAATTCAACTTATATCAATAAGAAAATTCTCAAAATATTCATTATCCACAAAAACCAACTAACAATAATGTGTGTGAATATTTAGATATTTTATATTCCTTAGAACAGAATATAATTGCGATTCATTTCAACATCTGACAAGACAAAAGGTCCAACACATTTTTCTTCAAGAAGTATCGAAAATTTAATGTACCTATCTATCCTCCCATATCTATAAAAAAAGAAATTATTCTCTTTATAAAAATTAAAATAAGTATAGTTCCTTAGAAATTTACTTCATTGAAGGTACAAATTCACCGTAACTATATCATCTCTACCTAATAATTATAGTACTCATGTAAATGATTTCAAATGTTTCTTATTAATTCCACATTATTAAAATATAAAGTGAATCTTTACTGTATTGTATATGGTTCTATTTATTCAAAATTTGATCTCTTAATTATTATAGAATAATACCAGTATGTACTTACAGTCTGATGGAGAGGTTACATTGATAATTTCCGACATTTCAGGAACTTCTAATTTAAGAAAATCACCTATTGGAGAAAAAAGAACTCAATTTAATTCCTAGAAATATGAAATTTATTTAGTCTTGTTTTCATAAAATGAAATAATCATAGAATACGAAAATTCTAAATATTGAAAATATAAAGCAACTAAAACAGTTGTAGGATCTTGTAGGTCCCACAATAGACACTACTAAATACTAAGGTAGTTCAAAGAACACAATGGTAAACATTTTTCAATTATTGGTAATTATCCCTGATCATAAAATAAGACTTCATTTTAAATAAAATACAAAGTTAACAGAAATAATTAGATCATTATTTTAATTAATAGATTCGCAAGGAATTTTCAACTGTCAGTATCTTAAAATATCTTCTGACAAATTAACCTCTCATCTTTCAAAAACAAAATTGAAAAACTTACCACTTAAAAATTCTAGGACTTCGAAGTGTCTAGCCCTTTCAAACCGCTAAAAACACACCTTAAAATTATTATCTCACAGAAACAGAAACGTTAATGCACTCTTAAATGGAGTTCACCAGTTCTTTTATAAACATCTGGCAAAACGGCTGACAGACTTCTTACGGGGTAAGCCTACTTGTCATTGGTGCACTTTTCAAAAACGACGTACGATCATTGGTTAGCAAGTATTCAAATAAAATAACCACTAGATTCAAATTTAGCTCCCAACAAAACAGATTCTGGATGAATGCGTAAACAACTTTCGTTATATGAATCATTCTTAACGATTTCTTGAATAATATAGAAGGTCAAGTGCAGATCTTACAGATGAAACTCTTATTTTCAGAGTATTAAGATGATTTTTTGAATTTTTTTCATCAGCAAAAAATGGCATAGAATGCTAATTCCAATCAAATTATACGATACTTGACATTAGCCTGTAGTGATAGAAATATGCAGATATTTTCACATATACTGCACCAGTATTCAGAATGTCGTTTTGTAAGCCCAACGGTTTCGTAATAAGTTTTCAATAATGTAGAAACTGTTGTTTGATTCAAAATAGTAAAACCAACATTAACATTATAGCACTAGGAGCCTTTTCTGTTTGAATATCGTTTCTTGTATGGAACATGAATCTGTTTCAAACAGAATTTGAATAAATATTTATTTCTACTTGAAATGAATATTTTGATAATCGAGATAAATGTTCAGAGTCTATTAACGCACTTATCGGATCAGATATTTATTCATACATAAAATAGAGGAAAAAAAATTGAGCGACTTGTTAAATAATTCTATTTCTTAGCAATTACAGGACATTTGAGTTTGAGGACCGACTTTATTGAACAGTTAACGTTTAGTCACGATAGTCACGAAATTCAACACTTCCTCAAAACTTTTGAAATAATGAAGTCTATTTGGTGTTTATGAATTCTAAAAAAAAAATTGAAAAGTTGAGAAACAGACCACTATATATCATAACGTTTTTTGCAAATGTAGCCGTTTTCGCTTACTAATTACGTGTTATTCAGTCTATCATCATCAGTCAGTTCTGCTCGTATTATAGATAGTAATAATGGCCTATTATATATATATATATATATATATATATATATATATAAATATATATATATGTATATATATATGTTTATATATATATATATATATATATATATATATATATATATATATATATATATATATATATATATATATATATATATATATATATGTTTATATATATATATATATATATCAGGCGCGGATCCAGAGGGGGAACTGGGGGAACGTTCCCCCCAAATGGCCTGGGCCCCACCTAATTGTTTTGATTGGGAGCTACTTGATTTACCATTGCCCAAAATACCAGTACCATTTGGCTTTTGAATATATAAAAGATCCCCCCCCCAAAAGTCGGGTCTGGATCCGCGCCTATATATATATATATATATATATATAAATATAAATATATATATATATATAAATATATATATATATATATAAATATATATATATATATATATATATATATATATCCTGAAACTGAACTGATAAACGAAGATCGTAGGGATAATTTATGCTGATTCAAAAAGATGGCTCATGGTCGTGATACTGCTTTTTCCAAAATTATCCAAATTGAAGCTTATCTTGATGAATAAAACTTGTTTTTGTTTTCACAAGTGAAGTGAGAATGAGGTATCTTAAAATAATTTTTCAGCTATAAACATAGGTGGTATGTTTGGGGGATCATATAATGTTTTTGAACTAATTTTCCGTATATTCGACGTTTTATTACTTTCAACATCATAAGTGAAAAAATCAGACAATTAAAGATAACTTAAAATAATGAATATTCATTATTTAATAAAAATCTCAGCTCCAAATAAGAGTTCCTTCTTATCTAGGATTGGACATTTCAATTATGATGTTGAAAATAACAATGAATAAAATTGAGATATAATTTGAGTGATTTTATATATATATATATATATATATATATATATATATATATATATATATATATATATATATATATATATATATATATATATATATATATATATATATAAATATATATTTTAGCGAAATTGGCCTGAAAGAATTTTCAAGAGTGGAACATGCTGGAATCCTTTAACAGTTTTTATGCATGTCTAGAAATAGAATCGAAAATCTCTCGAATATTTTGAAACTAATTGTCATTAATTAATAGGAATTAATTTATTAAGTGGAAATTTTTCATGCGAATTTCTTGACTTAGTAGTTCATTCTGCCACTGGAATGAACTACTAAGTCAAGAAATTCGCATGAAAAATTTCCACTATTCTCAATATTTTTTTTTTGTAAAATCAATTTCTTTCACTATTTTATATTAATCTAGATATGAAATCTATTAATCATCTACGGTATTTCGGATTGACGAAAAAATCAAATTTCGTTTGTTCTGTGTCTTCGTTTTAATCGTAATACATTTAACACTAATGGAACGTTAACATTAATGGAATAACTCATTTTAGCTTGATGGTGACACATTTCTTCGTTTTTATTTTTGCCTTCAGATAGACCCTTCCATTCCCTGGATGGGATAGAGATGGAGGTCTCCATAGTCTCATGTTTTTGACTGATAGGAGTGATAGGATGCAAAGAATTTTTTATTCTGTGGTCCCATCTGATCTTACTATTCATCTTAATATTTTTACATTACCTATGTCTTTTTGGTCAATATTTATATCCAGGTACTTTCATGATATTTATATTCATTCGCTCGTTTGAGTTGGCCTTATATCCATGATGGTTTATAACTATAGCGTAGGTCGTGAACTTTAAGATAGCGAATTTAGTAAATTCTCATGAGCACATTATGGATATTTCTTTTGTTAATTCGATTTGTATAACAATGATTCATATACTTAAAAGATTTTTCATTCGAGGGAAATAATATATGTAAATGAAAAATTGAGTTTTACCAAATATGTAAAAATACACTCAAACACTCTTTTTTTCACAAAGAAAAAATAACTAGGCTCAGCATGCTTCACTGTCCATCATTAAAATTGAAGTTAGTTAGTAGTTAGAAGTTTGAAATGAAACTGGTTAGTTAAAAATAAACACTCTTCAGTTGAATTAGCAGGAACTTGCACAATGTAAGCATAAATTAATAAATTTAGTGATAGCCAAAGATCACCTTAATAGGGAACTGTGAATTCATTTTTGGAACGCATCAAGATTTTGAAGTAACATAAATTTCAAACGATGAACAAAGTGAGGTTAAATAGAAATAAATATGAAATATAAAACAAACAGTAGTTATTAATTTATAAGGTATTCAAATTTAGGCTTGATTCATTACTGAAAATGGAATAACTTAGCATTAGTTTCAAACCATAAACCAAGTGAGGTTAAACAGAAATATATGTGAAATTTAAAACAAACTGTAGTTATTAATTTTTATGGTATTTAAATATACCTAAGCTTGATTCAATCTTGAAAATGGAATTGAATTTCGAAAAAATATGTAGAGTGTGTCTTGCTGAAGGTGAGATAATGATGTCATTATTCAAAGTAAATGTTTCTAGAAAAATAATGTCTTGTGCTTCAGTGCAGGTAAAACTTCAGATAATTAGTAAATTTGAAACTAAAAATAATCAGTAATCTATTTTATTCAGGTTTGGCCAAATGATAACTTACCCCACCAAATATGTCAAAAATGTTGTGCAAAGTTACATGTTGCTTTTCAGTTCAAGAGACTATGTGAAAAATCTGATTCAAAATTGAGAACATATATAATTAAAACAGGGAAATCAAGAGCTAAGGAGAAACAGCAGCACCAGGAACAGCAAAATGGTTTGAATAAAGAAGACAAACTTAACAAACAACAAGAAGAGCTGGAGCAACAAATTCAACATAATGCTTTACATATACAGCCACAAAGTAATTGTTTATTTGTAGAGTGTAATGGAGATATGATTGATGTTCCTATTCAAGAGCAATCCTTCCTTCAGAATGGCCAAACAATGCAACAAGCAACAATTTCAACACCTATGAATAACTATAATATGCCTCAAACGCCAATTCAAATTGGAAGTTATAATATTCAAAATGTTATTTATAGTACCACATATCCAGTGACTTTACAGACTTTACAACCTCCTAGTAATTTGGTTCATAGTCAGGTAAATATTGAATTGTTTTCAGTTATTGCAATTGTATGTGATGTAAAAAAGACATTACTTTTCATTATTTGAAAATGAAAAGATTGATAAGTTTTACTTTATAGTTTCCATAACTTACATTATCATTCAAGAATAATAATTGTCTAATTGTATACACCATTATTCTCTTCAATGAAGGTTTATTCATATGACAGAAGATGCATCTCTATATTCTCTATTATGCTTCCTAATGAAAATGGTTTCCTGAAATTTATCTAAACCATAACTAATTGAAACTAAATAGACATATATGCTGTCATCGCTTTCAGAACCTAACTAACTGAATGATTATTTGAGTGTTTTATGTAATTGTATTAGATTGTGTTAATATCAAAAATTCATGAAAGCTGTAGCAGAATCAGATTTATTTTACAATACAAAACTAATGGTTGAATAATTCCTATCCATTGATTGCCATGAAGCATAATCAAAAATAATTGACATCCTGTTGCAAAATCAGTATCACTTGACTGCCTTGCTTTTCATGCATAATTCAGACCATTTTGATATTCACAATATTGGTTTGCCTACTTTACATTTTACTTCAAATTGAAAGTTCTAGGATTTCCTGGCAGATATTCTGTAAGTGAAAATTGAAAAACTTGGTTATGCATATCAGATTTATATATTTTAGGTAGTTACATCTATACCATTGCAAACTCAACCTTTACATCATACTCAACAAAGTATTGAACAGCCTACAACAGAACTATCTCCATTAGTTAAGAACAATAATACCCAAACCAACTTGATATCCCATAAGGCCAAAGATGAAGAGAAGAAGCAAGAAAATTCTAATCAATGTACTATCTGCTTGAAGATTTTTCCAAATTCGACTAAAAAAAACCGACATATGAAAATCCATTCAAAATCAGATATGCCTTATAAATGTTCTGTATGTAATAAGGAGTTTATGCATGGAGGAAATTATAAAATTCATATGAGAATGCACAATAACGAGAAACCTTTTTCATGTACAGTGTGTCCTAAAAGATTTGTGCAGGCTCAAGATTTGGAGAAACATATAAGAACACATACAGGTGAATGTGATACTTTATAATATAAAGTATTTTGTTATATATTGTCATTGATAGTTATTTTGAACAGGTTTCAAATAGTTTATGTGCATAAAAGTTTGCAGAAGATCCTTTAATAATGTGATCACTTCAGTTATATTAAAATTAATTAGCAGTGCCCCACTTAAATTAGAATATTGGAGTTTAAGGCATTGCTATAAAATGCTTATCATGCTTTCAGATATTCATAAGCAGTTCCATTCTTTGTAAACTTAAATTTCTTCAAATAATATGAAGAATGTTTACATATTAAGTAAATACTTATTTTCTATTCTGGGTACTTTTTGTATTCTCTCTAATAATGTTTGAAAGTTGTTAAACTTGCCAAATTTTAACTACATGTTGAAATTTTATTATGCTAATATTATATATTAAAAATAAGTTTCTTTATGTACCATTGATATGCAATGTTTCATAATATTTTTTTTTCTTTCAACGTACTGCTTGGAATCTGATAATTTTGTTCGCTGTTTTGTTTGTTAATGTTAGGGCCTTCGCACCATATGTCAAAACGAGGAGTGTACATTTGAAGATGTAGTTAAATCGGCTATAGGCATCTGAAAATAAGAATGCAGCGCCAATGTGGCCAGTCGTAGAACTATAAATATTGACATTGGAATATTTATGTTGTATTTGTTGTGTGTTTATTTGTGTTTTTGAAATATAATTTTACCATAAATATAAAGACTTTTCACGCTTCTTTAGTGAACACGTGTGTTACTGTGTATGTATTCTCATTGCTATTGAGCCGGTAGGTGATTATCATCATTTGTTTTGTAGCCAAATTGAGAGAAAGCTTAGGTTAGATCATGAGATGAATATCTTAATTCTCTGATTGACTCGTTCAATATGTTCTCTAGCAGCTGCTATTTTGGCATTCAACAATGCTTCTTCTGTAGTCAACTGTTTTTTGTCTTTCAAAAATGGTGGGCTGATCAACTTTATTTTAAACTGTTGACAAATATCATCTATCAAGAAACCTTTGTCCACCTGTGAGCTTTATAACTTTGAAATTAAGTCACTAATATAAATTTCTGTACAGTCTAAGATGATTCAAGTATTTTGAAAACTTTCAAAACATTTTGGCATGTTTTTCTGTATTTCAGGATATTCTGGGAATCTTATGACACAACTAAGAACTCTACTCATAATGAGTAGAATTTCATAAATATATTTTTGGCATAATTCTTGTGAAATGCCAAATAAAAGAGATAATGTCACATATGTAAGGTCACATTTCAATTTTGTCAATACTAAAACAATACGCTGTTTGATTGTTAATCTATGTGCCTGTTGATCACTGTAAACAGATTGTACTGCTTTTACAATTGTATCTAATAGTTTTATATTATTGAGACCAGTGAAACTGTTTAGAGCACTATCTGTAGTTATCAGATCACACAAAGTAGAGAGGAGTATTCCTTTTTCCCTTCTACACAAACATGATATTTATCACCAGCTGGAGGAAAAGCATGGAAATTCATATTTGAACATTTCTTTTCCCAGGAAGAACACTGAGGAACTGAACAATAACGATTCGAACGACTCATAGCTTTCAAAATGATTGCAAATAATAAATATTTGTAAAAAATCACACAAAAACAAACACAAAACAAAGGAGAACGTAAGAACTATGTCAAGATTTTTAGTTATTCTAATTGTCACCAGGCGGCGTAGCGCTTATTTTGATTCGCCTATAGACTGCCTATGCTATTCATACTCCTCTATTATGTTCACAGTTTCATAATCTGTGACCCAGGTACTTGAAAGCAGTTGTTACCTCTATTTATTTATCATTAATATATATATTTCAGGGCCAATTACTAGATTTGTCATCTCATGAGCTTTTTAGATGTTGATTTTCAATACCTTTAGTTGAGAGGTCGTATTCAATCTTTGTAGTTTTTCCTGGGCCTTATTTATGCAATCAGATAACAAGACCATGTCATGGGCAAATCGCAGGTGATTCAGGTTTTCACCATTTATGTTTAAACCTAATTCGTTCCATTCTATCTGTTTGCACATATATTGGAGCAAGTTGTTAAGTAATTTTAGAGAGATGGTATCACCTTAACATACACCCTTTTCTATGTAAAAGTTGTTAATTTCTTTATGAAGCCTAACACAAGCCGTAGAGTTCTCATATATTTGTTTAATCATTGTGATATAATCGATGCTCTATACGGCAGTCAACTAGGCATTTTAATATTTCCTGTTGGATGATGATGTCGAATGCCTTTTCATAGTGAAGAAACACCAACATTAAGGGTTTGGTGTATTCTTCCATTTTTCGATTAGGCTTTTTAGTATAGTAGTAATGCATTCAAATTCTTACAGTGGCATCGTTAAGGTGATATACGATACGATCAGGTGCCTGCTGATATTGCTAGTTTGAATTAATTTGATAAGCATCTCCATGAATTGCTGATTTTCATTGATGCTTCAGGATTCTTGCGTATGATTCAAACAAAGAGCAATTTTTCTTATAAGCGTTATTTCTTGAAAGTCAATAGCAAAGATTTAAAACTTGGAGATTATTTGCTTCTGTAAATGAAAAGTGGCCTAGTTGGACAACAAATAAGAATTGAGACCATTTTCTTTAGAATAGAATATGTTTTAGTCAAACTCAGAATATGTGAGTAAATGCAGAGTATGTATAATTTTCTGAACTATGGAAATTATGATGTTCATAAAAGCTGCTTTGAAAGAACGATTAATATTGTTAGTAAATATATATTTATTTGTATTCGATTGAAACAAACTACTGAATTTATATGTTATTGGGCAAGCACAAAATTAAAAACATCGGAAAAAAGTTGATGAAAAATTATTTATATTACAAGATAGCACCAATAGCATCACTCAAGAAGTATCTCTTGAAATTGATGATATCATTGAAGACCAGTAACCCTTCAATTCTGCTGTTTACATACAATTTTATGTACAATGTTAAGTATATATTTTTCAACTATTTCAGGTGAAAGACCTCATAAATGTACGATGTGTTGGAAAGCATTCTCTACAGGATCAAATCTAATAGCACATATAAGGACTCACACTGGGGAACGTCCATATGTTTGTTCAGTCTGTAGTAAGGCATTTTGTCAGTCAAATGAGTTGACAAAACATATGAGGACTCATACAGGAGAGAAATCACATATATGTGATATATGTAATAAAGGTAATGAATGAAACAATTTGCCAATATAGTTATATAATTAGAATTGTGAGTTAAATTATTATTGAAACAAGTAATTTTGTTGTTTGATTTTTTTCTGAATAAAATTTATTTTCAGGCTTCAATGGTTCTAGTACTTTGATAGTCCATAAAAGATCTCATACAGGAGAAAAACCATTCACCTGCAAAATATGCAATAAGTCATTCACCCAATCTGGTTGTCTCTCAGCCCATTTGAAGCGCTATGGAGAATGTAAATACTCATGTGAAATATGCAAAGTTGCATTTCATTCTGATAAAGTTCTACAGGAGCACCAGAAAACAACAGAGCACAATGAAAATGCTTATAAGTGTCAAACCCAAGGAAAAGCTGTTAGTATATCATCCAGTGAATTTGATAAACATAGAATGAGGGAACATTTGAATCCTCTAGTAATTGATGGTAGATAACAATTACTTTTGTGAACTTGAAAGTTATGGCTTATCAGGAGAGAAGATTCATGAAAGAACTGCAAAAATATTCTCAATTTGAATATGCTGCAAAAATAAATTTTTACAATCGAATTGACAAAATGTGGGGTAATGAAATTTATATATAAATCATAAAGTTTTGTCATCATATATAGACAATACTACAGTACAGTCTTTATGGATGTTTTAATCTGTTCATGTCACTACAAAGTCATTATTCTCATATAAATATCACTGCCAGCACTTAAGACTTCGAAAGATGAACTTAGATTATCAAAAATGTCAGTATGTATGTTTGTTTTCTTAGGACTCAGATTATCTGAAAATTAAGAAGACTTGGGTAATTATTAGGCTAAATTTTGCTCAAACTATGGAACTGTAGAGATCATTAATATTCTTTATTATGTCATTTTTGTAAATTATCTGAAAATGATATATGTATGACTTATTTATTTTTTGAGCCTCTGTTCAGTGTTTTCATGATAGACTTTTGCTGGGACATGTTGGGGTAATATAAGGGATTGGCTGGTAGTGAAAGGAACTATGAATTGATAATGGAAGCATGTAACCCTTAATGATATACTACTGAAAAACCACTGAACAGAATTTGAAATAAAAAGGTTATTTTTCGATTGGTTTTTCAGCCAAATATTATAATCTGAAAACACATTAGAAATGAGATCTGTTTTTTTATTTGAATCAGTAGATCTTATGTATATTATTTCTCAATATTATCTCAAAAAAGGCTGGGTGTTTTATTATTCACGATTTCTATAATATAATTTTTTCTAACATCTGAATCGTGGATGATGATGAGCCTCATTTTATAATGAAAACAAAAAATGTAAACTCCATTCAATATTCTTTTTAATATATTTTGAATTTAATTCTTCGTCAAATATAAATTCTGTTAAATGTGTTGTTGTTTCATTCAAATAAGAACTGAAAGGGAATGATTCTTTAATTAAAACGTATGATGGTGTATGTATGATATATAGTAGACAATTTTATCAAATTAGTGTGTCAAATGTTCTAATATATGATGACTAAAATCAATAGAAATATATTTTTCACTCATTATGAAACACTTTTAACATTATAGCATGAACCCGCATTTGATTCATATCGATTTCATTTCAATTTTCAATATTAACTCGACTACTATTGCATTGAGAAAGTCACGCTCGCATTTGACTTCGATATTGTTGCAAACCAACGTTGACGCCATTAGGAATATGACGCTAGGTTAAAACGATTTTCTCCAGAAGAGCAAGTTTTTGTAATATAAATATTTAATCTTTGAAAAACTTTAATTCAAGATATACCTATATAATTTCCATTTAGTGAAGAACACGTTATCAACCGGCTGTGGTCTGTATCTACGCTAGGGCACAGGCGGTACCAGGCTCGAATACCGGGTAATATATAAATGTTGTACATGTCCATGAGTTTTCAGTGGTTATAATTCTCAAATTATACTGGGTAATATACTTACATAGTTTACAATCCATTGGCCGCTCGGCACCTTCGTTAAACTGTAGGTTCCTAGTGAGTTGAAAAAAAGTACACGTAACCTGCAACCTGATTTCTAAACAAAAATACGTTGTATTCTTGTTGCATAGGTCAGAGGAGAACCCCCTGATTCGGAACAGTTGTCTCTTGAACCAAAACTATTTGCTATATTACTATTCGGCGTTATCGAGATAAAAATCAGTAAAGAAATTACAAATTACTCATTCAAAATTGCTGTTCCTTACCCAGAGGCGGATTATCCTCAAGGCAAACTAGGCATGTGCCTATAGGCGCGAGGGTACAAAGGGGCGCGCGGGCAGAATTGTAAAGAAAAAATATGCAATATAGCATAAAATTGATTGCGCCAGTAAGTGAGCCACCTACTTAGACAATATTAACTATTATTTTTGCTTACCACCGCAATTTGCTTCAATTTATAACAAAAGATAAATTTAAAGGATGGGACTGACTTACGTCTACAAACAATCTTGCTCTAATTCACATAATTTCTGCAGGAAGGGAAAATTTTAATAACTATGAGCAGCAAACCTCGGAACTCTCACTAGCCAAAGAATATTAAAGGGATGAAAAGTGTATTCGGAAAAGAAAAGCTTCTTAATTTTACATACATACCACTATAATTTCAGTTTCCACTTTAATTGATTTCTGCAAATAATTCAATTATTTCCAATTATATCTAACTTTAAGTGACCAGATTGTCTTTAAGTTCGCTTTAAGTATACTTAAAAATTCAGATTGTGTTGAAAATTTAACCCTGCATCCGTGTTCAACTGATTAATTCGTAACTTGATTTTTTTTAATAACTGAGATTCAATTCTCGAACATCACTTGGAGAAACATCATAAAGAATAAAGTATAAACTTTAAAATAAAAAACACTTTGCTTATATTTCACAATATAAAAAATATTTAGATACTGTATTTAGCAGTAACGAAAAGTCGACATGTTTCGAGTTATGAACTCATTATCAAGACTTGATAATGAGTTCATAACATACATAGTATCTAAATATTTTTTATATTGTGAAACATAAGCCAAGTGTTTTTATTTTAAAGTTTATACTTTTTTCTTGATTTTTTTTATTTACTAAGTATTAATAATTTCTTAAGATTAATAAAAGCGCCAGACAATTTACAACGACCTTCGTTTCCCAAATTTTCCCGACCGAGAAAGAAATCCGGGACCTTCCGCTCTTACGGCAGACACCTGCCACTACTACATAATTGAAGTAAGTTAATAATTATTTAATTCAGTTCTTATCCTGTTCAATAATTTAATTCATACGACTGGCGTGTAAAGCCAGATATTATTATATAGGGAATTTCATACCTGATTTTCGTGTTTAGGTACATGCCAGTCGTACCTTAAAGCTTTAAAATATTGTAGGTAAACCGAAATCTTAAGATCTGTCCGACAAAATCGATCTCATGTAAACTCATGCTCTTTTTTCCTTGGCCCCCATCTCACCGCGTTTTCCTAAATGGCGGTACATGGGTTTAGGTCAAACTATAGTCCCTACGAGTTATTTTTAATACAGGGACGCCGATCAGATGCTTGCCTACGGCGCTCTGAACGTTTAATCCGCCTCTGTACCATACCTAGGAATTATCTGATAGAAAAATAAAAACATGACATCAGGCTAAATGATTAATGAGTGGAACTACTCTTTAAAAAACAATAATGCATTTGAATGTATCATTTAATCAATCTGAATAATCGTACAATAATCTGTAAATATCTGCTTTCAACATCATTTTTTTCTTGATATTCGAAATCTTTTTAATTTCTGCTAGAATCGCCATACCAAATAAGTCATCTTCGTCTCTAAATGAATCATCTTCACAATCTGTTATATGAATGCCATCATCATTGTAACATTTACTAAAACATCGGTCCTTCTGGAAATCTACATCAGCATATTCCATATTGTGCCCCTGATCTTCGGCATGCATTTTACAATAATGATGGTTGATTGCGTGCGAATTGGATGTATTCGAATCAGTCTTATTTTCTGCGCAAATACCCATCGATTTTTCATTTACTATTTGGGCGCCAGGAAACCTGAAAAATGATAGTTATTAAAGATTGTTATTGATATATCTGCTTTACATAACAATGTCCTTCTCGATTTGCAATGTCAAACTAATTAGTTTCATCCACAAACAATGCCAGAAAACTTTTTCAAGTAGAATGTTTTATTACAATTGATGCGATGAAAATAAGAAATTCATATATCTATACATATGTATATATATATATATATATATATATATATATATATATAATAATATATAATATATATATATATATAAATATATATATAATATATATATATATATATATATATATATATATATATATATATATATATATATTATATATATATATATAAATATATATATATATATATATATATATATATATATATATATATATATATATATATATATATATATATATATATATATTGAGATTAGCGCTAGTCGAGCCTCAGGATTGTTGGCGCTGCGGATTATTTTATTTGATATTACGAATAATATTTATGCATCTCTGTCTTAAAAATTTCGGCAATTCTACATTAATTGATTTATTATAATGTTTCGCTTTGTGTGTCATAGTTATGCCGACTCTGATACCCAGCACTGACCTGAGCCAACAGAAATTTGATGCTGAAGCATTGAAGAGTGCCAGATTTGTTTTTAACACTTAACGCAACGCATGACTCCGACACAATTGTGCTGGCACAAAGTGTTGAAACACTAGGTTGTGTTAGTGTCATTGTTTCAGCACCCAATATTTCACTGTGTTACCCAGGCCTAATACATATATACTACATGAGTCTTGACTCCAACGACCGTCCTATTCATCCTTAAGCTGTGAATGTTAGAAACATAAATAGGGTAATCACAACACAAGTGATAGAAACAAACAACTGTTTCAGCCTTATAAGTGCCTTTTCAGTATTGTTCATTTACCGAATGTGGTAACCAACTAAATCATTTCAATCGTATCGGACATGTAAACGCGCCATCTGCGGGAAAGCACCATGCACCAACCCCGAAGTCAGATGAAAACGTCCGGTATAATAATACGTATATTGCATTATAGGTGGCTACACTGCTGCGAATTCTGGTGATCCAAGAAATTGAATTGAATATTAGTAACATCTTGACGCAAATTAAGATTTTGATGGAGAATTAACTCGTTTCAGTAAATTTAGGACCAACGACGTTACAATCACACAGTATCCTTATTAATTCATACATCGAAAGAAACATATATATATATATATATATATATATGTATATATATGTATGTAATATATATATATATATATATATATATATATATATATATATATATATATATATATATATATATATATATATATATATATATATATATATATATATATATATATATATATATATATATATATATATATACATATATATATATGTATATATATATATGTATATATATGTATGTATATATATATATATATATATATATATATATATTGTACTTTTTATCAATAACATATATTTTGATGGCTAGAAAAGATTTAATTAATTATTGACTTTTTGATATAAATAGTAATTTTAACAAATAACAAAAAGTAAATATGAGAAAAAATATAGACGCTACACAAACATTGGATTTTTATTTAATTGCTTCATTATAAATTCTATTGTTATCAGAAGATATGCCACAAAAACATCTTTCATGGTCCTCCAACTTCAATAATCTATTGATGATGCTGAATACTCACCTTCTACAAAGAACATTATTCTCCAAAAATATTAATTTGTCAAACAAATACCATTTTCTACCTCTTGGATTAGCTTTTCTATAATTTCTTTCCCAGGAATATCTCTCTCTTAAAATTTTCCACTTATTGATACAATCAGATACTGAAAAACTTATAAATTTGAAATTTGTCTAATATTCAAGTATTCTACTTATATTCTCACCAGGTATTCCTAAATGTTGAGCAATATTCTTCCAAGTTTTCAATTTAGCCTCATGATTTTCAGCATCTTTATGTCTTCGATCATACAATATTGGGTTTGTGTAAACTGCCTCAATGAGTTCTATATTCAGCTCATAATCAGTGGTAGCAATTTCTGTTGATTGCCAAATTCAGTTATGCAAATATTTTTTTTTAACCAAGTGAAACTATTGAATCCTTTACTCATATTTATAATATATATATATATATATATATATATATATATATATATATATATATATATATATATATATATATATATATATATATATATATATATATATATATATATATATATATATATATATATATATATATATATATATATATATATATATCTGTAATTATATATCTTAAAGACTAATAGTAAATTGAATTTGTATTGTTGCAATTAAGTTTTGTCAAATGCCAGGTTTTAAAACAAAATACATTTTATAAACAATTTTAAACTAGTATCTTACAATATGATGAATAATATTCAATAGTCACACTTAGTATTATTTGATGAGTTTTTTTTTATTACCTAATTCACTTGAAGCACTGGTGTTGCTATCTTCTCTTATATGGGCAATTGTGCTTGAGGATGTTTTACTAGATCTTTCAAAGAAATTTTGAAAATAAGATCCATTTATGTGAAATTCATGAAACTATTTGTTATTGGCTATACAATGATCACATACTTGCGTCTTTTTATAGAGGGTAGTAGGAACTTCATTTCATCAAAATAAGAAACACATGGCCTTAGATTTGGATCTAAACTAGCTTTGCTTGTAAATTTTCTAAACGATTCGCTCATATGCTTCCAATGATGTTGGACTTCACTGCCTGTAAATGTTAAATACTTAATATGTTATTAATTCAAAAACACCCAGTCTTTTGTTAGTTAGTTATACTAGATACACTAAATATTTCAGCTATTGCTTTCCATGCTTGTTCCTTTTTTTCCGTAACTTTGACATCTGGGTATGATTTCTCATACAAAAAAGGACAATTTCTAATCAATGCAATCAATTCCATCTCATTTCCGTCAAGCCCAAAAACATTTTCAATCTCTGAAAATGTTTATTTAGAGTAAAATAGCTTTAATTTATTCGTGTATAAATTTACGTAATTCTTTAGTTAGAGATTGTATATATTTTGGAATACTTAGAAAACTGGATAGATGTTCTTTTGCTGACTTTTTATTTATGAATTCCATCATATAAATTGATGAGTGGCAAAATTAGGAACGGAACATTCTACATTAAATTTTGATAGTTCTTATTATTTATAAAGACTGGGAAAAGAGTAACAAAAAATTTGATTGACATCTACATATTAATACTATTTTTTGAAAGATGATAAGAAGCGTTCCTTTGTTAACTGATAAACTGAAAGATTCATGAGTTTTGAAAAACTTTAATATGAGATCAGGGAGTTGATGAAATACTGGGACTGATAAAAGTAGAGTTCAATATTTCGAATTCGGATATGATGTCTAATATTTCATAAAATTTTCTACCAAGGATACTGTAGAGAAAATATTTCTAAAACTATATTATTTAAATAACTTTTAAATAAAATTCCACATGAACGCGAAAAATAACCCTTCACGTACAAACCCTCAGCTGATTGATTTAAACATAATGCCATTGCATGAAACATTGGAACACATCATTTATAGTAAAAAACTTTCATCTAACTGCTTAATTTTGCCACTTATCATTTTGGTTCATTTGCGTTGCGCAATAAAACTCATTAGGTACGCAACTGAAATTTTACTACGTAACACATTTTTATTGGAGACAAAAATAAAAATTTTACTTATAATGCGTCATTTACAAACAAATTGACTGGACGTCAAGAAGTTGCCAAGGCAATAAACATAATTATTTCGTTGATATCAAGGCAAGTGATTTTAACTAGAAAATTTTTAGTTATATCACAAGAGCATCGAAAATAAAATCAATGATATAACTCATGTATGAATAAGCCAATAGAATCCGTGAATTTTTCATAACTACTGCGTATTGATAAGTGAATATATCCTTGACGAAGTGATATAATCGTTTTGGTGTCAAAATGTGAATGTTTTCATATTGACGATGTTTTGACGTTTGTCAATAAAAATTAGAATTTTTTATTCGTTAAATAATCGTAACAAATACCACTCGAGCATTCGAAAATGATCGATTATACTGACCTCGTCCAGGACGTATTTTCTTAAAACATCACTCGAGCTGCGCTCTCGTGGTTGTTTCGCAAAATACGTCTCGTGACTCGGAAGTATAATCGATTATTTTCGATGCTCTTGTGATATTATAACTGATTATGTAACTCATGTATGAATAAGCCAATAGAATCCATGAATTTTGCATAACTACTGCGTATTGATAAGTGAATATACCCTTGACGACGTGATATAATCGTTTTGGTGTTTCGCCTCGTGTCAAAATGTGAACATTTTCATATTGACGATGTTTTGACGTTTTTCAAAGAAAATTAATATTTTTTATTCGTTATATAATTGTAACGAATACCACTCGAGCAATCGAAAATAATCGATTATACTGACCTCGCCACTCGACGTAATTTCTTAAAACATCACCCGAGCTGCGCTCTCGTGCTCAATACGCTGTAACTATGCAAAATTCACGGATTCTATTGACTCATTCACACATGACTTATATAATCAGTTCAATTTCATAAAATTTAATCAAAACATTGATGTACATTTTTTTTCCATTAAAGTCAGTCGTAGATTAAACTTTTTAGGTACTATACATGTGTGATAATGCATCATTAATAGTATATTCATGTGCTAACGCGCTCATTTGCAACTTCCACGCTTATATATTAATAATGCTTTATCCCTCTTATATAGTAAATAACAATTATTGCTTTGCGGCTACTGAATACTTATCTATAGCTATAATAGCACTATAAAATATAATCGGCCTCCAAGAAAAACTTATTTCAATAAGTATCACAAATATTACACGTTGTTCGTCTTCTATTATATATTTAAAATAGAATCAAATACTTTGAGTTTTCATTTATCTACCTAGAGTTATAATTTTTTGAGTATCGTAAGTTTGCAGAGGATCTGTAGGTATTGTAAAAATGATATATTATTTTAGCACAAACAAATCAAATTATCCTGGGAGTTTTTCATTTTATATGATTATCATATTTGTTGAGAGTAGAAATAAAGTAGGTACTTGTAGATGCAGAATACAATCTCATCATCAATAAAATTTGAGAAATGACTAATCATTTCTCATAAACTGTAAGGCTAAGAATTCAGCATATTTTCAGTATAAGGGAACATATAACGCAATTTACCTACCAATACCAATACCAATCAATTGTGATTGGTATTGGTATTGGTATTGGTAGGTGTGGATGGTGACCGATGCGCTGCGACCTTATTAGATCTATTGTGCCCCATCTTCTTCTGCTTCTCGATGTGTTCTTGTTTTACAGCAGCCCCTCAAGCCTCAATACCTTCAGGAATTTGAGGATTTTAAGGGGGTCTATTCGTGGTATTTCTTCTACAGTCAGCTGGTATGATCCCAGTGTGTTCAGTCTTTCATGGTGCACAGCATAGCACTCCATCAGTATATGATGGGGTGTTTCTGGACGTTCCTTGCAGAATCTGTAGGTGCTGTCCCCCTCTAAACCTAGCTTCCAAGGTGTTCTTTGAGTCTGAAATGCCCCGTAAGAAATCCTGTGATTGTCTTTAGACTAATTTTGCTGAGATTAATCAGTGTCTTCGTTCTTGCTCGGTCGAACTTTCCGAGGAGATCTTTGGCCTGCCTCAGTCCTGGAAGTCTTTGCCAGTATGGTGGTCTCATTGCTTCTTCAGCTTTTTTGAGTTCTTCTTGGAAGTAAGATTTTCCAAGTCCGCAGAAAGGCTCTGGCCCGATTAGTGGCTTTGACGCACCCTTTCGTGCCAGGGTGTCTGCTTGTTCATTACCCTTCACTCCGACGTGCCCTGGCACCCAGAGGAGGATCACTTTGTTGTTCCTGCCCAGATAGTTAAGTTTGTGTAGGCATTCACAAACCATCTTTGAGTTGATGTTATAAGAGCTCAACGCTTTGATGGCTGCTTGGCTTTCGGAGAGGATCACAATTCCGTCTGCCCTTTCTGCAAAAGGGCCGGAAATATTCTGCCAATTCCCGGTGACTTGAATGGTTGGAAGGAGTTAATTGCCCATTACAGCCTCTGGGGAGTGCATATGGTTTTTGCTACTTCCCATTCTTCTCGTTTGGCCCTGCTTGGTTCTTCCAGTGATCTTCCGGGTTCAAATGGTATGCTACCTGGAAAGTGCGTCTCCAGTAAGGTGAGAGTTCGTTGCTCTTCATCCTCTGTGTAGCTACCATTTGTTCTTCTGAGTGACATTGGTCCTTGCTCTCTGCCTCTTGCCATGATTTTGTGCAATCTGGCTGCTGCGGGGCTTGATGTGATTGTCACACAGAAGCTCCTGAAGCTGTTCCTTTTGGCTTTCCTTATTTCTTTATTATATTCTGTCAGCCTTTCGGTGTATCCCTGCCAGTCTCCGTGCCGCTTTGCCTTGTTGAATAGCCGGCGGACTTCGGATCTTAGATTTGACAGGTGGTTATTCCACCAAATGGTGCTACTGTGTGATTTATTTTCTTTTATCTGGAAGCTGGATTCGTATGCATCCATGATAGCCCCATTAACTTCCTCTAGGGTCTGCTCAAATTCGATATGACTGTTGCTGTCGAACTTGATCTGTTGTTCTAGGTTACATTTTAGATTGGTGGTGTATTTTTCCCAATCTGTATTCCTAGTGAAGGATGTTTGTGTTACAAGCCCTTCCACGTTGAACATAATGATTCTATGGTCGGAGAGAGATGGTACGTCTGAAACCCTCCAGTTCCTTACCATTCTACTAATGCTCGGACTGCCGAGCGTTAAATCTAATACTTCTTGTCTAGCCCTAGTTACAAAGGTGGGGACACATCCCACATTAAGTACGTTAAGGCTAGCCGCGAGTATAAATTTTAGCAGTTGCTCACCTCTTTGATTGGTGTCCGTGCTGCCCCAGATGGTGTTGTGCGCGTTTGCATCGCAGCTTAGCAGGAGGGGTAGATTGCTCCTGCTGCAGTAGTCGGATAGTCTTTGTACTTGTCTTGTGATTGACCACCAACTTTTGGCCATTATACTATAAAAGTAGAAATAACAAATGTATGGACAAATACATGTGAATTTTATGTTTGCATGTTATTCACCAATTGCTGAATCTGGCCTACTAACGTTAGCATCCAAACAGTTTTTAATTATATTATAATATTCAAAAGCGCCATGAAACTCTGCTTACATAAGTAGGTCTTCGAAAATAAAATGAGGTAACGTAAAGCAATTTTTCTTATATTAAGGATACGAAAATGCTTCTTAGGACCAACAATCTTCAATATCGATCCCCCCCCCTTAAATAAATTTTGCTGTTGCTGTCTTATTGCAACTTAGTTGCTTCTTCTTGAATTCCACCTCAAATATTTTAACAATGAAAGAATTGCGCATATCATTACACTGCTCTGCAGTACCTATTTGGTTTGAATGTTTCAGAGGTGAAAAATTGTCATCTTTAGCTTTATTAATCTAAATTTTGATTTTATAGATACCTAAATGCTATAAGTTCATCTTGATATGCTAATTTATTTCCTGAATTTACAATTCCTTGTAATTTAAAATGTGCAGTATTCTGCAGTTGAAGATATAATTGAGTTGTGACAAAAAATGTACCGAATAAATTATTTGATATCTGAGATCACATAATTGATCTACCAAATCATGCTTCCATTTCTTATCATATATGAATATTTAAACTTTATATTTGAGTTCGTCCAGCTTCGCTAACATGCTCCCTTGGATAAGATAGAGAACTTCAGTCTAGAAAACCATGATTTTGTAAGTATTCGTAGTCTATATCAGCATTTTCGTTGTCATATTCCTGTACCAGTGACCCATAGAACACTGAAAATCAACCCTAAATAATTTATTAATAGACAAAGTGATCATCGAACTGTTGTCAAGTAGGAACCTCACCAAACTCTCAGATAATGGACCTTCCAAAGTATATTAGAAGCGTTTTCAACAAAATTTTGAGAATTTTAGAATATACTATTATATTTCAATTATTTTTGTCACACATTTTATTGAACTTTCTGTGAAAAAAAGACCTATTTCCTCTTGACTCTATTGATCTTATTTTGTTTTGATTAAATTCTTCTGAAAATTAAATAAAAGAAGAAAGATCTAACAAATATAATCAATAACTTTCAGGCTCACTGGAGGAGTTGGTGCCCCATTGGTGCTATAACTGTAATGATAATTTATTTATATAATTTATTCAACTTTAGCTCATTATTTCAATGAGATGCCAGAAAATAATGATAAGACATGGAATAACGTTACCATGATAGACGAACCTCAGCATTAAATACAGAAAAATATGAGATGTTATGGAAGAATACTTAATACACTTAATCAACCACCCCTTTCTCTAGTTGACTAACTTCAAATACAGATTAAATTTTTTCATCACCATTTACTGCTTCAGAACATACAATCAACAATCAATCACATCCAAAACATTATTTTTTTCTAGAATATGTGTCCAAAGTACGTGTAATGACTAATATTCAAATCAATAATAAAGAACCTATTTTGTACCTACATCACGTGGGTAAGATTTTCTGTGGTTTCCCTCACCATCTAATATTAGCAGACCTGACTGCCTAATGTTACTAAAGTCGGTTAAAACCGCAAGAAAACGAAAATACCAAGATTTGGATAAATTCAGTCAAAATTTTGGGGGGGTGGAGCACTTTCAAGCCGATGGCATTTTTGCACACCCAAATTGAGAAAGGGGGTTGAAATTTGAAGGTATTATGAGTTTAGGTTGGAAAGAGCCTTTCGGTGGCATAAACTTATTTTCCAAAGGCCGCCATTTTCACGTAGATATTTTCGAGGTTTTTGAAAATTTGCGCTCTCTCTCTCTCCACAGCTACTTTAGATTAAGTAAAAAAAAACCATGAAACATGCGTACCTACATCAAAATGATTAAAAAACAAATAGCATTTATTTCGTTTTGTGATTGAAATTATTTTTAAGAGATTTTATGCTTGATTTTAAGTAGATACCTAAATAAACTTTTCTTGAAGTATGTTTGAAACAGTATTACGATAAGATCATTGCTCTTCATTCCTACTCCGTTTGAAAACGTTATAACTGAAGTATTTTGATCTTATAAATGTGCTCAACTAAAAATAGAAAAAAACTGAGCAGCAGAGCTCTATCACTGAAGTCGTATTTTTCGCGCGAAATGCATCGCGTCGAGATGCGATTCTAGTGAATTGAATTATATTTCGGAAAATCTCGCTTAAAAAGCAAACCGAATTAAAAAGTAGAAAATAATTTTATTAAGTGCATCGTGGTTTAGAAAAAAATTTGAAACTATTCAAGAAACTCACCTCAACATCAACTCAATCCACATAACAAATTACAAACCTCAATCTTAAAAAAATTCAAATACGCGAAGTGCATCGCGTACTGATTGCGAAACAGATCGAGATGCAATTTGAATGGAATAGTCACCACGAAAAACGAGTTTAAGTCAACATAAACTCAATGTACGTACCAATTTTCAACCCTCTAACTCAATCTGCAGAACACAGCTTCTGCTGTTTTCGGAAATTTTTTAAAAACCATGAAAAAACAAGAAATAACTACGTAAAAATGGCGGCGGTTGTTAAAATGCAACCAAATTTTGATAGTTTCGTTCTGCAAGGAAAACAATTCCAGATGAAAATAATTCAGCTCATTTGGTGTGATACGAACCGCTGTAGATGTCAATAGGTATGTACTGGGAGGGATATTTATATGAAAATTGAAAATATCTACGTAAAAATGGCAGCAGCTGCAGAAATTTACCCAAATTTTGATACTTTCGTTCTGAAATCAGTGGCGTATCCAGAGATTCAGTTTGGGGGGGGGGGTAGTGGCAAGTTTTAGGGAGTTGACCTGAACTATTTATAAGATGATCAGCCTAAGCGAAAGCGGGGAAGGGAGGGGTGTTGATTGATCTTAGCTCATCCATAATTCAACATTTTTATTCTACATCAAAAAAATATAAAATAATTGCGAGGACCCAATGAAAACCCAAGAAATGGGCTATTTAAAATTTAAAGGAAAAATATCAGAAAGGTGAAAAAGATCACATCAGGTGAAAAGAGTAAGTATATGAATTGGATGTTAGTTGGTTATTGACTCTTACTACTCACCTGTAACCTTAACAATATCAAATATTTGATGGAATCCGTCGTTACTACGTGATAATTTAACATAATGAACAGAAACAAAACTAGAATTTAGTACGTTTATTATCACAAAAATACTTTGAAAAGTATAACACTGCGATTGCAATTTCGGTCACTAGACCATCATCGGGCAGATTGAGTTAAGAACTGAATAAATAATTATAGATTTGCGCTTACATCTGCAATCGTAGTGTTATTTACCCCGAGGCGAAGCTAAGGGCTTATAGTCTCACGAGAAAAAGTTAGTAGCTGGTCCGATTTTAAAAATTCTAACGGATATCGATAAAACACATACAATTTCATAAGAAAAGTGATTTTAAAAAATTTTCCCCGCGAAGAATAACAAAAATATAGCGTTTTTTAGATTTTTTCGTCCATAGACATGTGGTGCTATCTATAAATCTTAAACCTAAATCGATTTTTACAATAATGAAATAAAATGATAGCATTTAATGGGTAGTTTTTTAATTTATATAATACATTCAAAAAATAATGACGTGGCGCACCTAGAAATAAAAAAAATTAGTAAAAATTATGAATTTCACTCAAATTTTTGTTTATATCTCAAATACTATACATTTCCCGATATAGTCACCATGAGGAAAAATGATCTGCGATAAATTATCTTCAAAATGAGCTCAAACTTATTTCTCTAAGAATTAACTGAAATTTTCAAATTTTCCATAGGAAATGATATAGCAGGCATGACGACATGCACATGCGCCGAGGGGTTTTATCATTCCTAGTACTACGCAGTAGGGTGTCCGGATTTTTTTCGAAGTATTTTTGTGATAATAAACATAGTAAATTCAAGTTTTGTTTTTGTTCATTAACAATATCACTTCACTATAAATTATAAAATCTTTCTTCACTTAATAATCTCTCAGAAATCAGCAATTTTAAGTCTCAACTATGAACTGGAAGAAATGCGCATCAGGTCAGACATAACGTACGTACGTTACTTAAGGTTTTACCAGATGTAGGGAATTCACATAGAACATAGAACTCGAGGGATGTTAATCTAAATTCAGTGGATTTTATTTCTGCAGATAAGAAATCGTCATCGGGCGGAATTCTTTCCATAATCGTGAGTATGTATAACAAATGTTCTGAATTTGTATAATTTTCATAATTTGTATTGAAGAATTTGGACCAAACGATGCGGCAACCCGCACCCCTGCTCTTGAATGAGTGAAGTCGAGGCATCGCGCCAATTTACTTAAATTTACTTATGCAACCACACAAACTTTCGCATGCGATTCACTGATCTAGGTATGATCTATCTATTCTGATAAATTTCGTTTGCTTATTTATTTCTTTTATATGCTACGTGGAATATCAAATAATATGAAAAAACCTTTTTCATTAGTTTTTGGATAATGTTTGATATATTTTATATTTTCAATTTCATTCGAAGATTTTGTGTTGCAAATTCTCTTCTGGGGGGGTAATTACCCCCCAGTAAACCACACCCCCCCGTAAATACTCTCCTGTCTGCAATGACAACAATTTCAGCTCATTCGACTGGATGGGAGCCGCTGGAGATGTCAATATATATATACCTATATATATATATATATATATATATATATATATATATATATATATATATATATATATATATATCTGACATGAAAAATCGTTGTCTAAAAGGTCTAAAACGGATGGGAAAAATACTCCCGCACCTGACTGCTTTCATTCGATACACTGCAATGCGACTAAAAAGAAGAAACGTACTTTTTTTTTCTTTACTAGATAATTTTTCACTAAACTATCATTAAAAATTTTTTTTTCATTGATGAAATGAACAGACCGGAATGGAGATTTTTCCGTAGCATTACTATGGATATCGCGTTTTATTGATTGTGATTTTCACCTATTACATGAATGTGAAACCTACCAGAACAGCTTCATTTCACTGAGGAGAGTGGTTATTTCAGTATTTCAGTCACAACATTTTCAATCGCGTGCGTCAAGAATGACATTTATGGAAGTTCTAGAACTGCAACGTTAACTGATGGCTTGACGGAATAAAATCTAATTAATTTGTTATTTTAATTATGATTGCAAGAAATTAGAGAGATTATTCAGTCGCATTAAATTTTTTATTCGCAGAATAAATTGGATATCTCGTGGAATTTGTCAGAAGCTATGCATTGATTAGTTTGTCGGATTTGGAATTACCCTGCGTGTCCTATGTAATCAAATCCAGGATTTTCAGAGAGATTAAAATGAGCTATTACTACAAACATTCGATGTCATGTGAAATTGGTTAATCTGCAGAAAATTACTTCATTAATAATTCATAAAATCATTGTATTACAAATCAGTTGTTTTCTTGATAGTTAAAATTTTTTATAAAAATACTTTTTCTTTAGGTACTGTTCAGAATACATTAGTTTAGAATATTTAATTATATGGTAACCATGAAGAAAATTATATAAAAAATTGAAATTATAAACCTGTAACAACTCTCATTGTAATAAAAATAATAACTAAATTGAGTACAACGCTTGTCTAAAAATCACAAACTAAAAAAACTTTTATCTACTTTCATTTAGTAATATGAATTTTACAGTTCTATAAATCGTTTTGTAAGGGCACCTATTACAGAACTAGTGCACAGTAATAGATGCCTTTACAGCACTAGTGCTGTAATGAAAAAAAACCGATTTTATTAACGCATTTTGCTGTTAAATAGAACAGTTTTTAGAAGAATGATTTATTTATTACTAACAACAATAAAATTAATTATCAATTATTAATTAAAATTAATTATTATGAAATTATAACACTTAAGGTTTATTATAAATATTAATAATACTTACACTTTTTACAGTTAGAAATTTATATATACCTGAAGTGGATGTGATGGAGCCCTTCACTTTCGAATTTCCAATCATTACACACCGTATTTGACCCCATGATCTTCTTTGCTATTCACAGGTGCTTTTTTATTTATAAAAATGCCTTTTACCAAATAATTATTTTTATTCATAGGTGAAAGTAGATAAAATTTTGTACAATATTCTTTTTGTAAATTCTTATTACTACACTCGATGTTTTATCAAATTCGACTGACGCCTCGTTTGACAACTTTAACATATCGTGTTGTAATATGAATCTTTACAATACTAATACTGTAGATAACATCATTATTAAGACCTCAGTCTTACTTATTACTTTTCATTTGAATATGAACTACCACAGAGTTGATTCATCGTCCATCGAATTTATTTTGAAAATAATATAATAATATATGATTTGAACAAAATATCTAGCATTTATTTTGTTTTGTAATTGAAATTCATTTTTAAGAGACTTCTTGCTTAATTTTAAGTAGGTACCTAAATGAATTTTTCTTGAAGTATGTTTGAAACAGTATATAGATAAGATTATTGCTCTTCATTCCACCTCCGTTTGAAGACGTTAAAATTGAAGTATTTTGATCTTATAAATAAAGCTGTTTTTGTATAAGTTATGTGCTCATTGAAAATAGAAAAAAAACTCGTAAGCAGCAGAGCTACATCACTGAAGTCGTATTTTTCTTGCGAAATGTATCGCGCCGAGATGCGATTCTAGTGAATTGAATTATATTTTGAAAACTCACTCTTAAAAAGCAAACCGAGTTGAAAAGTAGAAAATAATTTATTTTTCCAAACAAAAAAAATTCGCGAAGTGCATCGTGGTTGAGGAAAGAAGTTGAAACCATTGGAAAATCGCATGCCAACATCAACTCAATCCACATACCAAATTAAAAACCTCTAAAAAAAAATTTTATTCGCGAAGTTCATCGCTTACTAATAGCGAAACACATCGAGATGCAATTTGAACGGAATAGTCACCATGAAATGCAGAACGGTTGAGATAAAGAGTTAAATCCAAAAAAGAATGATAAGTCAACAAAAACTCAATGTAGGTACCAATTTTCAACCGTCTAACTCAATCTGCAGAATCTGCGGAGTTCGGCAATTTATCAAAAACCGTGAAAAAACAAGAAATATCTACGTAGAAATGACAGCGGTTGGAAAAAATCAACTGAATTTTTATAGTTTCGTTCTGCAACGAAAACCTATATAAAAATAGTTCAGCTCATTTAGTGTGATAAGAATGGCTGGAGATGCCAATATGTACCGGAAAGGATATTTTTTATAAATGTTAGAAATATCCTCGTGAAAATGGCGGCGGTTGCAGAAGTTTACTCAAATTTTGATGGTTTCGTTCTGCAATGGAAACAATCCCAGGTACCAAATTTCAGCTCATTCGACTAGATGAGAACCGCCGGAGATGTCAATATGTACCGGGAAATATATATATATATATATATATATATATATATATATATATACAGATATATATATATATATATATATATATATATATATATATATATATATATATATATATATATATATATATATATATATATATATATATATATATATATATATATATATATATATATATATATATATATATATATATATTTCTTCTTCTTTTGGCTCATAACCCTTGGTGGGTTTTGGCTTGCTCAACTATGTTCCTCCATCTGGTTCTATCCACCGCTATTCTACTCCAGTTTCCTATTCTCAGAGCATTTAGGTCTTCATCCACATCGCTATCCACCTTTTCTTGGGTCGCCCTTTCGGTCTTGTGTTCTGAGGTTTCCATTCAAGGATTTTTTTCACAGTTCTCTCTTCCCCCATCCTGTATACATGTCCTAACCATCCTTATCCTTTGACTTTTTATGTATCTTGCTATATCTTCTCCTTCTATAAGTGCATCAATTTCGTGATTCATCCTTATTCTCCACATACCGTTTTCATGTATTGGGCCGTATATTCTTCTAAGGATCTTTCTTTCGAATATTCTCAATTGATTTTCGTCGTTGTTTGTGAGTGTCCATGTTTCACACCCATACGTTACTACTGGTCTTATAAGTGTTTTATAGATTGTGATCTTAGTTTTTCTGTTTAGTATACTGCTCCTTATTAGTTTTAGATAGGCATAATAGCATTTATTTCCTTTTAGGATTCTTGATCTTATTTCATCTTGTACGTTACCATTATTAGTAATTTTCGCGCCAAGGAAATTGAAGGCCTTGACGCTTTCGACCAGGCCGCCGTTTAAATTAATATTGGGCAGTTGTATTGGGGGATTCCTGCAGCAGTACATATATTTCGTCTTGTCTTTGTTCACTTGCAGGCCTCCTTTGTTTACCTGTGGCTCAAGTTCTTTGGCGATTTGATTCAGTGAGGTGAGATCACGTGTAATTATTGTAATGTCGTCCGCATAACCAAGTATTTGTGTGGATTTATTTATGATGCTTCCCGTTCTATCAGAAAAGCACTGCCGAGAGAGCGCCTCCTTGTCTTAACCCGACTTTCACTTTAAATTCTTTGCTGAGCTGTTGTTGTACTCTTATAGCTGCTGCCGATTCAGTCATGGTAACTTCCACCATTTTTACTAATTTTCGGGGTATGCCTAAGAGAGTTAGACTTTGTATCATTTTTTCGTGTGTACTTTATCAAATGCCTGTTTGAAATCTATAAAGAGATAATGCATATCTATGTTATATTCATAGCATTTCTCCTGTATTTGTCTTAACGTACACATGTGGTCCGTGGTTGATCTATTCTTCCTGAATCCACATTGGTATTCACTCAGTATTTCCTCTGAGTAGGGTGTCATTCGATTATGAATCACCCCCGATAATATTTTATATGGGACACTAAGTACTGTTATTCCTCTATAGTTACTACAGTTGGTCTTATCACCTTTCTTGTGTATCGCGAGGATAATTCCCAGTTTCCAGTCCTTTGGCATCTCTTCTTGTTCCCAGATATGTAGTATTAGTTTGTGAATTTGTCTCCATAGTCTCTCTCCTCCGTTCTTTATTAGGTCCGCTACTATTCCATCAGCACCTGGTGCTTTCCTGTTTTTTAGATCTTTTATTACTTTCGTTACCTCTTCGTAAGATGGTGGTTTTACTTCCGGCTCTGCACTATAATATGTTATTTCATTTTCCACTTCTTGTTGCTGCTGTTCCCCTTCGAGTACCTCTTCAAAATATTCTTTCCATCGTCTTATTATATCCGGCTTTTCCGTTAGGTTTTTTCCATTTCTGTCTTTACATATATTTAGTCGTCTTGCGAATTCTTTTGTATACTCTTTAACGTTGTTGTAAAACTTTCTGCTTTCAGATCTCTGATTACTCTCCATTATTTTTTCTACTTTTTCGTTCATTTCATTTCGCGTTTTTCTTCGGCAGATTCGATTTGCTAATTTTCTTTTACTGCTATATTCTACCAGATTTGCTCTTGTGTTTCGTTGTAGTGCTTTTTTCCATGCATCATTTTTCACTTTCACGGCCTCTCTACATTCCCCATCGTACCAATTGTTTTTCTTTTTACTTTCTTCTCCCACTACTTCATCGGCTGTTTCTGTTATCGTTTTTTTGATTACATTCCATTCCTCGTCTATACTCAGTTCCTGCCGATGATCATTTTCTAGAAGTATTCTTTCAATTTTACCTTGGTAAATCTGTTTTACGCGGCCGTTTCTTAGTTTATCTACATCCCATTTTTTTGTTTTTTTCGTCCGTTCCGCATTCACAAATGATATTCGGTGTTTGTATCTGGCTACTAGTAAGTAGTGGTCTGATTCGCTGTTTGCTCCGCGATATACTCGAGCGTCCTCTATTGAGGAGGCCCATCTTTTTAATATTAGTATATGGTCTATTTGATTCACATTATTAGTACCTGGTATTCTCCATGTTCCTAGATGTATTTCTTTGTGTGGGAAGCATGTACTAATTACTTTCAAATTGTTGGCAGCAGCAAAATGCGTCACTCTCATCCCGTTTCCATTTGTGACTTCGTGTATCGTGTTTATACCAACAATGTCCTGGTATATTTCCTCTTTTCCAAGTTGGGCATTCATGTCGCCTAGTACGATTAATGCATCATGTGCACTTATTTCTTCGGATGTTTCCTGCAATTGCTCATAGAATCTTACTGCTTCGTTTTCGTCTGCATCTTCTGTCGGTGCATACACATTAATTAATGTGATGTTATTGAACTTTCCTTTTATGCGTATTTTACATATTCTTGGGCTGATTGGGACAAAATCAATTACTGACCTGCAATATTTCTTTGCCACAATGAAGCCTACGCCATGATGCCCCTGCCTGTCTTCGTTTCCACTGTAGTATAGAGTGTAGTTTTGTTTGTTTATTGATCCACTTCTCTTCTATCTTATTTCCTGCAGTGCTGTTATTTCCATTTTATATTTTGCTACTTCTTCTGCTATCATATTCAGTTTGCCTATCTGCAGCATTGTCTGCACGTTCCACGTTCCAAATCTAATTTCCAAACTGGTATCCTTTCTCCATAGCTTGGTCTGTTTCCTAGATATCCGTCCGGTTTCTTCATTTTGAGCCTTCACAACAATATAATTTTTCCGAGGTAGGGTTGTTAACCCTGCGCCCAACCCCCTTTTCGGAAGGCCATTTCTCCCGCTCTCGTCAGCCCTGATCCTGTGTCCCACTGGGGTTGGTTACCCAATCTTCTACAGGGTTACTCAGGTTTCCAGGGTTCACCATCTTGGAGGTGAGAGTTGAAATTGGGTAGGAGAGGCTATGCGATGCTATTAGGTTACAGCATCGTGTGATGCGCATGCACTACCCTTTGAACCCCATATATATATATATATATATATATATATATATATATATATATATATATAAACTTTTTAATAAAATCGAGTTTTTTAAGATTCAACAAGCCTGTTATTGCTTATAATTATCAAGAGATTAGAAATAGTTCACAGGCAATAACAATTCGAATATATATATATATATATATATATATATATATATATATATCTGACATGAAAATATTTTCGTGGTCTTATGAGGTCTAAAACGGGTAGAAAAGTTACTCTCGCACCTGACTGCTTTCCTTCGATACACCGCAATAGTATGTATTTTATATACGACTAACAAGTCTTTGTGCTAATCAAAATAGAGTTCATATCTAATCATTTGAAGATCCATCAACACACGCAAGTAGATACAAAAATTGACCATTAACGGAATATGTTTAATCGATCCACAAAATTTCGAATTTCGAAAAATAGAATGTCAGAATCACCAACGGACATATTTGAGATTATATTGGTGAATAAGCCCAGTTAAAAAAATGTGTACTAATATAACTTTACACGAATATGTTTCTAGCACTGCTAAGTGAGCTACACAGAAGCTTAGTTATCTTTTTCGCGCAAAAAATCTGTTTAAACCTTTGCAACTATTGTTGGTTTATAAGGCTCAAGTTCATCTTGCTTTGAAATACTAATCCCATGCTTCGAGTTCTGCACCTAAGCTACTTGACGCGATACAGAAAAGGGCAGTGAGGCTGATGGACGACCCGTCATTGATCGCACAACTCCATTCACTCCAAACATCGGAGGAAAGTTGTCGAATTGTGTCTATTTTAAAAAGATTATCACGTTAGGTGTTCTGCAGACACTACCTCCATTATTCCATTAGGAGCTCAATTAATTCGTCACACAAGGTATAAATAATAAACACCAATTTGCCTACACATTCTAACCATCAGAATATCGGTATATTAAAGGTTGTTTCTATACTGGACGACAAACCTATGAAACCTTCAACCCTCAGAGGTGTTTTCGGTTTACCATGACTTGCAGTTTTTTGAATCCAGCATAAATCACCGTTGAAATAATCTCGAGATGCTTGAGAAGCGTTATAATCTCTAACTTTTCCCGAGAATGGATCCTAAGAAGAAAATTAATTCCTGGCCTTCCGTAAATTACGTCACATGAATTTAATGATTTTTGCCCCCACGTTCCTGTTGAGACGTCACATATTTCGCATTTTTTCAATAGATCTGAAGTAAAGAGTTTCAATAATTCAAATTTACCTACACATGTAGCGTCATGAAGCTTAACACTTGTCTGTCCTATGTCACACGATGTCACACTTTGTTGACCTCCAACCTCCTCCTAAAAGTGTGACGTAATTTATGGATGGCCACTTATTAACCCATCTTCGTATGTACTCACATTGATGGTCAAGTGTTTGGGTGCAGATACCCAAACATAAAGGTAATCACACACCGCACGATAACTTTCGCAAGCACATTCGTGGCTTTTGATAAAGCCACGAATGTCGTGGCGAAACGTCAACTTTTTAATAAAATCGAGTTTTTTAAGATTCAACAAGCCTGTTATTGCTAATAATTTTCAAGAGATTATAATTATATATATATATATATATATATATATATATATATATATAATTATATATATATATATATATATATATATATATATATATATATATATATATATATATATATATATATATATATATATATATAGGGTGTAATTTTTTCGCCTGTTTTGAATATAAATAACTTCTAGCTTATGTTTTTTTTTCTTGTGCTATCATCAGTAGTTGGTTGAGACAATCGACCTATCATTTCATTAAAAACCAGCTCGCTTACCTTAAAAAAATCATGTTGTTTCAATTTAATTTAAATCCGAAAACCTTAACTAAAGTTTGACTATTTACTGTGAAAAAAAAATGTACCGGACAGAATCAGCAAATGATCTTAAAAACTAGCCTATTTAATGCTCTTTCGAAAACGGTACAACATTTGTTGTTTTCTTCTTTCAAAAGTCTTAAAATTCCATTTTGTCATTGAAGTCGTGCTACTTGCGAAATACTCAAATAAAAAATGATACTTAAAAAAAGGTGCATGCGTCTTTTGTCGGAAAATTACGTGGTAGTTGTCGTAGAAAATATCTGAAACCGCTATTCATTACTCATTTTTATTCATTGTTATAGGTAGGCGTCCAAATGATGAACAGAACATAAGGTCGTATTAATTATTTCAATAGATCGTTACATCGTTAAAAGTAAATAAAAAATTTTGATCTGAATTTTGAATCATTATTTTCACGAAAGATCTTCTCAAAAATTGTCCTTTTGAATGCCTTGAACTCAAATCATTTATTTCACGTGCTTCTTGATTAATTAAGAAGAAGGATGTAGTTGCAATATGATGGGTGCCCTGCACACTATGCTCGTGCAGTAAGAGCGCATCTTGATCAAACATTCCCATGAAGATGGATTGGCCGGCTAGGACCAATTGTGTGGCCTCATCGCTCCCCAGACCAGAATCCTCTCGATTTTTCTAATTAGGGTTGTTTAAAAGATAAGTTCTATGGAAAATCAATTCGATCGGCAAATGAATTGCGTCAACGAATCAATCAAGCATCACGAGAAATATCTGATTTGAGTTTAAGGCGTTTGAAAGAACAATTTTTGAGAAGATGCAGGTTGTATTTAAGAGTTGGTGGTAGACATTCAGAAAATCTATTGTGAAAATAATGATTCAAATTCAGATCAAAATTCTCTTTTTGCTTTTAACGATGTAACAATCTATTGAAATAATTAATACGATCTCATGTTCTGTTCATTATTTGGACGTCTGCCTACAACAATGAATAAAAAAGAGTAATGAATAGCAGTTTCAGATATTTTCTACGAAAACTACACGTTGTAATTTTTCGAAGAAAGGCGCCTGCACATTTTATTAAGCACGACTTCAATGACAAAACATGGAATTTTTAGACTTTTGAAAAAAAAACCACAAATGTTATATCGTTTTCGAAAGAGCATGAAATAGGCTAGTTTTCAAGGTCACTTGCTGATTTTGTCTGGTACAATATTTTCTCACAGTAAATAGTCAAATTTTAGGTTTTCGGATTCAAATAAAATTGAAACAACTTGATTTTATTTTAAAGTTAGCGGGCAATTTTTTAATGAAATAATAGGTCGATTGTCTCAACCAACTATTGATGATAACACAAGAAAAAAAATCATAATTCAGAAGTTATTTATGTTCGAAACAGGCGAGAAAATGACCAAAAATTATAGATTCTTGAAAAAACATAAGAGTGGCAATATCTCGAAAACCAGAAAACTTTAACTAAGGTCATGTTGATGTTATCTGATTGACCTAAAGCCAATCTACGTCCAGTGTCACTCTGGCGTGTTGTTTACGGGACACTCTGTATATATACATATAGTATACATATATATATATATATATATATATATATATATATATATATATATATATATATATATATATATATATATATATATATATATATATATATATATATATATATATATATATATATATATATATATATATATATATATATATATATATATATATATATATATATATATATATATATATATATATATATATATATATAGTAAATAATTCTTTTATTGGGTTTTCTGGTTCAGTTTAAAACGGAAATGATGTTGAAATTGTTCTAATAACGTTTCGGTTACTATTTTAACCTTCATCAAATTTACATAATATGTCATGTCATCGCATAAACATATCATAAACCACATTCACAAAATATAAACTTGACAGAAACGAACAATTATAGTTTTACTTTTCACTTTGAGATCTTTTAACACTTAAATAAAACGATCATATCTCTAATGCACGTTGTACCTATATGATTGGATCTGGAAGTCTTCCAGATCCAATCATATAGGTACAACGTGCATTAGAGATATGATCGTTTTATTTAAGTGTTAAAAGATCTCAAAGTGAAAAGTAAAACTATAATTGTTCGTTTCTGTCAAGTTTGAATTTTGTGAATGTGGTTTATGATATGTTTATGCGATGACATGACATATTATGTAAATTTGATAAAGGTTAAAATAGTAACCGAAACGTTATTAGAACAATTTCAACATCATTTCCGTTTTAAACTGAACCAGAAAACCCAATAAAAGAATTATTTACAATATAAATAAGATGGTTCATGAGTCAGATACATATTCAAATATATA
>JARQZK010002918.1:537500-565000 GCA_030704885.1 Cynegetis impunctata | reverse complement strand
ACTATAGAATATAAAATGTTCAATTTCTAATACTAATATATGACAGACAAGAAAACGTCTTTCAGCTATTATTAATGTAAGAAAAATATTAATTGTATGAAATAGTAGTCATTTTTTGAAACAATGAGAGGAAATTTCCAAACATTCAGGGGATTGATTAAATAGACGCATATACATAGCTAGTTTATATTTTTTAATGTTCTGAATATGCTAAAAATTTCTTTCTTTGAAATCAGTACATATGTGATCAATACCTAAAGAAGTAAACTTGCTAGTACATATAATACCATAATAGTTTGTAGCTTGTGTGAAATGATCAGCTACAACGTGAATAAAATGAAATATAATCTTTTTTTAGGAATTAAATTTATTTTAAATAAGGCTATTTCATAAAATGTAAGAATTCCCTCAATTACAAAAAACCCTGAGCGGCAGAGCTTTGTATTTTCCTTCATTTTTGCTCCTTTTTACATACAAATTTTTATTCCAATCATAATTCAATACAAATCAATTTGTGGGACTGATAAATCTTGAAAACCTGTGAAACGCATATGCAGTCAAAATTTTAGCATTTCAAAGCTTTAGGGAAGAGATTGGCGGGTTGGTCCATATCCGAATTTCAGGTTTCTAGGTATTTCTGTAGGGCGCATTGAGTTGAATAAACTCTTTTTCTGAAGCATGTATGAACCCCACACCCCTTCAAATTTATTCAGAGGGTTGAAAATTTGTACGTGGGTAAAGTTGATACAAAGTGACGTTTGGAAGTATACAATTTTTTTTCTAAGCATCGCCATTTTTATGTGGAGATGTTTTGGTTTTTTGTAGTCTTTAAGAATTTGTGCACATCACACAGCTTCTGTGGATTGAGTTAGAAGTTAGAGGGTTGGTACGTCGATTGAGTTGATGTTGAGATACGATGCACTTCGCGGGGACTTGGCATTGCACCTGGACCTACTTCGCAGTCAAAACGCGATTTATTTCGTAGTGAAGCTAACCAACATGATTTTCCCTATTTGAATCTCGCTCCGTGTATCTTCTGGGGTGAACATACGAATTTAATGACAAAGTTTCATTTTATCTTACGAACATGAATATTTAACGCCTTTCAATAAAACATACATATTCTTAAAGGTAAATAAGATATTCATCTAGAAAAAACATTAAAAGATAGGTTTTTATTTTAGTCCTTCGCCAACATACTCACAATTACACCATGACCTCCTTTGGATACATTGAATTATGTCATTGTACTCTTCGATTACACATTCGTTGCAGAACCACTTTTCACTTTCCTTTTCTTTTTTGTTCTCAATAAGTTTTTGCCACGTTCACTTATCTGAAAGAAATATAATGAACATGGTGTACTTAATCATACCTGAATTGAACCATGGTTCAATTAGGGACACCACTTAGGGTTAAATATCAGCAACAGGTCGAAATGTCAAAAATTAACCTCAAATGACCGCTTCGATTGAATTTTCTGATTGTGATTACATTAAAATATACTTTGAATAGATCATTATTTTTTGTTATTATCTGAAATGTTCTCATTCCAATCCTGTAGTAGCAATCACCTTAGAAAAATAAACAAATTATGACATTACACGCTGAAGTTTTGTTTGTTGGATTACAATTAGAGACGTAGGTATTATAGATTGACTAAAGCGAATGGTTAGCGCAGGATAAGCTTTTTTCAGTGAGTTCATTAGTCTTCCATTAGGCTGAATATATATATATATATATATATATATATATATATATATATATATATATATATATATATATATATGAATATATTCATATATATGTATATATATATATATATATATATATATATATATATATATATATATATATATCTAAACCTATAAATCTATATCAAACATCGAAAAAATTTCGAAATTCGTATTCCAGTAGGTCCAAACCGTAATTAAAAACCACTCCTGCACCAATTAGTTGACTTTAGATACAGTACAAGTATATATAATAAGGATTTTCTGGGAAAATAAGACTAGGAATAATGCTCTGAGTGAAAACTGTATAAACGATTAACAATATCGAATTTATGTATTGTAGTGTAATGAAAATGAATTATTCTTGATGATGGAAAAACAAACACCTATTTCAATATTGTTTCGTTCACTCTTGGATTAAATTCGATAAATTTAAATAATATAGACGATATTACTAGGTCGTTTGTTTGCTACCGATGCCTTGCCCGTCAAAATTTTCTAAAAATTTTATTTTTGTCTCATTTATTGAATTAATCTGGATAAAAAGCCTAGAAAATCAATTTCACTCAAAAACATAAAACTTGTGAGGTGAGTTGAAGGAATTGAAATATAAAAGCAGAAGATTATTTGTAGATATATGAAATTATTTAAAAGATCAATCATTCAAATTTACCGAATTCTCCTTCAGAATCCACTTTTAAGAAAGAGAAAGTCTTGAAAAACTTTGGTATAATTTCCAGATATTCGATATTCAGATCCTTACCGTCACCCTTCTTATGTATAACGGAAAAATATTTGAAGCTGTATAATCAAATGTACAAGGTTTGGTACACACAACTATCACTGCAATGAATAAAACCCTTCGGCCCTTTGGCATTTTCAACTATTTCCAATTTGAATTTAATCTTCTTCCACTTTCTACTTTGAGGGGAGATTAATCCCATAAATCCAACTGTCGATGTTCTATTAATCCAGCAGAATATCTTGGTGGAAAACTAAAACGATGGCACGGGGGAGTTTTCATGGGTTCCGCGAGGGGCGCTGAAGAGGGCAGATCTCGCTGCCCGGCAAGCCCTGCTGCAGTATTTGGCCGGATCTCGAATTGTTAGCTCCCCGCGAAGGCCATCTCACGTGCTCGTGATAACTCCTACCTGTGGTGCCAGTGAAATTCTTCAGAAAACGTAATGCTTCCTGCTTCTTTCAGGTTCTCGGAGAGGAAAAATATTTTCGGAGCACTTCGTCATGGGTTGGACGAGAGAAGTTAAGAAAGGTAAATTTCAGCAACTTTTCAAAATTTTTTGCATAATCGAGAAAACAGATTCTGGAAAATTATTACTTTCCATTGAACTAATTTCTTTTTATCCTTAAAGTTCTGTCGAATGCAGGGGTTATCCTTAAATGATATGAATAAATTATTTTCTCCATCGACACAGGCATATGAATGAACTAACATACTAAAAGAAAGAAGAAATTTGAATTATACATACATAATTCAACGGTTGATAACCTCAAAAAGATAAACTACTTATTACAAGTTATATTCAAAATAAGAATAATTTTAATTTTTTTGTGGAAATATTTGAAGTGATTAGGTAAAGTGAAATTATATATTAAATGATGTTGATTACGAGAATAATTAAAACATCATAATATAATTGAAAACTGAAATTCAGAACGATGAGTCAATGAATGCAAAACTTTACAAATATTATAATAGTGTCAATTAATATGAGAGGAACTAATTAAATTCCAAGAGAGTCCATTTTAATTAACTAATTAATTTTTTAACCCTAAACGTAGTATGCGCCGAGTATAACATAAATCAAATAAATAAAATTTTTTAAATTATACTACTAATACTTTTTTTGTTCGAAAATCTGATTTTGCTTCCATTGAAAAAACATTTACTTAATTGTGTGAACCACTTACAATGATGTAACAAATCATGATATTCATCTGAAACTTAATTGTTTTCTCTTGAATAGATATAAGTTTTTTCAATATAATGTTATACATTTCATGACTTTTTGATCTTACGAAGGTTTTGAGAAATTCACAAATTTCGTGACGAAACGTTAACTGTTAAACAAAACCAAACTCAACTAGCTTGTTATTACTGAAAACAGACAAGTGTATATATGTAAATATATATATATATATATATATATATATATATATTTATATATATATATATATATATATATATATATATATATATATATATATATATAAATCTATATATATATATATTTATATATATATATATATATGTATATGTATATGTATATGTATATATATATATATATATATATATATATATATATATATATATATATATATATATATATATATAGTATATATATATAATTATATATATTTATTCGAATTGTTGTTGCCTGTGAACTATTTCTAATCTCTGATAATTATTAGCAATAACAGGCTTGTTGAATCTTAAAAAAAACTTGATTTTATTGAAAAGTTGACGTTTCGCCACGACATTCGTGGCTTTATCAAAACTTTTGAGAAAAAATTGAAATTTCTTTGACATTTATTGATTTGAAAAATTTCTATAGAAACAGACTACTGTTTCACTAAAAAAATTCTCGGCTGTGGCCGTTCTTTGCTATTTATTACGTGCTATTCAGTCCAATATTAACATTCAAATTTGTTATTATTAGATGGTAAGGGAAACCACAGAAACCTTTACCCACGTAATGTTCGAAATAGGTCCAAATTATTTTGATTTTGAAGAGTCAAAGAATAATAATAATAGGGTACTATTTATCTTTTTTTCAAAAATTTCTCATTGCGGCTGTGGCCGTCTTCAGTTATTAATTACGTGCTATTCAGTCGAATATCAACAGACAGGTCCGTTGATATTAGATGGGAAGGGAACCACACGAATGTCGTGGCGAAACGTCAACTTTTCAATAAAATCAAGTTTTTTAAGATTCAACAAGCCTGTTATTGCTAATAATTATCAAGAGATTATATATATATATATATATATATATATATATATATATATATATATATATATATATATATATATACTGGGAGATCCATTCAAAATGGTCCAAAAAAAATTTTTGATCGTTTTTCTAGAAAACCCCGAAACAGATCGATATTATTTTCGAAGAGTATATCTTTGGATCGAGTGGCAACTCCTTCAAGAATCTTAAATGGTACGATGGTTATGGGGTACACCATTATATAGAAATGAATGTAGAATACCTGTTAGCAGTGTCGTTAAAATAAATCGAAAAACAGTGTTTTAACTAATTTTAGTTGATGTTCAAGTTGCAAGCCATTCAGAACCTTTTGTAAAATCTCATGTGTTATTTCACCACATTCTACCACTATTCAGTGGCAAAGATTATCTAAAGAGGTAGATTCCATTCGATAAATAACACTTTCAAATAACATCATAAGAGAAAATCCAAATATGTTAAACGATCTTCAAAACCATTGATGTGAATCCGTATTACCAATAAATATTGATTCCACAAGTCACATATATGGGTGGATAATTTGGTGGAAATGTTACTGAATATTTGTTAATTTTAATTATTCGTTGCTTATTAATCAAAATAACAACATATATACTAAAATTATCAATTGATGAGTCTGACAATCGGTGACAAATACAGAAGTATATAGTTCGGTAGAAATTACATTGTATGGAAAAATATTCAACAAAAAAAATACATAAGGTTCATTAATTTTTTTGCGGCTGTGGCCGTCTTCAGTAACTAATTTAGTACTCTTCTGTCAGGTCTTCTAATATTAGATGATCAGGGAAACCACATAAATCTTTAAACATGTAATGTACAAAATAGGTTTTTAATTATTTGCTTAAGGATGTTCAAAATTAAAGATATTCTGGAAAAAATTAATGTTGTGGATGTCATTGATGGTTGGTTGGATGTTATGAAGGTAGGTATAGATGGAATTGAAGAAATTAAATCTGTATTTGAAGTTGGTCTATGAGAGAAAGGGGCGTTTAGTTGAGTGGATGTTATTTGAAAACAGTTACCATTTTCATCAAAATCTGTGAATTTCTCAAATAATTTCAGACGAATTGAAATGTATTCAAATAGAAATATGTATGAAAATATATACCTACACATATATGCGGAAGTGAAAAAGTCCTGTGTTTATTTTCCAATTATCAACAACAGCAATAGAATTTAAAAAATTGCAAAATAGTGAGTTAAACTTGAAATTGATTTCGTAAAAATTGTTCGTATCCACTAATATTGGAATTGTCTTCTCCTGACAGCAGATAAATAAATCCAACTTATATCATGCAATTGAATTTAAACAATCGCAAGATACCAAGTTGAACTTGAAATTAATCTTGCAAAAATATTTCGTATCCAAGAATATTGCAATTGGAAGACCTCCAAAACAGCATGCTTGTACCTACTATTCAATATTTCATGTAAATGATATAAGAACCGAAATAACTATTTTTCAAGCTCCACGAAAAAATTTTGAGCTATGTATAAGTTTAAGATTTTTTGGTAGTATGTTGCATATATAATACTTTGTGTAGTAACTTTCTTGGTTGAGTTTTCATTTCATTACATCTAGATTTAGAATTAGATCTTCAAGTACTTAGGATAATTTCAAATTTGTTGAACGAGATTATTTTAAAAATGATGAAAATTATCGATTATATGTAGGTATGCACCACTAATATGCTATTTTTGAATTCTGAACTGTAAGGAAATAACGTAAACAAAACCACCCTTTCTCGAACCATTAATTATTTTTCGCTACCCTATAAAAACAAGCTTCAGCTTTTAGATGTTAGGGAAGATAAAACAACCCTTCGAGATCGTGAAACAGTGAAGTATAGAAATAAGATTTCTAAGATAATAATATTGATCTTTCAGAAATTTGTGTGGAAGTAAAAAGAACCTACGTCTATATGGGACTATGTGTGAATGAAAATTTAAAATTATTTTATGTGTGAAGGTTTTGGCGAATAAGTCATTAAATGTTTGAAGTTAAGAAATCAGTTATGGATTTTTTATGTTTCAAAATATGTTGAAACTATATTTACCCATACAATATGGCGAATGCGCCAAGTCAACAAACTGTTTTTGCTCACGTAATAATTTCCCTGTTGGTTTTTCGATGATTCTGGTATCTTAATCACTCGATGTTATAGTACATATTATACAAAATATTGTACTCCGTACAAAAAGTTTTTGATGATTATTTTGATTATTAAAAGAATATCCGGAATAAACCTTTCTGTTCTGAAACTAATGTGAAACAATAACAAATTTATTGTGTCAGTTATACAAGAAATTTCAATATAATCAATGAGCAGTATAAGGTTTCATTTATTAGCCAACAATTATATAACTTAGATGAACCCATTTGTTTCGAACTGGATTCAGATTCCATGATAGATGTTACTCCTGGAAATCTGGGGGGGATCTGAAAATAAACAGAAGCATTAGTTCTTTACAAAATAATGTAAAATTAAATAAACACTATCAAAAAGTGAAATTTGATGCCTTTTATTCGTAAATAGATCTCGATAGAGACACCCAACCTTTTTAGCAGGTTTTCACTTTGAAAACGGAAGATGGCGAATTTTGTAGCAAAAGGGTTGAAAGTTGATTTCTAAGTAGTTTTGTATGATATCTTGAATGGGATTGGTTTTAGTTTGAATTTGTTGCGGGGAGTAAATCTTGTTTACACGATAAAGGTCGCGATTTTGGAGGAATAGGGTTGAAAGTTTGTAAGTAGGCATTTTCGAAAGATATCTTCGATGGGATTGGTTTTGGTTTGAATTGGATGGGGTTGACCCCCTGAAGGAAAAAATAAATCTGGTTTACATGATTAAGGGCGTTAAGTTGGAGCGATATCATTTAAAGATTGTGATTTGGTAGTTTCGTATGATATATGGGATGGGATTCGTCTTGAGACGAATTGGTGGAGGGGTTGACCCCCCTGGTGGGTCAACCCAGCAGGGAAATAAATCTTGTTCACACGATATAAGGCGCAATTTTGGGACCATAGGGTTGAAACTGTGTAGGAAGGTAGTTTCGTATGTTATCTTGGATGGTATTTCTTTTAATATGAATTGGTTGGGGTTTGACCCCCCGGAGGAGGAAATGAATCTTGTTTATACGATGAAGGTCGCAATTTTGTAGCAATAGGGTTGAAAGTTTTTGAGTAGGTATAGTTTCGTATGATAGTACGAACCCTTTGAGGGAATAAATATTGTTTACACGATAGGGGCAATTTTTTTTTGGATTTGGAACAAAAACCATAATTGAATGAATATATTCTTTTCACTGGATACGTTATGAAAACCTGCTTTTCTAATGCAGCTCGCTGCGATAGAGCTTTTTAAGTTATGCTTTACTACTTTATACTGTTCATCACACTTAAAATTAATCCTCACTACAAAAAGCCTTTCAGTGCATGAAGATATGGTCATCAACATGTGAATCCACAAACACAAACCTCAATATCATTTTGAGCTTCTAATCTTATAATTTAGTTTCTTTAAATGCCACGAAGACACAGTCAACCAGCTTCTCAAGAAATGCTTCAATTCTCGAATCTGAAACGTTATTTGAAAACCAAATGATTGAGCCTACCAATAAAATACATATTCAAGGAATGGACCTTCTTCAATTTAACCTGGTATGCACACTCCTCTACCGTTGCCAAGTCAGTTCCACAGAAGTTTAGGTGTTCGGTAGCTATAGAATCATTTATTCCAACAAGAGCACAATTCACTCGTCACACAAGGTATGCAGATAACTACACATCTTAATAATCAGAACGTCAATTTACTAGATGGCGTTTCTGAACCGAATCTATCGAACGCTCGACCTTCGGAAGCGTTTCCGGTTGGCTATGACTAGCGATGTGATTGTATCAACGGAACGCTTGAGAGGCAATATAAGCTTCTGATTTTCTCGAGAGTTGATTTTCTCGAGAGTTGATAATAAAGGAAATTCTAGAAGTTCACAAAATCTAATTAAATTGCTGAAATACACTACTATACTTAAAATGTATCTACAATTTTGAGTTTCAGTTACGTTATCTCTAGACTGGTGTAGACTAAATTTGGTGATAGCTTTCAGCTATTTTAGATTGACACTTCCTGAAAGGAGGAAATTGAATTTTTCAGTAATGCAATTTTTAAAATAGAAAAAATACAGAGATATCTGTCAGATAGTTAAAGATTTAATTCACTGATATAGTTTTTTTTTGACATCGGGAATATCAAAATAATGTAAGGTCTTGGATTGATTGGGCCGATACTTGGTGTAAATTAATAAACATATTAAAAGAATGGTTAAAAATAACAATTTACACATTTATTATAAGAAATAACGCATGACGCACGTTTCAGTGGAACTTCACCTTCTTCAGATGCTAATGGCAAACTAACTATGATTCTCTGTTATATCGAAAACAAGAAATGACAAATTATGTGGAAGGGGTAAATACAAAGATGGTTACAAATAATTATTAGAAAAGGAAAAACCAATTCTGAACTGCTAGTCAGGTAGTTCGGTAATTTTGAAAAGATTAAGAAGGGGGCTTGAAGTATGATCGATTTGGCTATTCAATAGGAGACCGGTTAATTCATAATCATCCTGTTAGTCGACAATTCGTTTATTGGTTTAGATATGTGGATGATATTGTTTGTTGTTTCACTGGTACTCTTAGACAACTAGACTGCTTTCAAACGTTCATTAATACTTTACACCCTAATATAAAATTCACTTTAGAGATGGAAAAAGATAACTCGATTAACTATTTGGATTTGAAAATAACAAAAGTAGATAACAAACATAATTTTTCAATTTTTCGCAAACCATCGCACACTGATAGCGTCATACATAGTACTTCCCTACATCCTTTCCAACACAAAATGGCAGCTTTCAATAGTATGGTACATCGTTTAGTAAATATTCCACTTTCAAATGCCAATATTTAACATCGAGAAAAATATAATTAAAACAAATTGCCGTAAATAATAATTATGATCCCAATATTATAGACAATATGATAGATAAGAAGTTTTTTCAAAAATGCGATTAACCAGGTGTACCCCCTTACTAAAAATAATATCAAATACAACAGCTCACTTTCATCGGAAATTCAAGTAAAAACTTAAATCTTCTCTTATCTAAGAACAACATTAACATTGCTTATCGTACCGGTAATAATTTTAGGAAATCATATAAAAAATAATAAATCCAAAGTTCATGAAGATAATAAATCAGGAGTTTTATAAAATTAATTGTGGCGATTGTGATAAGTTTTACATTAATAGAATTTCAGAAGTTTTCAAAACTAGAATTTCAGAACACAAACGTAGCTTTGTTAATCATGAAGTCGGATTCACATTATGCAACCATTTAATCCAAGAAAATTCACACATTCAATTTCGATTTTTAAAATATTAAATACTGAAAGTAAGGGAATTAAACTTAATTTTTTAGAATCATTACAGATGAATAATACAAGCATTCCGGTCTCCTATTGAATAGCCAAATCGATCATACTTCAAGCCCCCTTCTTAATCTTTTCAAAATTACCGAACTACCTGACTAGCAGTTCAGAATTGGTTTTTCCTTTTCTAATAATTATTTGTAACCATCTTTGTATTTACCCCTTCTACATAATTTGTCATTTCTTGTTTTCGATATAACAGAGAATCATAGTTAGTTTGCCATTAGCATCTGAAGAAGGTGAAGTTCCACCGAAACGTGCGTCATGCGTTATTTCTTATAATAAATGTGTAAATTGTTATTTTTAACCATTGTTTTAATAATGTAAGGTCGTTTTTCTTCATTATATTTAACGTTGATGAAAGAAAGTGTTATTTACAATAACTTTCAACTTCTTTAAATTTTTAGAACCTTGAAGCCTTATTTCAAATTGTTCTGAGCTCTCTTCTGGATCAGGGTTGACTAGTTGAAACAACAAATAACTCGTGAGCTCCATCACTAAGGTTGCATTTTTCATCGCGTCGAGATGCGGTTTGAATTATATTTTTTATATTTTGAAAAATCACGCTTTTAACAAACCGAATTAAAAAGTAGAATATAATTTATTTTACTAAAAAAAAGTGCATTGTGGTTAGGAAAAAAGTTGAAACCAACAAAGAAACGCGTCTCAACATTAACTACATTCCAAATACCAAATTTCAATCCTCGACTGTAAGAAAAAATTCGCGAAGTGCATCGCGTACTGATAGCGAAACATATCGAGATGCAATTTGAACGGAATAGTCACCACGAAATACAGCGCGGTTGAGAAAAAGAGTTGAATCCAAAAAAGGATCTCAATTCAACATAATAAACTTAATGTACGTACTAAACTTCACCCCTCTAACTCAGTCTGCAGAAGCTGTGGAGAAAATTGAACCAAATTTTGATTGTTTATTTCTGCAACGGAAACAATCTCAGGTACCAAATTTCAGCACATTCGTTTTAATAGGAGCCGAAGATGTCAATGTGTATCGGGGAAAATATATAAAAAAAATACTCCCACACCTGAGTGCTTTCCTTCTATACACTGCAATAGTATGTATTTTATGGGATAAAATACGACTGAAAAGATATTACCACGGTTGTTTTTTACCTACAATAGTTAACCTAAATTTGTTATAGATATAAATGCAACAAGTCATAGACAAAACTATCAATAATCTGGAAAATCATCATTATGGAGGGTAGAAGTAAGGAGGACCATCTCATATTGAAAAACAGTCGCAAAAGTGTCCAGTTGTAAACTGCAAATTTCAGTTCCAAAACCCTCCAGAGTGGCGCCAGAATAGCAAGAGAGCATGAAATAGGAAGGGATTCCATGCCGCGCTGTTGCCAACTTTTGTAATTGGGATTTTGAAGTTTGAAAGCTAGGTTATGTAGTTTATTTTTGAATGGGTGCTTTTATTATTTATTATCTTATTTATTAGTTTATTGAATTAGTTTATTTTTGAGTAACTGTATTTTCTTTCCATGGAACTCAGTTCGTCTTCCAAAATTTTTTCAAGATACCTACTAGTCCAAAAATGCCGCTCTTCTGTTTAAAAGGTGTAAAACTGTAATCGACTCATCGTGATATTCAAATTGCCATAAAAGATGCGCATAACATTGAACCTAAATCTACAGAGTACGATGAATCTGTTGGTAAGAATTTGTTAATGAGGTAAATAAAAGTAAAAACGACTTCAATATGACAACAGCGCGTCATTTGAAATGTACCCACTTGCTATTGTGGCGCCACCAATTTGACGATTTTTGACGGACACTTTTTCATACACAGAGATGGTCCTCCTTACTTCTACCCTCCATAATCATCATTCACCTCAACCAGTAATTGAAGATTACAGTGTGAGCATAATTTTAACCTCGAGAAACATTTCGTAATTCGTCTTATGTCATCAATCGTGCATTTTGAAAGATTAATAGAATGTTTGTATTATAATTATTAGGTAGGTACTGGGAAATATTTGCTAGTGAGTTTATCCGGAGACCACTTTACGTTTGTATATAATTATCGTCTTCGATTAAGGGTTAATCGGTTGTCGATGGTGCTAACCTTGGCTAAATGATACATTTTGAATCATTCGAAAATTACGTGAAGGTTAGTAATATATAACTGATTTGTCAGAACCCCATTCTATAGAAAGATTTAGCAATGTAAACATAACATTTAAAGGTTTATGACATATTAAATGCTACATTATTATTATTTTTATGGGAGAGCTAGTCATAAATTGTGAAGTAAGCAGTCAATTCATTTGATATATTCTAAATGAATATATTTTGAGTATTCTTACAAGCAGTTTAATAATTATGGATTGAAATAACAACATATGTACCTACTAAAATTATCAATTGATGAGACCGATAGTTGGTGCAAAGTATTATTCATAATTAAATACTATTCATAACAATTTACACAACTTTGAATTATAATGCACGTTTTGAAGTTTTCCTTCCTCTTTAGATGCTTTAGACTTAATAATGGTAAATATCTATGAATGTATAAATAAATTAAATTATAATAATTAACTCTTTTAGGGGGTAAAATTGTTCAATATATCTAGATAACTTGAATATGAAAAGAGCCATTAACCCTGGCTTTACTCAATAATTTTCCTAGCATTAACAATAACAAAGGAAAAAACATATTGAGCAGCTGAGCTGTCACTAAGGTCGTATCGTGTCGATATGTGATTCTAACGGATTTTATTATCGCTGCTATTTAATCGTGAAGAATCACGCTTAAATAGCTCTATATAAAGGCCGTTAGTTGAGGGGCACTTCGAATCATTTTAGTGGGGTGTTTAATTAATTCAAGGTTTATACTTAGAAGTCTTTCTTTCAATACATATGAGAGAAGAACTTCACTTTCAGACAGTCATTCCGAAGCTTAAATAGATGCTCAAAGCAAACGCAGGAACTTTCAGCAATTTATAGGTAAGTAATTTTGGATCCAAGGAATGTTTAAATCGAAAAATAATTCAAGTACGAAAAAGAGGTTTCTTAGTTCAAATTTGTTTTTTCTTCTTAGCTATTTCCTCGAAGTGCTCTTTTTATAAATGATGAAAAAAGATTTGAATATGTTACAACATTCGCGGAATTCACGATTTCATAGACACCCATGAAGCCATGGTTTAAGTTACACACCCCTTGATATGGTTTAACAGCCCTTATTGTAGTTGCATGCCTCTTGACATTTCTGACTCATTCCTCGTAGGTATCAACCATTTTTCTCACCAACTATTCATCTCACTCTCTCAGAAATAACCAATGTTCACAGTTCTAAGCTGGCGCCATTGTAGGTGGGCATAGCTGAACGTGATTGTAGGACAACTTATGAGGAACTTTTATAACAAAGTTTCATCTAAACATTAGTAGCTCCTAACAGACATACCAGGCAGATTAGTGATTTTTCAGGTTTTTTTTGAAAACATGGAACTCGGTAAAGCTAGAGGTACCATATTTCCTAAATGACATGGCCATTCATGATGCTCTTCCGTCAATCGAAAGAAATGATTCATAGTTCATCATTCATTTAAAAAATATTGAACATGTGAAATTAAGCACAGAGCTTAGAAAGAAAACGTGTTTCAATTTAGGTGAAATTTAGACAAATTACTATCTGTCAGGTTCAGTGAATTTACGTTGATTTTTGAAACGGTACTCATTATGTATGTATGTATATATATATATACTTATATATATATATATATATATATATATATATATATATATATATATATATATATATATATATATATATATATATATATATATATATATATATATATATATATATATATATATATATATATATATATATATATATATATATCAAAAAGCAAAACTTTCTGTGTATCTAGAAATCTAGATGATTCTTTTATTTTTTCTAATAGTATCTAATCACAAAAATATTTCAAGAATAATATCGTTTAAATGTAAACTACAACTCAGTTGATATCTAATTTCCAATTTTCAAATAGTTAAGTCGGTATCTAACGATTAACATTTCTGATATTAGATATTAAATCCTCAACACTGCATAGATTGTTAGAAAAGACCTTCGACTTAACATAGCCCCACGAGAAGAAGTCAAATGGCTTTAATAGTAGAACCGAAACCTAATTGAAAAGTAGAAAATAATTTATATTTTAAGAAAAAAATTGTATCGTGGTTGAGGAAAAAATTTGAAACCAACGAAGGAACGTACCCCAACATCAACTCAATTCATGTACTAAATTTCAACACTCTACCGTAAAAAAAATGGCGATGTGCATCGTGTACTGTTAGCGAAGCAGGTTGGCATGCGATTTGAATGGAATATTCCCTGCGCGGTGCAGCGCGACTGAGGAAAATTGTTTAAACTACCAAAAGGCACTTTCTCAACATTAATTCAATGTATGTACCAAGTTTGAACCTTCTAACTCAATCTGCAGAAGCTGTGGAGTTTGGAAAATTTTCAGAAACGACGAAAAACCAAAAATATCTACGTGAAAATGGCGGCGATTGTAGACAATCACCAAAATTTTGATACTTTCGTTCTGCAACGAAAACAATCACAGGGTACCAAATATCAGCTCATTTCACTTGATGGAATTCGCTGGAGATGCCAATATGTACCGGGAAATATATCAATTTTTTTATAACAGGTTTATTTCATACATTACATATTAAAATTAAAAATTAACAGGAAGATTCAATGGAGTTCCCATCTTCATCAGCAGAATGTTCGTAGGTTTGATATGTAATGTATGAAATAAACCTGTTATACCAAAAATTGATATCTCTTGGAATGAGTAGGATGAACAGGTAAGAATCAAGAATTTGAATATATATATATATATATATATATATATATATATATATATATATATATATATATATATATATATATTTATTTATATATATATATATATATATTTATTTGAATTGTTGTTGCCTATGAACTATTTTTAACTTTTTGATAATTATTAGCAATAACAGGCTTGGTGAATCTCAGGAAAACTCGATTTTATTAAAAAGTTGACGTTTCGCCATGACATTCGTGGCTTCATCAAAACTTTTGAAATATTGAAATTTCTTTGACATTTATTGATTTGAAAAAATTTGAATAATTAAAAAAGACTACTGTTTCATCAAAATTTTTCGGCTGTGGCCGAAAATGTTAATATTGGACTGAATAGCAAGTAATAAATAACAAAGAACGGCCGAAAAATTTTGATCAATAAATGTCAAAGAAATTTCAATATTTCAAAAGTTTTGATAAAGCCACGAATGTCGTGGCGAAACGTCAAGTTTTTAATAAAATCGAGTTTTTCTTGAGATTCAACAAACCTGTTATTGCTAATAATTATCAAAAAGTTATATATATGTATATATGAAAAGTTTTTCTGGAATCGTGGTCTAGAAGGTCTAAAAGAATGTAAAAACTATTCCCGCACCCCGCACCTGACTGCTTTCCTTCGATACACTGCAATAGTATGTATTTTATGGGATAAAATAACACTAAAAATTCTGTTTCTCCCATCTTTGGGTGAAATGCGGAGGCGGCTAACTTTGCTTTTAATTACGTGCCATTCGGTCCCATGTCTGCTATATTTTGAGCTGTGTCTACAGAGACAGATATTAATATATAATTTTAATATCTAGGCACGTGAGTGAACTGAACAGAATTGCTGAACAATGCAGTCCCAGGTAACAACTCCGTTTGAAAGTATTTTATTTAAGTTCCTAGATAATTAAACTTGTGTATTGTGCTCCTTCATTTAGGGACGCAGGTGTGATTAATTCTCGTTGGTATTCATTTTTATCCCCTCCTTCACAATCAGCAAACCGGTTTTTCGAGTTCACAACAGCAAATAGATTGGAATTGGATTTAGAATTGAATTCTCACCCTATTTGACAGTGTTATGAGCAAATCTTAATTTTATGCAAAGCCTCCAATATAATTTCCGCTTTAACGTACCTCTTGGCATTTCATTACTTCCAGGTTATATTCACTAATAAAGCCAATTTCGGGGGAATTTGAAACGACAGTTGAAAATATCATTGCATTTGGACTGTTATAGGTCCCTTCTTTTATACCAAATTTAATCAATAGAAGTATACTTATATATATATATATATATATATATATATATATATATATATATATATATATATATATATATATATATATATATATAAATATATATGTAGAAATATACTTTAATTTTTAGAGGAGATAGTTCGTCCAAAAAAAAGTGTACTTCTTCATGTACACTTTTTCTCAAAAGCGATAATAAAGGATATAATACCCTTTAATGGGGTAAATTGGAAACCCTATTTCTTGAATATCTTTCGAACAATATTAATTAAGAACTTCATACTGCAAAAGTGATTATAAGATATTAGCATAATTTCTTTTATGCTACCACCTAATCCATCCCTTATTAATACAAGGTAGTATTGTAATGGTAAGTGGAGATTATTATGTCAAATTTTTTTGCTATCAATTCGTTTTTCAAAATTTCTTCAAAAATTGTTTCCTTGTACTCTACGCAAAAAACAAACTCTTGTATTATTTCGATAAATATCACCATTGTCGAGTTATTTGAACTAGAATGTATGTGTGCATTTTCTCTGATCCTTACATTTCTTGAAAACATCAAGTAGACTTTGGAATTGAGACTTACTTGTTTTAAAAAAGACTCTCTTAATGCCACGTCTTATCTGAATTATAAGGGTAGAATAGTTCAAGGAAACAATCTGTAATGGAATTTAAAAAAAATTAATGTAAACATAATAACCCTCTCTTATCATTCAAAACTACCTTGTATTCATAAGGAATGGGGTAGGTGGTGACTTCGAATGAATTATACAAATATCTTATAACCAGTCCTACAATATGAACTAATCACAACTGTTTGGAAGATATTCGAAAAAGGGATTCCAATTCATCCTAGGATTCTGCATTTTCGATCTAAGTGGTGAATTGTTGGTTTCCAATATCCTTGGTAGAGGGCGCTCTGGAATGTAACCCAGATAGTAGCTCGGTCACGATTTGTGTTGGGGAACAATTAGAAATTTTTTAATTCACTCCGAGTCAAATGATGAGATCTGATTAGATCGAAACAGCTGTTTGCAGATTTTGAGTCAGGGTGACTTGACGTTGTCTATAATTCACCTTTGGATTGTGAATGTAGAGTTTGCGTCGCGTAATACATATAACCAGCTTCCTTGGAAAGTTGTTTGTTAATTTTTTTTATTATTGAAGAATTTTCCTTTTTCACTTTATATAATATATTATATTAACCATGATCAACTTCTACATTTTTCATGATTCAATTTTTCTATATAGGTATTGATTGGAGGGCTTGTGAAGTGGGTTGTTGGAATGTCTCATCTTCATTATTTTTCGTAGATTGTTCCATTCAGATACCTCCATAACTCTTATTTCTATTCCTTGGTTTTTATATGTATGTGATCTAAAGTGGCTAGATCGAGTGATGTGCATCTTGAAGTTGAGCTTATTATCTGGGGGAAATTGTAAGAAATTTGAAACATACCACTAATGTTGACGACTTGATTAATACGAAAGTAGTAAAGGATGCTTTCGAAATTATAGGTCATTGCTTTCTAGAGGTGATGAATACATCACTGCGAGACGGAATGTTTCCTGGATTATGGAAAGTATCGTATATAACGCCAGTACCGAAAATATTCAACACAATTAATTCAGATGATCATAGACCCATAAACACGGTTCCAATATGTGAAAAAATATTAGAAAATACAGTAAATAATCAGTTGTTAGAGTTCTGTGATGCTAACAATATTTTAATGGACAATCAATCGGGTTTCAGAAGAAACTATTCATGTGAATATTCTTTAATAAATGTATGTGATAATTGGTTTAAAACTATCGATAAGGGTGATATCGTTCTGGCGGTTTTCTTAGATTTCCGGCGTGCATTTGAATCTGAGAGAAGAAGCTTGTTGGTTCGTAAGCTGAGTAAAATGGGGTTTGGGGGTACAGTTCTAAAATGGATAAAGTGCTACTTGGAACAGAGAAAACAAAAAGTTAAATTCAGAAACTCTATATCTGGAGAATTAAATACCAAGTTTGGAGTTCCTCAAGGGACTGTTCTGGGGCCCACTCTCTTTAATTTGTATATAAATGACATTGTTCATTATGTTAATAAATGTGAGCTAACTATGTTTGCAGATGATACAATGATTTATGTAAGTGGAAACAATTTGAAACAAATGACAGATGATATAAATTTTGACTTGAATAATGTATATAAATGGCTTTGCGATAATAACCTTAGTGTAAATATAAGTAAATCTAAATATATGGTGATAGGCAGTAAATATAAGTTGGGTCTTCTTGACTACGAATTATTAAAAATAAATGTAAATAGTAATGTGTTGGATAGAGTGAGTGATATTAAATACTTAGGGTTTTTTCTTGATGAAAATTTGAATTTCAAAAAACATACAGAATATATTATGAGGAAAATATCAAGGAAAATGTATTTTGTGAGTAGAAATAGACACTTGAATGGGTTTACGAAACGTTTAATATATAATGCTATAATTATGCCACATATAGATTACTGTTCGTCACTAATGATGAATATCAATCAAAGTGAACTGCAAAAACTACAGAAATTACAAAATAAATTAATGAGATTAATTTTGGGTTGCAACAAATACACTCCAATTAACCTTATGTTAAGCATATTACAATTTATGAGTGTCAAGCAGAGGATGATTTTTGGGGCTCTTAAGATCATTTATAAAATTAAAAATAAGTTAGTTCCAAACTACATATATAACAAAACTCAACTTGTAACTGATATCCACAAATACTATACAAGAAATATAAATAATTTTTATGTACATAATGTTACTTCAAATATGCTCTTTAATAGCTTGTTGCACGGAGGTTTAATTTTTTTCAATGATTTACCAAATAACTTGAAACAATGTAATAATTATGAACGGTTTAGAACTGGAGTTATAGGTTATATTTTCGAATATGTTGCACCTGTTTAGTTTAAGTGATTTAATTGTCACTGTATTGTATTTCATATAGCTTTGCTAATAAACATTATTATTATTATTATTATTATTATCTGTTATCATGCCAAGGTATCTACTGTTTTTTACTAATTTGAAGATGGTATTATCCAAGGAATTGAAGGGCGTCTTGTACTTGTTCATCTATTGGGTCATTTCTTCCTTGATCCTCTACAATCTATCCATTGCATCTGATATAGTTTTGCAGTGTGCGATTAAGGTACCATCGGCAAACTGCAATATTCACGAATTTATGCTCGTTGTTCTGAGCTGTATTTTGGCCTATGTATGTCTACGCAGTAAATGTTAAACAAGTATTGTGATAGAGTGGGAAAATATTTACTGGGGAGTGAGTTCGTTGAGAAGAGTGTTTTTAATTTTTATTTGAATGGTCTTATTTATGGAAAAAGCATTAAATATGTTGGACAGCCAATTTTATGAAGCTTGATACAAGTCCAAAGTGCCAAATGCTATCAGAAGCTTTCTGGACATCCATAAATAGTTCTGCCGAGTGGTGTCCTTCTTTCTGCATTGTACATTTTGAGTAAGTTGGAAGAGGGGGTTGATGTTTTGTTTCTGAAGCCAAATTGAAAGATTGGGATATTCTTGTCTATCAATTTCACTAATTTTAATTTATTTGTTTTCTTAAAATGTTTTCCAATTAGTGGCAGTAAGATGAGTGGTCTGTACCTAATTCTCCATTTATTTTGTGTTTGTGCTTTCTTTCAACTACTGTGGAAACAAAAATTTTTCAAACAGAACTTAATATAAGTTCTTATTATCTCCAGATATATTGGGAAGTACAGCTTCTTGAGTATATTCCTGGAAATGTCTTATCCTGGAGCGGTGTTCTTGATCTGACTAATTGCTTTGAATTACTCGTTTTGATCAAAGATCAGCATATCTTCTTCATTTTTCAATTTTGTGAATTCAAAAGAAAACTATTTTTGTTGAAATTTGTTTCGAATAAATCTCGAAATGATATTCACTGTAATTGATATGCATCATTTTTTGTGATCACCATTTATATTTCACGAAATGATGAGACAATCTCATGATACATGGTATAAAATGAAGCAGCTGTATGTTCACTTAGATCTTTTAAACTACTCGAGACGGATTTTAATGCAGTTTTCAGCAATACATAGAGTGATTCAAGAGGAAGGTGTATATATTTATATATATATATATATATATATATATATATATATTTATATATATATATATATATATATATATATAATATAATATATATATATATATATATATATATATATATATATATATATATATATATATATATATATATAATACATACATATTACAGTACAGAAAAATATATTTTTGTGGGTTTAAATCGCAAACACTGGCTCAACCTTACCAGATAGATCAAATTAATGTACTACGGAATTGCATAAAAAAGATCGATGAAAAAGTCCATGAAGGTATATTTAACTTTTAAGGAAACACAGTGACCATTATTATCTTTTACATATTACATAAAAATATGTGTAATTTATCAAGCTATTCAATAAAATACAGTATTATTCCTTATCCAATTAAATACATTACATACGTTGTACATTATTTGTAGACCAAAACTGCCCTTAACAGCATTTCATTGAAATGGATATCTTAGAAGATATCAGACATTCAAAAAGCAGAGGCATAGCGGCTGGCGTGCCGTACGTTTCGTCGCGGTTGGCAGCAGGCGGCGGGCGCGGGTTGTGCTGGTGCCGTGTGCGTATAAATAGCGCATCGATGGCCGCGCCTCACAAACCAAGCTAGTTAGTCGAGTACTTAGCGTGCGCTGGTTAGTATTTGGGAGGTCTCGGGTTCAAACCCCGGGGCCGACTGGTCTGCCATAAGTTTTTTTCAGAGGTTTCTTCATGGTAATGTAAGTCACTGCTTGCAAACTTATAAAGCGAATACTGGGCCAGTATTAATCCTCTGAACCCTACCCACACTTCGTATGTTCTATAAATATCCCGTCTCACCTATCCTTAATGCACTTGTACATACAAGTGTATCCTCTGATCTGGCTGAAGGAGTTGATCCGAAACGCAAGCTGCCCGCCTCCTTGACACATAATTCAGGGAGGAATGAAACACGTGTGTTTCCTTTTTTTCCGCGCCTCACCCTATAGCATTGTATAATTCGAAGCGATCGAACGCTTCTATCGGTGTTCTCTAGCCAGTAAAAAAAAATTATCCGTGCGAAACCGGGACGGGTCGCTAGTTTAATTATAAGTAACGACGGTTCTGTTAAGTAAAACTGGTAATATTTTCAACGTATGTGATTTTATGGGAGTTTTCCTAACCTAAATAAAATTCACATCTCATAATTATCTATATTCTTGTTGTATTGAATAACTAATTCTATGATTTGCGGTGTTCAAGGGTATTTCCATTGAATTAGTCGAAAGTCATAGCAGATATTATTTGTCTCAGATCGACTTTGGCAATCAAATAATAGTGGAAGTTTCTCTTCAGATGAACTTCTCATGTTGCTATCGCCCACCGAGTGCAAACAAACAAGATCGAGTCCAACATCGATTCACAATTGGAAATAACCAAGTCTTTCATTCCAATAGTTCGGAAACTTCAAATACGAAAACTTTCTAAAGTAACTTACTCAAAATGATGGTGGTCAAACTTTCAAGCATCTGAAAAATTTGTCGTACCCGGACGGTATATGGTTTGAGTATTGAGTTGACAAAGAAGTAAATGAAAAATATGTTGACCAACATATTTCTTTCTTCTTTCAGACACATCCTATATTAATTTCAAATAAGATCGAGATATGGGAATAGACCTCCTTAATGTGTGCATCATATAATTACTCAATTGAACCAACGAAGTTGTTATTTTGAAGATGCAAATACGCAAAATTTTTTTTCATAATCATTACATAAATAAGTGAGGCTATAATGCAATATTGAAAAAGTTAGAAAATTGATGCTTGTGGCAAAAAAATTCTAACAATTTCAACAATGAGAAAAACAGAAGTAATGAAGAGATATGCAGACAGATTTCGCCGGCACACATGATAATGGATATGAACACTTTACCCACGCAGAAATTGATATGAATTGAAATAATTAATTCTCAAACTAGATTATATATTTTTGTCCACGACTGTACTATAAATACTTCATTATACGTGTGCTTCCTGAAGTACAATTATACCTATTAATTACTAGTGAATAATGGTTTATTATACACTGCATGACGTCACACTCAAAACGTATGTCCAAACTTGAGACTATCATTCACATTGTTAGGATAGTATTCTTATTAGGTTTTTAGGTTTTATGTAACTAAGATAACTATAAATTCAATGCCTTCGGTTATTTTCAATAATTGTTTTGTTAATATTAATATAAATAAATAAATGCAAAATTATCTATTTCATGTTTATCAGAGTGAAAGAAAGGAATGGAATCGATGTCAAGTGAAATAGTTGACGTTTACGTGAGTATGCAGTTTTCAGTGAACACAGAAAATGTTATGTCAACGCTTTTGATAACTATTTTTATTGTTGAAAATGCAGATTATTACTATTTTTTTCGAGGAAGTCGTGGACAAAGTATAGTATTCTACTTGCACAAAATTACAATTTTTCACTCGGTGAATTGCGACACTCACCTGCGGCTCGTGTCGCAAACTTCACCCTCGTGAAAAATAGCAATCATTTTGTGCTCGTTTTTTTTCATTAAATAAATAAATGATAACTACAACAAAATTGAAACGGAACACATTTACGAACTGAGTATACTATTATATAATTTTTTCATTAGATAAATAAATGATAACTACAACAAAATTGAAACGGAACACATTTACGAACTGAGAATAAGAAAGAACTCATAAATATCATATTATTTTATGAAAAGTTGTGAAAATTATTGCACAAACCACCTGAAATTAAGAAAAATTATTGAGAGTATAGAATTGAATATAACGAAAACTAAAGCATTGAAAAAATATAGTTTTCATTAGAATACAAACAAAAGATAATTTTTGAAGCATCTTTCACAGGAATCTCAACTTCAAGAGCATCTCCTACACAATCAAGATCGAATACCACTAACTGACGATAAATTGCGTTTGTGATTTAATTGCAACCAATGAATTTTCCTGGAAAAATGAAATTTTTTGGATCCTTCTCAGGAAAATGTTATTCAATTTATTGATACCGCAGACCCCTCTCTAATCGGATTTTGTATTGCCTTGTTTCTGGAATATCAAATAGCTCCTTTACCTAGTCGTTTATTTTTATATGGGTTTCCAACGGTTTCGATCCAGAAAATTTGCAATATTTGAAAGAAATTTTCATGCCGAAGTGTTTTTAGTCTTGATTAAAAAATATATTTTATATATATATTATATATATATATATATATATATATATATATATATATATATATATATATATATATATATATATATATATATATATATATATATTATGAATTTCCAGTTTTATATCAACATATCAAAAAGAACAATAAATGTAATTTTATTAATTAACAATCTCTAATTATGATATTAATTTCAAAATTCAATTTTTTTGAATTAAGAAAATATAAAGAATTTGAAATATTCGTGGCGTTGACAGAACACTTCGTGAATTAATACAAAAATGAAAATCTAGGACATTTATTCGAAAAATCGAAATTAATCAAGCAAATCTCCTGATGAAGCAAACAACATGAGTCTCGACCATAACGACATTCTCATCCATCCTTAAGAGATGAATGTTACAAACATTTCGAAGCCTGGCATTTTCCATCTGGCTTGGAGCTTGGTGCTTGATAAATCCCGAAAGATGGAATGTGACGTGTTTATACGTCACTACTGCTCGCCTTCTGAATAATAAGATACGAGTGGAATTATATTTATGATTACCACTCTCAATAAATCCAAAACAGTTTGTCTATTGTTTCTGTTTGTGGAAACCATATTCCTAACATTAATCTCTTAACGAATAGATGGGAATGTTGTTGGCGTCGAAAAATCGAGAGAGGAATGAAACAATCTTGTTGAACAAGATATGTGAACAAATATTCACAGTTCTTTTTAATAGATTAATGTAATTTTGCAATTAAGGCAATTTTGACATTATACATTGATGGAGAATTTACTGAAGTGGAGCACCATGTCAACAGTCAATTCCCACAAGGCTAAATACCTACGAAATATTCATACCAGAATAGCGGGTAGTGCAAGTAGCAGTGGCTGCCTGTAAATCGGGTATTAGACCTACGGATATACCCTATCTTCCTAGTTAACATCCCCCTAGTAATGTTTACAGATTACTGTTTGGTTTTTTGTATCAGAAACTGCATTAACTTCCATTAACTAATTGTCATTGTTTAACTAACGTATATTTTCTTTAATACTTTGTAATTTGCAATTAATTTCATTTTATGTATTTTCAGCTCAGTTTATATTTATTTATTTTGTTTGTTTTGTATTGCTATAACTTGCGATTGAGTATGAATACCTTTGCTAAACTTCAATTCTCACTATTGTAATCATATTATATGAACGGATACAATGAAGTCCTTCTATTATTATTATATTACTCGTTGACTATTATATTTTGTCTGTAATGCGACTAGAGATTCGTGAATGCTCTATTTAGTATGATTTTAAGCTATGAAATTTTGTATGCATAATAATAATAATAATTATGTTTATTATATCCATTTAGACAATTACATAATTGAGTTGGACACGTCATTCATAAGTAATAAGTAATATGGTTATTCATAAGTAATAGGTATGGTTATCGGTCAGGTACTCCCTTACACTATAGTAACATTTTGTCAGGAGCACCGACTTCATAACTTTCTTAAACCTAGCATGACCACGACGGCATTTCATCGAGTAAGGTAGATGATTAAACAGTTTAATGCACTGATAAGCTGGTGAGTTTTCATACCTGGCCGAATCATGTTTAAAGAATTTCAACATTTTTTGTGTCATAACAATGAAAACTACCCAATTTTACAAACTTATTTCCATTTTCCTTTACATGGATTAGACACTTATATGAATATAAATACAAGGTGTAGTTAATATTTTATTTACAATAAATGCACACTTGCACGATTCTCGGGGTCCTTGCTTAAAAATTGTTCTTATTATACGTTTTTGTGATATGAAGATTCTTCGGCTATCAACGGAAATACCCCATAACATGATATTATAATTAATGTAACTATATGCAAGTGCATAATAAACTTCCAAAATAGACGAAGTAGATAGACAATTCTTAATTCTATTTATGGCATAGAATGCCGAGTTCACTTTTTAAGCCACAGAATCTACATGTAAGGACCACCTGATGTCTTGGTCCAACAAAAATCCCAAAAATTTAACGTGATTACACAAAAGAATTTTGTCGTTTACAAATTGGATGAACACTTCATTATTTATAGTATCGGGTCGATTAAAAAATAGACATTTTGTTTTAGTGGTGCTCAATATTAAGGCATTAGATTCACACTATTTTTCAAATTCTTTCAGTAAGAGTTTACATTTATTCGATAGTCCCTCAGGATCTCTTGCTGTAATAGCAATCGAGGTATCATCGGCAGAAAAATGGCATCCCATCCGCCTCTACATAATCGGACAACTCATTAATGAATAAAATAAACAAGAGTGGACCGAGCACAGATCCCTGTGGGACTCCCAGATCAGTACATTTCTCGTCAGACCAATGAGCCTTCATTTTTACCTTCATTCGCCTTTCAGAAATATAGCTCTTCATTCAGTCAAGAAAGATTCCCCTAAATCCTAGATTGTACAACTTATTCAAGATAAAATCAAAAACAAGACAATCAAAGGCACGCGACAGATCAAAAAATAATCCTCCAACATGTAGACCACAATCTAATGGTTCATATATAAATTGAATATTGGAAATTTCTGCAGATTGGGTAGATTTGCCGGATCTAAAACCATGTTGACAATCATTTATTACATTAAATCTGTTAAAATAAAGCAGCAATCTTTCCAAAAATTAAAAAAAAAACACTCAAAACAGAAATAGGTCGATAGTTGGTAATGTCTAGAGGATCATCCCTCTTATAAACTGGGACTACAGTAGCCAGTTTCAAAGAAGTAGGAAATATAACCGAACAGACAGACGAATTTATTAAGTAACACAGCGGTTCATCAATGAATTCAGAAATGATTCTTACTATTTTAGTGGAAATAGAATCAGCACCTGTGCTCTTTTTGTTTTTAAGAGATGCAATAGCATTCAACACATCGTTTGCTATTACAGGATGGAAAAATAAGGTATTTCCTACCATAGGCTGAACTGTACATGATACTGACAATCAAATTCTATAATGTTTCTGCAAACTTATTTTATTTATGTTAGAAAAATGCTCATCGAAAACCACAGCATCGGCAGGTTCGGATAATAAAGAGTCATTTGTTTGAAGCTTAATAATTCTAACTATTACTTCGGACCGTAAAAACGTAATATCGTAAGTAAAACTCATAAGAATATATTGGTATTATATATATAGTTAATATATATATAGTTAATTAAAAATTTTATTCATTCTCTGTGATTGAAAGTTTGAAGGTATTAAAATTAATACCGAGTATTTTATGAACAAAGATTAATCAAAGTCATAAGCTGTACTCTAATATGACAAATAAATTGTTTTCTTGCGAATGTGAGAAGAGTTGAGAATCCTTGAAACTACAAGATTGATTGTGTTTACCCAAATAAAGATAGAATACATTTTTATTTTTAAATAGAAACCTTGCCAAGTAAAAGACGAACATTCATCTTCCACTAGTTCTTGGCTCGAGAATAAACCATTATACACGGTTACGTATGCCATTTTATGTAAACCTCTGAGAAGGGATATCCAATATATTTTATCAAGATTGGCGTAATTGATTTATGAGATATTCATTTCAATATTGGCTATGTTTATTCATATTTGCGGACAGCTTTTATCCATAATTTTAATATTCCTTCTATTCTTCAATTAATTTCTATTGATTTTTTTCAATTGAGTGATTACTCTTTATTTTATTTGTATTTGTATTTATTCATCTATTAATTATCACTATTCTGAAGTACGCATTGATTAGAAGTTGATGGTTAATACCTATATTAAACA
>JARQZK010002918.1:390000-532500 GCA_030704885.1 Cynegetis impunctata | reverse complement strand
TTCATACGATAAATGGCGCAATATAGTTGAAAGTTTGTATCTAGGCTATTTTGTATTATATCTGGAAGGGGATTGTTCGAATTGGTTGAGGGGTTAACCCCCCAGGGGGGAAATAAGTCGTGTTCACACGATAAATTTCGCAATTTTGGAGTAATAGGGTTGAAAGTTTGTAAATAGGTAGTTTCGTATGATATCTTGAATGGAATTAGTTTTGGTTCAAATTGGATGGGTTTGACCTCCTGGGGGAAGAAATAAATCATGTTTACATGACAAAAAGCGTAATTTTGGAGCAATAGGAATTGAAAGTTTGTAGGTAGTTAGTTTCGTATGATATATTGGATGGAATTGGTTTTGGTCCGAATTGCTAGAGGCGGTTGACCCCCAGGAGAGGAAATAAAACTTGTTATCACGACAGAAGGAGCAATTTTGGGTCCATAGGGTTGAAACTTTGTATGTAGGTAGTTTCGTATGATATCTTGGATAGTATTTATTTCGATATAAATTGGTTGGGGGGTTGAACCCTCGGAGAAGGAAATAAATATTGTTTACACGATAGAGGGCGCAATTTTCGTTTTTTGGATTTGGAATGAAAATCCTAATTGAATAAATATATTTTTCAAACTGAATGTGTTTTGAAAACCTGCTTTTCTGATGCAGCTCGCTGCGATAGAGTATCTTCAGATTTGATTTCGTTTTTCAAAAAATAATTTATTTTATTCGAATCGCATCTCGACGCGATGCACTTCGCGCGAAAAAATCAATTTTCCACGTCGATCTATCGTCTTAATTGTGATTGTTCAATAGCTGCGGAGATGTTTTTAAGATGTAGATGTAGCAATAGCCTTATCATTGACAATTTGGCGATGAAACACTTTTACTAACCCCTATCTTAACATTTGCTAGTATGTATTTTCGAAGGAGATGAGTCTGCATCCAGGCGATTATGTGGAATATATTCTTTTCATCGCAGTGATGAAAGGCCCTTTATTTATGATAATCAATTCGGAATATTGATTTGTAATCACTGTTTCCAGTTAGTTTTCGAGAAAGAAAACGGAATATGTGCATATATTTCAACGTTTTCATGACAAAGAGTTTGAGTTTGAATTTCAATCAGATCTCCTTCAAAACGATGCCAATTTTTTCTTCGATATGTGAATAAATTTTGGTTATATATATCATACAGATATTTAATCTGAGTTAACGACATAGTATTTGAAGTCAAAATAATCATTGTGACAATCTGTCGGCATTTATAGTTCATATTGACTATACTAAGTGCTGTTAGTTTTTTATTGAATAAGAGAGAGAAATTCACTTATTAGTAGCTACTATCATTAAATTTATTCTGAATTATATTTAATACTAGATGAAAGTAGTAATTGAAGCTCACGCCATGTACAATTCATGCAACCAGGATTTTAAAATTTCTGTTTTTCAGATTTATTCGATTATTTCAGTATAAATTACAGTAATTGAATTGCTGCGAGAAATAAAATGCATGTTTGATGGAAAAAGAAATAAAATTTCATATTTATTCATATGTATAGGGTGTTCTTTCTGGTAAATCGTCGATATATATATATATATATATATATATATATATATATATATATATATATATATATATATATATATATATATATATATATCCCTAACGACACGAGTACATCCCCTGTACATCCCAGGGACGTCCTTCATTTGCTACTAGGACGTCCCTGGGATATCCTTTGTCGGAACATGGTACCTACTAGGGACGTCCCAGGGACATCTACTTTCCACCGAAAAGGACTCCCATTGGATGTCGTACTGGTATGTCCCAGGGATATCCCGAAGATATATATGAGGTACATCCCCTGAACGTCCTGGCATTTCCATTTCTTTAATTCATATAATTTGAAGAATTTCATGGGAAATTTGGAGAAAAAAATTCAAAGATTCTCAACAGAAAACAAGTTTCATTCATAAATCAATGTGATATTATGTTAAAATATGATAATAACAAAAAATGACAAACAAAAACTCATCTTTATATATATATATATATATATATATATATATATATATATATATATATATATATATATATATATATATATATATATATATATATATATATATATATATATATATATATATATATATATATATATATATATATATATATATATATATATATATATATATATATATATATATATATAAGATAAATCAACAAAAGGATAGAAAAAATATAAAAAAAACTACAAGCAAAAGAGTACATTCAATATTTTAATATTATACCAACCTTAAACTCAATTCTTTAAATTGTTCAACTACACCTTATATCTACTGATAAAATCCTTCAAATGCTCACGAAAATGGCCAATCACAAACAATAAGAATGACGAATGCCGAAATGCCGTTGATCTTCTAACAAAGAACAGAGACAACAAACTTGCGCTTGCGCATTATATTATGAGGTTGATTTACATTGTTGACAGATCACCAAATTATTCAAACAATGTTGCCAAAAGGGACAAAACCACAATAACCGAAATGCAATTATTGAGATTTGTGTACCTATAATGTATGTATATATCCTTTTCGGGAATTTAGAATAAGGATATACTATGCATTAATAATTTTCTACTTGTGAAATGGTCACTTCCCAGAAATGTATGAGATATATTTCATTTTTCTCCATAATTATTATCCAGAAGAAAAACAAACACTTTCAACATTTCGACGAGTTTCGATGATTCTTATTATATATGTGAGTGAATATCGAAAATTCCAGGGACATGAATGGGATATCCTATGGATATTCCAAATGGGATGTCCTCTGGACAAATTATGCGGGACATCCCCGGGATATCCCAATCATGTCCTTGTACCGCGGTACATCAAAAGGACATACCTAGGACATCCCTGTGTTGTTAGGGATATATATAAATATATATATATATATATATATATATATATATATATATATATATATATATATATATATATATATATATATATATATATATATATATATATATATATATATATATATATATATATATAAACAATTTTCTAAAGAATTCCTTCCACACATATGAACGAATTATCGGTTCACGGTTTCAAAGTCTAAAATTGTTTTAAATTTCCAGTACAACGAAAATGACATCAAAAACCGTGAATTTCTATACTAGAACAAGTTCACATCTGAATAGGCCCGATAAAATGCTAATTTTGTACAATGAATGAGAATTTATGTAAATTAGAAACATGGGTCACCCAGAATATACAGTATAACGTAGTTTGTCGCGACCTTTCGCCTTATTTGTAATTTATGGCAAATATTAAATGGAAAAGACGTTTCCTAGATAGCAGTGAAAAATAAAATAGTTAATCTCTCTCTCTCTCTCTCTCTCTCTCTCTTTATATATATATATATATATATATATATATATATATATATATATATATATATATATTATTTATTTAGCTAGGTACTTATACTTCGCTCAAGAAAGTTCTCAATGCACTATCAGAATTTGACCAAAAATTAACTTTTATTCTACTATAAGTGTAGTTTAAATAAACGTTTTGAAGTAATAAATATCTCATAGAAAGTTTTGTTTCCATAGAGTCGAAAAATTCAATATTATTCGTATATATTTTCCATTTTTTGTCTTTGCTGTTTTCAGTTTTTTGTTTTTTGTTCTTTATGCAGATGTGGTTCTATGCATACATGGGTTTTTGTCTGTTATATGGTTCTGGAATAAATAAATATTATCTATCTATCCATCTAAGTATCTATATATGTATAAATGATGAATCTCGAAATGACGTTAATCTGAAAGTACAAGAATTGTATTACTACAAATTGAAATATTATGTTATTTATCATCTGTTGTTGATTTTTGTCATGTTGAAATCATTTTATCTTTCATTGATCCATAATTCCTTCTATTATACATACAAATGCTATCAGAAAAAGTACGTTATATTGAAATTGCAGCAAATATTCATAACATATTGCTTGAATAGACTAAGTTATATTTTATTTTCGATTTTTTCTTCATAAAATTTAATTTACCTAATTTACAGATACGTTCTATACGTGCTTATATCGTATCGTAATCTAATGCTTTGCTTTCTAACTAAAATACTTGGAAAGCAGAACTCGGATTAATACAACCTGGGTTTGTAGTTGCCACCCTAATGGAGGAAAATTACATGGCAGAAAATGTTCATATATGCACTTACTCATCACGATCGAACTGTCAACTTTGATTCAGTGGAAACTGGAACAATAGAGTATAATGGACTTTAACTTGGATTTAACTAGTTTAATGCCCTTTTTGTCTGGGAGTATTTGAAATGAAAGTTTTTGTTTCTATGAGTATCGAAAGTAGAAACACCAAACAAATTAATTTATATATATTTAAACTATACTCATTCCAAAAATTTATTGAAAATGTAGATATGTAGATGAAATATTCTTAATAGAAATCATTGAATACTTACGGAACATAATAGCGCTATATACTGTTATACTTGTACTTACTAGTGATGTGCCTGCTCGTTAAAATGTATATCCGTGGATACGGATCTGAATACGGATATTTGGTGTCAAGATACGCATTTACAGATACGAATACGGATCCGAATACGGATATTTGGTGTCAAGATGCGCATATACAGATACGAATTCGAATACGGATATTTGTTGTCAAGATACGCATATACAGATACGAATACGGATCCGAATACGGATATTTGTTGTCAAGATACGCATATACAGATACGGATATGAATCCGAATACGGATATTTGGTGTCAAGATGCGCATATATAGATACGGATCCGAATACGGATATTTGGTGTCAAGATGCGCATATACCGATACGGATTCGAATACGGATATTTGTTGTCAAGATACGCATATACAGATACGAATACGGATCCGAATACGGATATTTGTTGTCAAGATACGCATATACAGATACAGATATGGATCCGAATACGGATATTTGGTGTCAAGATACGCATATATAGAAACGGATACGAATCCGAATACGGATATTTGGTGTCGAGATACACAGATACGGATACGGAACCGAATACGGATATTTGGTGCCAAGATACGCATATACAGTTTCAAGTAGCCACAATTGTAGACCCACCGTACAAATGTGGATTCTTCAGTGATATTCTCATAAAACAAATGAAAGAAACATCAACTATGATAAGTACTGAAGACAAATCAATTACTATCAGGAAAGAACATCACCCATATAATATATGTCAGAGAAAAGATTAGCAATATATTAAGGCCAGCTAAAGTTTTGGCAGATTAACAGTAAAAAGTTTGGAGGTGCAATGCAGCAGGAATTGTTTATGATTCTCATCGTAACAGACTTTTGAGGGACAAAGCTGCAAAGTTACTTTTTTTGAAGTACAATTTACCATTAATTAATTTAAATTATGACTTATAATTTTTTTAAAATTCTTCTAATTGTCACTATGTTGTTCATCTAATTTTAATACTTTATGTGTCATGAAGTATTAATGTACTTAATTAGAATAACCATTTAAGTTGAATTTAAATAATTATTTTTGTAAGTTTTCGTTTTCTCATTATAAAAGTGATGTTGTAATTTTCTATAATATTTAAATATTTTATTAAACTTACTTTTGGGTTATGTTATGTACTACCGGTATTTGGTATGCCAATTATTTTATTTTAAGAAATGAAATTGAATCTGAATGGAATTTAATAGTTTTTCATTGCTACCTAGAGATAGAATTTCATCTATGTATTCAAAATTAATAAGGTAAAAGATCCGTCAAAAAAGTCATTGATGTATGACGAATACAGATATAGATGTTACTTCTCCCTCGGATATCCGCGAATGCGGATACGTATACGGATATCCGGCATATCGCTAGTACTTACAAGCTAAGTAATAAGATGAATTAATAGTTATCTATCTAAAAATGTTATTTGCGATTGAATTTCATATACAATAAGTTTTATTATGTAATACTGATATCACTGAAGTATAGTCTTCCATGTTGAATAAGTTATAGATTTTATATATTCAAACGTTTAAGTCACTTTTGAATATCTCAAAAAATTGCTATAAAAACTATATAAATTGGAGAAGTGAATTTTAAGTATACTTTCAAATAACAAAATGTTCTCTAAGATAATGTACAGGCTATCCCATTTTCGATGTCCTTACGGGGTAACTCGCTTATTTTCCAAGATAGAGATTTGCGGTTTTCGCGAACGTTGGCTACTTTTTTGTGAATCTCACGATACCGTAAACAAAATTTTCCTAGCTTGCTTCGTTTTTGAGATACAGGGCGAAGTTGAAAATATTGCATTTTGGTCCCTCTCCTGTATCACAGCTGTCTTTTTACTTATAGAAAAAGTAAAAACTGTTTTTTATACACTTTTTTACGTAGAATCCAGTGGCGTAGTCAGATTTTTGAAATGAGCTGTCATTGTTTAGGTATAACCCAATGTTATAACTTTTTAAATAGAACACCCTGTATATTTTTCCATATTCAAAACACAAATGCTTTGCGCTTTTCAAAAATATATAATACTTATATAAAATTCTAAATATAAGCCCTGTATTCAGATAATTTTCTTTTTTTTATGGCAAGTAAAGACAAATATCACTTTGATAGATCGTTCGGCGCATTAAACAAAGATATCACTTTCATTTATATAGGTTAGAATGAAGAATATTCATCAAAAAAATATTATTCAATATAAGTTACTAAACAGAGATACATTTAATAATGATTATAACAGACATAGAAACATATGTAATACAGCTACGAAACAAAGTTCTATCATTTTTCTGTTGAAAATGTTTTGTAAATATTGTTCAAATTACTGCCCATTCTGCTGAAGAAACATTTTCTGAGGATTGCGCCAATCGACTACAGTTAAAACAAAAGTCTTATACCTAAGCATTTGAAAACTTCTCTCGTGGCATTCATCAGAGCATCTCGATTTTCGTGCCGCGTGTGGTTCATTTTATTTTTTATGTAGCTCCATATGAAGAAATCTAATATAGATAAGTCAGGGGACCTTGGTTGCCAGTTAATGGGACCATTATTACCAATCCACTGGTTTTGAAATCTTTCATTAGGATAAACCTTTTCTATATTGAGCCAACGGAATTTTGTCAAGTAGTTCAGAAAGAAAATCATCCAAAATTTCCAAATATCTTTAGCGATTCAAGTTACCGTCGAAAATGCGGTAGGCGCTAATCTTCCTCCAAAAACGAAACAGGATACATCAAAGCCGAATCTGCCTTGTTTTTGATAAACCACCGTAACGTGCTCATTTTCATTTGTCCAATAACGATGATTATTTCGATTAAAAATGCCAGCGCTACTTATATGGCTTTCATCGGCTAATATACCACCTACAAAACTCAATACTCTTCTCAGTTTTACCTGGATGCAGATGATGTATAGCTTGGGATATGTAGTATATATATATAATATATATATATATATATATATATATATATATATTTATATATATATATATATATATATATATAATATATATATATATATAATATATATATATATATATATATATATATATATATATAATATATATATATATAGATATATATATATATATATATATATATATATATATATATATATATATATATATATATAAATGAAAGAAGCAAAGTTATCGGTCTAGCCCGCATATGTCGAAGCAGCCGTTGACACGTGTTTCGGACTCTTTGGTCCTCATCAGAACGGCGTAGCCAAGTATGCGATGTAAAACCTGGATATGAAAAACAGCAACAACAAGCAGAATCCCTTGCATCGGAAGACAATCACACATTTGTGGGCATTGTTCGAACTCTCCGGTTTGGGAGATTTGGTCAAACTCTGACCACGGAGGCGATTAATGCCATCCGTGAGTCAGAGTTTGACCAAATCTCCCAAACCGGAGAGTTCGAACAATGTCCACAAATGTGTGATTGTCTTCCGATGCAAGGGATTCTGCTTGTTGTTGCTGTTTTTCATATCCAGGTTTTACATCGCATACTTGGCTACGCCGTTCTGATGAGGACCAAAGAGTCCGAAACACGTGTCAACGGCTGCTTCGACATATGCGGGCTAGACCGATAACTTTGCTTCTTTCATTTACTATTTCCCCGCGATAAATTTCTTCTTCTATATATATATATATATATATATATATATATATATATATATATATATATATATATATATATATATATAGATATAGATATATATATATATATATATATATAGATTTTTATATATAATTATATATATATATATATATTTATATATATATATATATATATATATTTCAATATCTTCGAAACCCTTGGAATGCCAACCGAATCTTCAATTTCTCTGCAAGTATTTTTGTTCTCTTCTACCTTTGTGAGGACACTAATTTCATCATTTTCGGTATTTTCTTTTCTAAACCTTTCTGGCCTAGGCTTTTCAAACGATCCGAAAAAGGAAACTTAAAATTCCTATCTTTTTATCTAACTGACACCCAGTAACTGGGTAATAGTAAATACTTTTCAAAATAGAGGTCCATCGCTTGATTTGGATTCAAACCAACTTGGTAATATATCCCAACCATATCGAATTTTTCGTAGTTTTGATATACTGGATTATCATTCGCCATTGTCGGAAAACTTCGTACACTTTGAAAGGAACTATAAAGATTCTGCACTTGCTTTTTTTTTCATAGCCACCTACTAATTAGGTCCAGAGCGTATATAGTCGATAAATAGTGTTTCATTAGTTTAAATTCATTGTTTTGTCAAATTGTTTAATAACGTATATTAAACAATATTTTTTTAATGAAAACTTTTCGTTTTACGCTATACATCTGGAAGTGATATTTTAGTTTATTGCGCCGAACGATCTATTAAAGTGATATTTGTCTTGACTTGCCATAAAAAAAAGAAAATTATCTAAATACAGGGCTAATACTTAGAATTTTATATAAGTATTTTATATTTTTGAAAAGTGCAAATTATTTTTGTTTTGAATATGGAAAAATATACAGGGTGTTCCATTTAAAAAATTATAACATTGGGTTATACCTAAACAATGTTAGCTCATTTCAAAAATCTGACTACGCCACTGGATTCTACGTAAAAAAGTGTATGAAAAACAGTTCTTACTTTTTCTATAAGTTAAAAGACAGCTGTGATACAGGAGAGGGGCCAAAATGCAATATTTTAAACTTCGCCCTGTATCTCAAAAACGAAGCAAGCTATGAAAATTTTGTTTACGGTATCGTGAGATTCACAAAAAAGTAGCCAACGTTCGCGAAAACCGAAAATCTCTGTCTTTAAAAATAAGCGAGTTACCCCGTAAGGACATCGAAAATGGGACAGCCTGTACAATAGTTCTGTTATTATTTTCATTTGATGATGAGAGTGTTTGCGTAGAATATATACCTAACTGAAGATGGTGTATTTGCGATTGGGGTAGAGATAGTGGAGTGGATTATATTGAAGAGATTGGGTTGTTTGTGTTTTAGTTGTGATGTTATGTTTCAATTCATGTTACTTTAAAAAAAAAATAAACTCTCATATATCGTACTTGGGTTTGTATTTGTTCTATCATTCGTTGAATTTTTTCGAATATTTAACATTTGTAAAATTTCGCGGAATTTCTTATCAATCTCTATTCGAAAATGTTGGTACAATTAAAATTGAAATTTTATTTTTAATTATTTTTATGTTTCATCAGTGCTGCAGTTTGTGGTTTTGCATATTTGTGAGCTGCTAATCTTTCTTCTAACTTTTGGGAAATTTGTCCGATATATGATTTATCACAATTTACGCAAGGTATAAAACACATTAAGGAAAATCATGAATGAAGAACTGATATGAAAGAATATGAATGAATACAATATTTCACCCATTAAACTTACACAAAAACAACCCAACATCCACTAGACTTAGCATTCCAACCTCAATTAGACGAAATACAGGTTTATATTCTAATCATTAAAATAAAATGATACTTTTAAGAGAACGATCTGGTTAAATCATGGAAAAATTGATGTTTTCATAAGTCTGAATATTTTAATGAATCAGATAATATTATAGTGGCACAGAAACATTAATCTAGGTGTATCCAATCGTTAAAGCATTAACCGCCGAATGATTTTGAACCAATTATTTGTCTGAATTATAATTTTCATTATGGTACTTCACAAATCAAAAAAACCGCGTGAGCAACAGAAATGCGTCATTAAGGTAGTATTTTCTTTTAATTTTTGTTCTTTTAGCATATACTTCTAACCTACTATGCCAATTCGAAAAGGCTGAAGAGAAAATATGAATACTTACAGAAACATATAAAATTTATGTAAGAAAACTGCGATGGTGAGAAAAATAAATTTTAATTCGCAAATAGCACCTCCCTAACATCAACCTAATTCAAGTACAAATTTTCTGTATTGGAGTGGCTTCAGAAAATCCTCAAAAGCGTTTAAAATCTCTACATTGAAATAGCGGTGCTTACGGAAAATAGTTTAAGCCTGTACGGTGCACTTTCCTCACATCAACCCAATCCACGTAAAAAATTTAATCTATCCAACACAATCTGGATGAGCTGTGGACGTGCGTAAACTCAAACACTACAGCAGTATTCTACGCAAACCCGGATTTTGCCAAAGATTTGCAAAATTTCCGCTTATGCATGTCCCCGACACTCCCATGCTCAAATTTTGAAAATGAAAGAAAATTTGAGCTGACATCTTAGATACCCAAGTTCAGCATAATTATATGGTCTGATGGGGCCCCTGAAGATGTATTATACATATATATATATATATATATATATATATATATATATATATATATATATATATATATATATATATATATATATATATATATATATATATATATATATATATATATATATATATATATATATATATATATATATATATATATATATATATATATATATATTGTTATGAATTTTTTAATTCACTACTACTTATTTATTTTATTATGAATCCTAATTTTGTATTAACTCTATATTCTCAGGGAAGGTTCTCTTTAATTTTAAATTGATTCTATATATTTTAATTATTTTATATATATATATATATAAAAAAAAACTTTGACTCTAATAATTGAAAACTTCAATAAATTCGAAAATAAAATTTTAACAATTTTATTTAACTCTAATTATCAAGATACAAATTCTGTTCTAACATTAACAATAACAATCACTCTTGAAATTTTTATTATGGTACCTTTCTATATATTATATTCATTCATCCCCCATTTAAAGTTTATATTTGCAAATATTCATGAAATTTATTGGCCAATACGAAATTTTGTAAAAACTCACGATTGTTTATTTCACTGATGGTTGATCTTCCTTTTCCATAGGTTCAATGACTTTCCATATGTTCTTTCTTCTCTTTTCTATATTCGTTCTGCGAAACAGCAACTCTCTCTATGGTCTCGGTTAATCCTTTAGTAACCTCACTTAATTTCTATATTATTAGAAATTCATATCACCTTTCACAGTTTTAACACTTGACTTGATATTATTTTCACATACAGGTATTATCAGCTTTTTAATTTGCTTATATCGATGTTTTATTATTACTTTATACTTTCAGCTATCATTCTACTTTTAATTATTCAATATGGAAGACAAAAACAAAAGAATCAGATCGTAAACAGACGATGTTTATCTCTTGAAATCAAAATAGGAACTGCCGAAGCCGGATGTTATACCTCTATATATAACCTTCTATTAATTTTTCAATATCAAGGAATCTGATGGTTTTTTCTAGAATAATCTCAATATCCTTTTTATAATTTCTTTCATATTTAAAATATTATACTAACAGGTATTGTGAATGTTTCTCTATCATATAATTTAATTAAATATACAATAATTTTGGAAATTACTTATTTCAATAATAACAGCTTCTTTATGATAATTTAAAATTTTTCAATCTCAGTACTTCAATTTGATTATTTTAAATAATTAAATGACATTTGATTTGATTTTTAACAAATTTATAATATAAACCTAATTTTGGACTGAAAATATCTATTTAAACTCATCTACAGAATATTCTGAAAAATTCTGTACTAAAAATTTCCATATTCTGTTCATTAATTAAATTCTTATTTCCCAATGAAAATTTTGACATTTCGTTATATATAATTTCTGATTCTAACTTGAAATTATACTTTCTTACTTTATTCTACAATAATTTTATATATAAAACAGTTATCTAATCTCTTCTAATGCCTTTATATATGATTAACTACCTTCAATAACTTGAAATTAACTTATTATCTGATATACAAATTTCTCCAATTCTACGATACATAAAATTTCCACAATTATATGTATTCTACATAATTAAGTCTGTTATATTGAATTAATTTGTTCTAATTACTCTTTACAACGATTTTATTACTTGTATTCTACTATATTTTTAATATTTCATGAATTTCTATTCAATTACTTGATATTTACCTTCTACGATTAATGACATTTTAAGTTTCTGACATTCTACAAGGTTTATCATATATTATTAATTCTAAAATCTATTCTTGATCATTTATAATTCATATATTTACACTTGTCATCATTTTGATTCCATTTTAATCATTTAAATTCACATTTATTGATTTATTATTTACTAATTCCTATTTTAATTCATTGAAGTTTTCCTTTTCTTGATCAATCTCATTTACTATTGTACCATATATTTTAATTTTAATATTGCAAATAAATTAAACCATAGCAAATCCCCAAAATTTACATTGAACTTATTTAAATTCAATATTTATAATAATTCAATGTTGAATTTTCTTATCATCTAATATTTATAACTTTTAACAATAACATAACTAAATATAACATAACCATAACATGATATTCATATTTTAAATTCTCAATAATACATTATCTCTTTTCACTTATACTTTTTCATTCATTCATTCATTTTATATTCATATATACTCTCTATATTATACACACCTTTTATTTTCCTTGTATTTATTTCTTTTAATAAATAGCTATTCTCTGGTTTTTCATTTTCTATTTCATATGGGCCCTCAAAAGGAAACATGAGTTTTGCACATTTATTCTTTTCTCTCTTTGATATCCTTAAAGCTTTAACTATTACTAAATCTCCTTTTTTAAATTTAACTTTCTTTTTATTTCGTTTATTCATTTTTTTAATATATTTTTCTGCATTTCTTTTCAATTTCATATTTACATTTTCAATAATTTTATCATAATTAACATTTATATTACTTATCCATTTTCTATATGGTTGTTCTTTTTTCATAAGTACTATTGGACTAATTTCTGTTATAGTATTTGGAACTAAATTTATATAATTTTCAATTTCATTTAATTTCTCCTTCCAATTATTATGATTTTTCACTACTGAAATTCTTAAAAACTTAATTATTTCTTTTATATATCTTTCTGCAGGATTAGCAGATGGATGTCTAATACTTGTATAATTTAATTCTATTCCATTTTTCTTACAAAAACTTTCAAACCTATCATTTCTAAAATAAGTAGCATTATCTAATATACATTTCTTTGGATTACCAAATTCTTCAATATATTCTCCTATTTTTCCTTTAATCTCATTCACTGTAGTTCTTTTACATGGATATAATTTAATAAATTTTGAAAACACATCTACTATTACTAATATATGGTGAAAATTATCTGGAGTAGAAATTAAATCACTCAGAAAATCTATTGCTATTATATCTAAAGGATTGCTTGCTATTATACTTTTTGAAAAATATTTGTTTACTATATTTTTATTTTTACTTAACTGACATATCCTACATTTACTAGTTATATTTTTCGATATTACTTTATCTTTATTCATTATATAATTTTCTCTAAATATTAACCATAATTTCTGTGATAAAATATGTCCTAAATTTTCATGAAAATATGTCATAATTTGAATTCCTAATTTCTCTGTAATACAATATAATTCATTATCTGCATAAGTTTTAATAAATACATTATCTTTTAATATACATTTTTGCTTTTGTTTTTCTGATAAATTTTGTTGTGATGCTTTAATATTATTTAATGAAAATAATCCCTCTTTCTCTTCTAAAATATTCATTCCTATATGCACTTTCTTTCCAACTCTTTTGAAATTTTGATCTCTTGTTAAAGCATCTGCTATAATATTATTTTTACCTGTTATATATTTAATTTTACAATTTTATTCTTGTAAATTTATTGCCCATCTATTTCTTCTACTCTTACCTTATTTATTATTTAACATGCTTTTTATTGCCAAATGATCAGTTTTCTATATAAAATTTACTACCTAATAAATAAAATCTCAATTTTGTCACACAAAATATTATACTAGCTAATTCTAATTCTGAAAACACTATAATTTTTCTCATAATTCTTAGTCACTCTAGATATAAAACTTATTGGTACTTCTTTATCTCCTATATTTTGAATTAATACTCCTGCTAATTTATCTTTAGAAGCATCTGTTCTTATAATAAAAGGTAAGTTATAATTTGGATGATATATCTTTAAATTATGTAAAAATTCATCTTTAATTTTATTAAATGCTTCTTCTCTTTCTTTAGTCCATTTCCAAGGTATCCCTTTTTTTAATAGTTCTATTAATTTGATCATTTTTTCACTCAAATTAGGTATTAATCTCTTAAAAATAGTTAATTATTCCTATGAATCCTCTTAAAGTTTTAAATTATGTGGTCTTTTATAATCCCTAATAAGTTTAATTCGATTCTCATCCATTTTTTATTCCTTGTTCATCTATTTTATAAACCTAAATATATTACTTCTTTTTGAAAAAACTGACATTTGTCAATATTTATTTTTAATCCTGCTCTATCTAATTCATTTAATGCTATTCTATGTGTTTAAATGATCTATCTCATTTTTTGAATATATTAATATGTCATCTATATAATGCAAAATATAATCTTTCCATGTTTATTTAATATTTTATGTAATGCTCTTACTAATGCCGCACAAGCACTTTGTAAACCAAAAGGCACTACTACTGCAAATCTATATACAACTCCATCAATTGAAAATCCAGTGTAATCTCTACTATTTTCTTCTAAAGGTATCAACCAAAAACTATGTCTTAAATCTAATTTTGTAAATATTTTTGTATTAGTAATTCTTCCAAATATTGCTTCTATATTCATTGGTGCTTCATATTGAGGTTTTGTACATTTATTAATATTCCTTGCATCTAAACATAATCTAATTTCTCCATTTTGTTTTTTAACTACTACTATAGGATTTATGTAACTGGTATTACTTCTTTCTATTATTCCTTTGTTTAACATTGATTCAATTTCTTCTGACACTTCCTTTCTATATTTATATGGAATAGGATAATTTTTACTTTTAAATTCTTCTATTTTTTTTATTTCTATATTATGTATATAAGACATAGCAACTCTATTTTCCTGGTTTACTAGACCTTTATATTTCTTTAATATATTTTTAATTTTGTCCCCATATTTTGGTGAACATTTAATTTTCTTCATATTTTTCTTCTTCTATTTTCATATATACAAATATATATTTTTTTTTTTATATTTTCTTCCTTAAATTGAATCTTATTTCCATACACCTTAATTATTTTTTCTTCATAATTTATCTCCACCTTATGTTTACTTAATTCATCATTACCTAATACCATATCATATTCTATATTTTTCACTATAAATAATTTTAAATTCACCATTACTCTTCCTATTAATAAATTTACAATACATAGCTTATTTACCTCACTTAATTTTTTTCCATTTGCACTAATTAAATTAATTTTTGAAATTTTCATTATATTATTTTCTAATTTACATTTTTCTATAATTTTGTCATTAATTAATGATATTTCTGATCCTGTGTCAATTAATATATTAACATCAATTTCATCTACTTTACCATTTATTATTACTAATTTGTTATTTTCACTATACTTAATTTCTTCATTTAAATTTAAAAATTCACTTGGATGTTCATAATGTATTATATTTAAATCTACTTTTGGTTCGGCATTATCTAAAAAATTCTATTCTCAGTATCCCACGTATAATCTTCCCTAGATGTTCCAGGTTTTGAATATTCTGGTTGTAATTGTATATTTTGAAACTTTTTATTATTATCTCTGTACTCTTGCTTCATTGGTTGTTTCCCTTTATTTTGATTTCCATAATAATTTCCTTGCATCCCTTTATAATAATTTTGTTGATTGTTTTTGTTATAGTGATTATTATTATTACCATATTTATTTGTATTTATCTCTTGTTGATTTCTATTATGATCATATTCTTTCTCTCGATTTTTATATTTATCTTCTTTTAATTCATGTTCTATTTCAGTTAAGTATTCTAAAAATTTATCTAGTGTGTTTATTTTGTTGTACATTGTATATTGCTTAATCTCATTATTATATTGTCTACTAATGCATTTTATAATATCTGCTTCTGGTATAATTGGATCTAAGTTCTTTCCTATGTTATATAGTCTGATTGCATATTCTGTTAAATTTAAACTAAAATTATAATTAAATTTTCCCATGTATAAGTCTCTTCTGTATTTGTTTTGTTGAGTTTCTCCCCAGAAATGTCTAATAAAATTATTTTCAAAATCCCTATACTCTCTAAATTCTTCTTCCAAACTGTAAAACCAAGTTTGTGCATATCCACTTAAATACATTTTCATAATTTCCTTTTGTTCTTCCCATTTATTATTGAAATTCAATTTATACTTAATATTATTCAAAAATGTTTTTGGATGCAATCTTCTTATATTGCCATCAAATTTCATATTATTATCTATATTTATATGCATTAAATTTTGAGGTATTATATGCTGAGTTCCTAAATGATTTTTGACTTCTTCTAATTCTTTTTCATATTTTTGTTTTAACATTTCTATATTATTATTTATATTCAGTAATTTTGCTTCTTCTATATTAATTATTCTATCTTGACACTTATCTACAGATTCCATGCATTTTTCTCCCATACATATCATTATTTCATTCTGTTTTTCTATTTCTACTCTGAATTTACTTTCATTCTGTTCTAATTTCTTATCTTGTATTATTAATTTATTTTCTATCTCTTTAGTATTTATATTTATTTTCTCATTCACATACTCGGTCATATCTTGTCTAACCATATTCAATTTTTCATCCATGCTTTCAAATCTTAGATTCATATTTTCTAATTTATCATTTATACCTTCAAATCTTGCATTCATACTCTTATCTTGTTTTTCAAATTTATCATTCATACTCAGATTTATTTCCTTCATTAAATTTTTATTCATACTATTCATATTTTGCATCATAACCATTTGCATATCTTTAAATAATTCTTTTAATTCTACATTTTCATCTCTCGATTCATCTATCTTTTTCTGTTTCCCCTCTGAATCTACTCTTATAAATATCTCATTTTCTTTTTCTACATTCTCCTCTTCATTCATATCTACACATTCAACTAGATTTTCAGTAATTTGCTCTACACTAATATTTGTATCTAACTCCTCCTCATTCACCCTCTCTTCTCCTTTCTTTTTCCGTAATACCATGTTACTAGTCATCTTTATATTTATGTTCTACTTTAATTCTATTCAAAAATTATTTAATTTATAAATATAATTTTCTCGTTTTTCGAGCCCTACGTTGGTTGCGCCAATTGTTATGAATTTTTTAATTCACTACTACTTATTTATTTTATTATGAATCCTAATTTTGTATTAACTCTATATTCTCAGGGAAGGTTCTCTTTAATTTTAAATTGATTCTATATATTTTAATTATTTTATATATATATATATATATAAAAAAAAACTTTGACTCTAATAATTGAAAACTTCAATAAATTCGAAAATAAAATTTTAACAATTTTATTTAACTCTAATTATCAAGATACAAATTCTGTTCTAACATTAACAATAACAATCACTCTTGAAATTTTTATTATGGTACCTTTTTATATATTATATTCATTCATCCCCCATTTAAAGTTTATATTTGCAAATATTCATGAAATTTATTGGCCAATACGAAATTTTGTAAAAACTCACGATTGTTTATTTCACTGATGGTTGATCTTCCTTTTCCATAGGTTCAATGACTTTCCATATGTTCTTTCTTCTCTTTTCTATATTCGTTCTGCGAAACAGCAACTCTCTCTATGGTCTCGGTTAATCCTTTAGTAACCTCACTTAATTTCTATATTATTAGAAATTCATATCACCATTCACAGTTTTAACACTTGACTTGATATTATTTTCACATACAGGTATTATCAGCTTTTTAATTTGCTTATATCGATGTTTTATTATTACTTTATACTTTCAGCTATCATTCTACTTTTAATTATTCAATATGGAAGACAAAAACAAAAGAATCAGATCGTAAACAGACGATGTTTATCTCTTGAAATCAAAATAGGAACTGCCGAAGCCGGATGTTATACCTCTATATATAACCTTCTATTAATTTTTCAATATCAAGGAATCTGATGGTTTTTTCTAGAATAATCTCAATATCCTTTTTATAATTTCTTTCATATTTAAAATATTATACTAACAGGTATTGTGAATGTTTCTCTATCATATAATTTAATTAAATATACAATAATTTTGGAAATTACTTATTTCAATAATAACAGCTTCTTTATGATAATTTAAAATTTTTCAATCTCAGTACTTCAATTTGATTATTTTAAATAATTAAATGACATTTGATTTGATTTTTAACAAATTTATAATATAAACCTAATTTTGGACTGAAAATATCTATTTAAACTCATCTACAGAATATTCTGAAAATTCTGTACTAAAAATTTCCATATTCTGTTCATTAATTAAATTCTTATTTCCCAATGAAAATTTTGACATTTCGTTATATATAATTTCTGATTCTAACTTGAAATTATACTTTCTTACTTTATTCTACAATAATTTTATATATAAAACAGTTATCTAATCTCTTCTAATGCCTTTATATATGATTAACTACCTTCAATAACTTGAAATTAACTTATTATCTGATATACAAATTTCTCCAATTCTACGATACATAAAATTTCCACAATTATATGTATTCTACATAATTAAGTCTGTTATATTGAATTAATTTGTTCTAATTACTCTTTACAACGATTTTATTACTTGTATTCTACTATATTTTTAATATTTCATGAATTTCTATTCAATTACTTGATATTTACCTTCTACGATTAATGACATTTTAAGTTTCTGACATTCTACAAGGTTTATCATATATTATTAATTCTAAAATCTATTCTTGATCATTTATAATTCATATATTTACACTTGTCATCATTTTGATTCCATTTTAATCATTTAAATTCACATTTATTGATTTATTATTTACTAATTCCTATTTTAATTCATTGAAGTTTTCCTTTTCTTGATCAATCTCATTTACTATTGTACCATATATTTTAATTTTAATATTGCAAATAAATTAAACCATAGCAATATATATATATATATATATATATATATATATATATATATATATATATATATATATATATATATATATATATATATATATATGAATATAGAAACCATTCCCACATGCCACTTTTGACTTATATAGTATCATTTTCAGGGAAAATACGACTGAATATGTTCAGAAACTGGTAGACTTCAATGAATTAAAATATCCTACATTTCCTCGTAAAAAATTGTATCTATATGTTTGAATTATGTGAGTGGCCACAACAGTAATTGAGATCACAAACCTCCAGATTCTAAAATTGAACCTTCATAAATAATTTCACAACAATATTATTTACTTCATTCATGAATAATTCAGAATGGATTCAAGTATTATAATTCTTGTTGAAATTCCTCTACATCTTTACACAATCAACAATTATTGATAAATGGATTGACTAATTCTTGAAACCTAATTTTTCAATCCGTTCTATCTCTTGATGAAATTGCTTCTGGAAAATAACGTTTTGAGAAATGGACAGAAATATTCGGGTTTAATTAATTAGAGAATGTTTTGACGCTATATTCTTCCCCATTGTTTGTTGACTGTGTGATGGCTTACATAAATCAATTTGCCACCTTCTCCAAGATGGTCTAGATTGTTTTCACCAATCCAAGGTGTAGATATAATTTAGATTGATGTGTTTTTCGGATGATGCTTTCGATTGTGCTGAAAATGCTGAATATTGAACAATATATTAACGGTTGACGTGTGAAATTTATCATATCGATAAGAAAAGCGATATATATTGCATTTTAGTAAGATAATCGAACAGTTAATAGTCGCCGTTTATATGTGTGGAAGCTGATTTCATTAACAAGTGGACGTTTCTTTACGAAATTCGTGATTTTCTCAAAATTACTTTAATGTTAATGTATTTAAAAAAATTGAACAGTCAAAAAACATGCAACTTTTCTTCATTAAATTTGTTGTGGCTGTAGCCTTTTTCAAGTTACTAATTACGTGCTATTCAATCTGAGTCAGGTCAGTTAATAAAATCGGTTTTCTTTTCAAACTCAGATGGACTGCTAACAGAGTCACTGAATAAATAAACAGCAGGGGCAAAACAATTAAAATATATAAATAAATATATATATATATATATATATATATATATATATATATATATATATATAAATATATATATATATATATATATATATATATATATATATATATATATATATATATATATATATATATATATATATATATATATATATATATATATATATATATATATATATATATATATATATATATATATATATATATATATATATATATATATATATATATATATATATATATATATATATTCGAATTGTTGTTGCCTGTGAACTATTTCTAATCTCTTGATAATAATTAGCAATAACAGGCTTGTTGAATCTCAAAAAACTCGATTTTATTAAAAAGTTGACGTTTCGCCACGACATTCGTGGCTTTATCAAAACTTTTGAAAAAATTGAAATTTCTTTGACATTTATCGATTTGAAAAACTTTGAATAGAAAAAGACTACTATGCTTCACTAAAATTTTTCGCCTGTGGCCGTTCTTTGTTATCTATTACGTGCTATTCAATCCAATATTAACATTCAAATCTGTTATTATTAGATGGTAAGGGAAATCACAGAAACCTTTACCCACGTAATGTTCGAAAAAGGTTCAAATTATTTTGATTTTGAAAAGTCAAAGAATAGGGTACTATTTACCTTTTTTTCAAAAATTTCTCATTTCCGCTGTGGCCGTCTTCAGTTATTAATTACGTGCTATTTAGTCCAATATCAACAGATAAAATCAAAACATCTAGAATTTTCAATTTTTCTAAAAAGAAAGTATAGTGAAAGAACATGTGATCTCCAAAATTACAAGTAATATCTTTTTAAAGACAACAATCAAATATTTTAAACCTATTTTGTACATTAAGTGGGTGAGGGTTTCTGTATATATATATATATATATATATATATATATATATATATATATATATATATATATATATATATATATATATATATATATATATATATATATATATATATATATATATTTTTATATATATATATATATATATATATATATATATATATTTATATATATATATATATATATATTACAGTTAATGAAATCAGTTTTCAAACTTAGATGGACTGCTAACAAAAGGTCACTGAGTATATAAACAGCAGGGGCAAAACAATTAAAATATATAAATATATATATATATATATATATATATATATATATATATATATATATATATATATATATATATATATATATATATATATATACTTCCACTGTCCCACTTTTGCATCAATTTTTTTCACATGTTACAATTCTTCGTTGTTTCCCTATAATCTAACTATCTTTAATTTATTTCTTCATGAAGAAATAAGTTTTGACGGAATACCTTTTATTTTCGCGAATTTAAAGACATTTTTGTTGATATTGATGAACTATATACATTGATTGAAATAAAGATGTGAATGGATCTGGAATATACTACTAGAATTTATTGATTAAACTCACAATTTATGAACACAACTCTATTAGCAAAGTTAGATAAAATAAATTTTTAATAGCATGCTACTTACGTCTTAGAAAACGCTAATGTATTGCATGTTCGTAACAAATTTGTATAGATTTTTATCTCAAATTAGGTTTCCTATTGAATTAAAGCTTAAAAGTAATTCGGCTTCTTCCTTCGGGGTGACTTGATGTTTTCTATAATTCATTGAATTGTGAATAACCTGCTCCATTGAAAAGTTGTTCAATAATTTTTTAAATTATTGAAGAATTTTCCATGTTTACGTTATGTAGTATATTGTAATTGTACATGGTCAACTTGTATATTTTTCATGATTTGATTAAGTAGGAATACTAATTGTCTTCTCAATTTTTAGTAAAAAGAGAGTATAGAGTTAATGTATAGATTCTATTAGATGTAAGAAATATTATGAAAGTATTAAATTCACTATCTCTACTATCATAAAAATATATTTTAACAATAATACAGAAAATACTGGACTGTTTAGGTGACAAATATTTTAAATAATGATGTCGCGTAAATTTGACAATTTGAAAGGCCACTAACAAACCACCTTTTAAGGTCTTATGAATTTCTAAATTTTCAGGTAATTTAATTTCAAAACATTTGGCAAGTAAGAAAAAAAAGCATTTCTGAAATTTCGGCAAATGGGTCCCATACTGAAGGCAACTCATTTGAGTATGACAAACCACTGCCTAAATGGAAATCACCAACTTCTCGACATTTTGTACATTCCAATTCTTCATATTTGCCAAAAGTATTTCAAGTTGAATTACCTGGAAATTTTAAAAATTCATGAAGCTTTCGCGCTTCTGCGAGTCGAAACTATAATTAGGAAATTTATTATTTCAAGTTTGCACTCGACAACGGGTTTTTCATTCGTTTACGATTTAATTAACTTATAGTTAATTTATAACCCTGAAAATTAGCAATTCTGCAAAAGAGGAGTTTTATAGAATTCAAAAAAATATTTGGAGTTTACGATTGTTCTGTTAACAAATATCATATAGCATAATAAATGTATTTAAGAAATAATACAAACAAGCCCACTTATTATTGGAATTTCCCAGTGTGAATTTCTTCTAGAATTCTATATTCATAAAATATCAGCAGTATCAGTAGTTGAATAAATAGTTTCACATCTATTTATTTATTCTTATACGACTACCTCAGAAAAGGTTTAGTGTATGGAAAACTCGCTCCGAAAGCGATTCTGTGCAAAATACTTTACGCACGGATGTCATCTTCGTCGATCACATTTCGTTCAATGTGATTTTTTTTTGACAGATACCCTCCTAACAACGTCAAATTCTGCAATATTTCAAACTGGCTGAGTTAGTTTTAACAGTTTTATTAATGGAAATATGAGTTTTACAAAAAAAAATTGTGTACAAAGTAATTTTCAAAGGTATTTTACGACTTCAAGTAGAAACCATTTAATTGTCTCGCTTGTGTGCAAAGAGCCGTTTTCAAAGAGTTGAGGTTGAGCTCGACCGATTTGCGCTCTCGACCAGTTTGGGCTCTACGATTATTATAATAGAAATGTACCTACCTTCTTTTCTTCGATAGACCGATTTACGCTCTCTAAATTGAATTAGCGAGAAAAGCAAAATTAAATAATGAACCATAATTCTTTAAAATATTTTCATTATCCCAGCTTCTGAAAACATCTAGAATCTTCCTAACTTTGTTGCTGGCAAACACCAAGTTTATATCCCCCGAGGAAGTCCTCTCGTCGATAAATGAAAATTTGGATTTGCCACTCATTCTAATAATTTCTTCTGCAAATTTCCGATGCTGTAGCGGGATCTCTCTGCAGGCCATGCACACGTTTTCTACAGTCGTTTATTTCGAAAATTTTATTATTTACCACGACATCCAGTCCTTGATAATACAATTTTTGAAACTCATCCATATATATTTGACTTCGGCAAATGATTGTCATCCTCCCTAGCTCTCTTTTCAGCATTGAAGATACAATGCTTCACTTCTGTCGCTGCAACACTAGACTTACACAGATGATCGGCCTCTAATTATTCTGTTCTTTTTCATGATGATATTGCCTTGAATTTTTGCAGTTTTTAGTCGTATTTTATCCTATAAAATACGTACTATTGCAGTGTATGGAAGAAAAGCAGTCAGGTACGGGAGTATTTTTCCCATCCGTTTTAGACCTCCTAGACCATGATTTTCGAAAAAAATTTCATGTCTTATATGTGTATATATATATATATATATATATATATATATATATATATATATAAATATATAAATATATATATATATATATATATATATATATATATATATATATATATATATATATATATATATATATATATATATATATGTGAAATGGTTTCTACTTGAAGTCGTAAAATACTCCTTTAAAAATCACTTTGCACACTATTTTTTTTGTAAAATTCATATTTCCACTAATAAAACTAATTTTGAAGGATGCTATGTAACTCAACCAGCTTGAAATATTGCAGAATTTGACGTTGTTAGGAGGGTATCTGCCAAAAAAAAATCACAGTGAACGAAATACGCGTGCGCAAAGATGACATATCCATGCGTAATAGTTATTTTCCTAACAAGTGCGGGAAAGACTCTTTCCGCACGAGTTAGGAACAATATTTTTTCTACAAGCGCTTATTTTAACGGAGATTTTAACACACCGATGAAATTCGATTTGATATATTCAAATAATTTCATACTAATGACATATTATGTTAATTCACATGTCGTTTCCATAGTAACGTCGTCGGTGGCGTTCGGTGCATAGAGACATATCATTATTCAGTTTATTCTCTAATAAAAGCGTGCGGGAAAAATCCCCGCTATTCCATTACCGCACGCAAACGCGTGCGGAAATGGAATAGCAGGGGTTTTTCCCGCACTGTTTGGCAATGTGACTCTTTACGAATTGAAATGCGTGCGGGAAAAGGGTTGAAAGCGCACGCTTGTAGAAAAAGTATTTTATCTACTCCTATTGAGTAATATATTCATTATTCAACTGCGTTCTAGCAATTAATAGTATCTATTACCAAACAGCGTGTGTAATAATAACTCACTGCTAAAACTCACTATATAGTCTACTAAGATCCCAAGTAAGATCGACTGTCACTCATCAGCTAATGTCTCTTGAATAATTCTGACGTTTTCAAATTAAGTTAATACTACCTAATTATTGTGAATTTGTTTTTGTATCTTAGTATTTATTGTTTTAGTCGTAGATAAAGTACAGTATTCAACTTGCGGTAATGGTCATAACTCACTTGATGAATTACAGCACTCGCTTGCAGCTCGTGCTGCAAACTTCATCTGCGTGAGTTATGACCTACATTACCGCTCGTTGAATAATATACTATTGCACACCATCGCTTTCGGAGCGAGTATTCCATTTGCTAAACATTTTCTGAGGCAGTCGTATAAAAAAAATTATTTATTTGGTTGAATCAAAGAATAAGTATATAAATGTAAAACTATTTATTCAACTAGGTGAAATACACTGCTGATAATGCGTTTTGAACTGATATTTTACGAATATAGAATTCTAGAACAAATGCACACTGGGAAAATCCAATAATAAGTAGGCTTGTTTGTATTATTTCTTAAATACATTTATTATGCTATATGATATTTGTTAACAGAAAAATCGTAAATTCCAAATATTTTTTTGATTTCTATAAAACTCCTCTTTTGCAGAATTGCTAATTTTCAGGGTTATAAATTAACTATAAGTTAATTAAATCGTAAACGAATGAAACACCCGTTGTCGAGTGCAAACTTGAAATTATAAATTTCCGAATTATAATTTCGACTCGCAGAAGCTCGAAAGCTTCATGAATTTTTAAAATTTCCAGGTAATTCAACTTGAAATACTTTTGGCAAATATGAAGAATTGGAATGTCCAAAATGTCGGGAAGTTGGTAATTTCCATTTAGGCAGTGGTTTGTCATACTCAAATGAATTGCCTTCAGTATGGGACCCATTTGTCGAAATTTCAGAAATGCATATTTTTCATACTTGCCAAATGTTTTGAAATTAAATTACCTGGAAATTTAGAAATTCATAAGACCTTGAAAGGTGGTTTGTTAGTGGCCTTCCAAATTGTCAAATTTACGCGACATCATTATTTAAAATATTTGGTCACCTAAACAGTCCAGTATTTTCTGTATTATTGTTAAAATATATTTTTATGATAGTAGAGATAGTGAATTTAATATTTTCATAATATTTCTAACATTTAATAGAATCTATACATTAACTCTATACTCTCTTCTTACTAAAAATTGAGAAGACAATTAGTATTCCTAATACTTAATCAAATCATGAAAAATATGGAAAATTCTTCAATAATTAAAAAAATTATTGAACAACTTTCCAATGGAGCTGGTTATTCACAATTCAATGAATTATAGAAAACGTCAAGTCACCCCGCAGGAAGAAGCCGAATAACTTTTAAGCCTTAATTCAATAGGAAACCTAATTTGAGATAAAAATCTATACAAATTTGTTACGAACATGCAATACATTAGCGTTTTCTAAAACGTAAGTAGCATGTTATTAAAAATTTATTTTATCTAACATTGCTAATAGAGTTGTGTTCATAAATTGTGAGTTTAATCAATAAATTCTAGAAGTATATTCCAGATCCATTCACATCTTTATTTCAATCAATGTATATAGTTCATCAATATCAACAAAAATGTCTTTCAATTCGCGAAAATAAAAGGTATATAATATTGCCTTGACCTTTTGCAGTTTTTAGTCGTAATTTATCCTATAAAACACGCACTATTGCAGTGTATCGAAGGAAAGCAGTCAGGGGCGGGAGTATTTTCCCCATCCGTTTAAACCTCCTACACGATTTTCGAAAGATTTTTCATGTTTGATATATATATATATATAAATTTTTTTTTTCCCGGTACATATTGTTATTCCATCGAGTCGAATGAGCTGAAAGTTGGTACCATTGTAGAACGAAAGTATCGAAATTTGGGTAACTTTATGCGACAGCCGCCATTTTCACGTAGATATTTCTAATTTTCATATAAATGTCCTTCCCGGTACATATTGACATCTCCGGCGGTTCGTATTACACCAAATGAGCTGTATAATTTTTTTCTGGGGTTGTTTTTGTTACAGAACGAAACAACCAAAATTTGGTTGAATTTTTCCAATCGCCACCATTTTTACGTAGGTATTTCTTGTTTTTTCATGGTTTTTGAAAAATGAAAAATTGCCGAACTTCACAGCTTCTGTAGATTCAGTTAGAGGGTTGAAAATTGGTACGTACATTGAGTGTAAGTTGACAAAAAACTCTTTTTTGAATTCAACATCATTTTCAACATTTGAATCTTCATCTTAACCGCGCTGCATTTCGCGTTGACTATTCCGTTCAAATTACATCTCGATCTGATTCGCTGTCAGTACGCGATGCACTTCGCGAAATACCATTCTTTTTAAGATAGACGTTTGAAATTTGGTGTGTGGATTGAGTTGATGTTGAGGTGCGTTTCTACAATGGTTTCAAATTTTTACCTCTACCACGATGCACTTCGCGAAATTTTTTTCGGAAAATAAATTATTTTGTACATTTTAATTCGGTTTGCGTTTTAAGCGTGATATTTCAAAATATGATTCAATTCAATAAAATCGCATCTCGACGCGATGCATTTCGCGCGAAAAATACGACTTTAGTTTAGGAGTTCTGCTGCTCACGAGTTTTTTCCATTCATAGAACTCCATGAAACCAAACCTTCTCTGTTTGATTTTTTCATACGGAAGCTATACCTTTTTTACAAAACACACGGTTTCTCCTTCGAGGTTTCAATAATTTGCACCTTTAAAAATTTCAAAATGGAAAAAACTAATATTATCCACAATTCTTAACACTGCTGTCTCAAAGAACGGAATGAAAATGATTTGTCGTAATCCCATACTGTTATTTTTATTTAACGGTATTCAGATGACAATTGAAAAGTCAGTGTTAACGGCCGCCGGCTGTTATAATTTCATAACGACCGGCGGCCGTTAAGAAATTACTTGTTCAAATATTTATTTCAAAACATCATTCTGCTTACAATAACAACATTGAAATGTTGGTCCACAGCGAGTTGGGAGAATAAACCTCTGATTTTCATTTCGCATAAGCTAATAATACATCTTCATTAAACTTCACATTCTTGCTTTTACGCCACATTTCAAAATTTTCATATTCTTTTTGATATCGCTCTTGAGTTATTTTCGGCAGTCAATCAACACTCGCTGCACTGCACATGATTCTCCCAATATTTTTAAAGGAATTTGATTTTGTTCCTCAATTTCATTCATGGTCGTCGTTAAAGCGAACACAAAAAACTGACGTTGTTTATAAAACTGTCAAACTGTTCCATGACAACAGAGTACACGACGTTGGGATTTTTCTTTAAAATTGCGAGGTACGGGGTTTTTTCTTTCTTCAGAATCAAAATATAATCTCTCAACGGGATTACGAAAAATTTTTAACGACACACGGCCGATACGCAAATAACGGATTCGGTTAGTTATGTTACATATATACAATATCCAACCTCATCCGTTATTTGCTACATATCGGCCTTGTTACGTTAATAACTATAACAGCAATAGCAAAGTACCTTGTTATTTATAAACACATACATATTGTTTAGGGTAGGGTGCACTTAAAAATTCAAATTTGATATTGGGAAATTAAAGAAGGAATTCTAGTAATTTTAGTATGAATAGTTAGTCGTTTTAAACTTTCAAATCTGTAATGCTGTTGTATGGATTTGAAATTATGTTGTAAGGGAGCACAAACCGGTCGATCGAAGAAAAGATGGTAGGCGGGTATACATTTCTATTATAAAAAAGACACCCGCATATTATGGTTATTTGAAGAAACACAGATTTGCATTTTCGTACAGTCATAAACGGTGATGGGTAATATTTTTTAAGATACTTAACTGAATTCTGAATTTCAAACTCGGCCTACTACGAATTGACAAATAGAGCCGATTCTCAATATTTTGTTTCGCGTTAGAGATATGGAAAAAAGTTATAGAAAAAAGTTAATCAGAAAATTTTTTTTAGGCTCATATACCAATTTTCATGACTAAATTCGCATTTTCAATTTTTTCAATATTTTGGTAATAATTCAAAATTATTAAGTTTATCTCTCAATTTGATAACTAGAAAGCTATGGAAACTAAGAACTTGACTACTTGATAGTTTAATACAACCCCATTAGTGGTGAATGTAGCGTCATCACTGAACATAATCTTCTTCAAAAAATGTGTAGTTTAAAAAATTACCTTGAGCCCAATAACAATCAGAGCCGGAACTAGGATTCTAGCGCCTGTGGCAAACTTTCAAAATGCGCCCTTGAAGAAATTAATTCTTCAATGAATACATGTTTTTCATAATTGACATTTATTGATTATATTTCGAAGAACTTTTTTATTCACAATAATCTCCCATATTTCTTGAAAGGTAATGAACAAAAACTCAATCAACAAAATGAATAGAAGACGACAAAAAAATAGTTATTTATTCTCAAAATAATATATACTGTTATATATAAACATTAAAGAAAGAATTAAAACATGCAGACAACAATAAATAAATGAGTGAACACTTGCTGAACTATTCCAAAAAAAGTCTTAATTTTGGGTGAAACTTGGGCAGCATGAACTCCAACTTAGTTCAGACTATGTGCTGAGCAGGGAATGAATCTTGCGAATTCGTTGTTCTTTAAAATTCTAGTTTTGACACCTTTATATTTACCCGCTATATTTCCAGCATTATCAAGATTGGCCTCTTGTATTTATAACTTTATAAAAAATTAACCTCTAATATTTCCAATTTTTTGGATTGCTTGGGCCGATACTTGGTGTAAATTAATAAACATATTAAAACAATGGTTAAAAATAACAATTTACACATTTATTATAAAAAATAACGCATGACGCACGTTTCGGTGGAACTTCACCTTCTTCAGATGCTAATGATTAGCATCTGAAGAAGGTGAAGTTCCACCGAAACGTGCGTCATGCGTTATTTTTTATAATAAATGTGTAAATTGTTATTTTTAACCATTGACTAGCATCTGAAGAAGGTGAAGTTCCACCGAAACGTGCGTCATGCGTTATTTTTATAATAAATGTGTAAATTGTTATTTTTAACCATTGTTTTAATATCTAATATTTCCTACATCTAATCCATCCGCTTTCAGTTTTTCCTCGCTTAGTTTAGCAAGAGCTTCTCCAGTATGTTCATTAGTTGTTATGAAATCGAGAAAACTTTCTTCAATACTAATAGTACACATATCGGAATCAATTTAAACATATCTGCATATTTGAGTCATCTGTTCTAGATGTGATACATCTGGTGTACAGTCAAACAAAATTGAAAAATATGTGGCTTTCTGTATATTGGCTATGATGTGTTTCCTAATTTTTGTGGAAACCAAATGTATCAACTCATCTTGTATCTTATGAGAGAAATAAGAAATCTGATTCTTATTATGTGTCTCTATGTGATTTTTCATTATAGGGCCATAATGGCTTATAAGCTCAATTGTGCTCAAAAATTTTCCGCAATTCGGTTCTCCTATTTTTTCAGAAGTACCCCTAAGAGCATCATTATTTTTAACGCAGTGAAGAATCGCATCCAAGGTAACCTTTAAGATATGCCTCCATTTCTATTTCTCATTAAAGTCATTTTCTCCAAATGATCATCTATGAATCCGCCAATATTCAAACTCCGTTCAAAACTTCGCAATTTTATGTAGTTTTCCCTATGACTTTAAGAAACTTCATGACGGGGTAGTGATGGATTGAGATGTTGCCAGTCTCGATAGCCTGTAGTCCAAAAATCTTTTTTTCCAGAAAAGAGCAAGCAGGGAAAGCATCCATCCTCTTACAATAAATAAGCCGGTTTCTGTGCAACCTATCTCCATTTGGCAAAATCCTCAAGAACCATTTTTTATCAAAACGTCGATCACCGTCACTTAAAGGATAAAAATCGAGATCATCGCCTAATTCAGGTCCCCGTTGAACAAATATTTTGATATTATTTTTCGTAATTTGCCATGTTGTAGGGTCATTGAAATCAACTAGTTCAAGTGGTTCCTTAGTAACTCCTGATTCTTCGAAAGAATTTTCTTTGTCTCAATCGTCCGAAATAGAATAGTTCAGTTCTAATTGTTCAGTACTTGAAGAAGTAGAACGAATACTTTCTGCAACATGGGCGTCATTCGCGGAATCACTTCTTGTCGGGACAATAACCGCTTCACTCTTGAAGTAAGAGATATCACTTGTGTTTTTTTTAAGTTCTGATAATTTTTTATCTCTTATCTTCCGAAACTGTGATCCTGATAATTTTTTCGGAGGCATTTCATTTGGTTGTAACAAGCTAAAAATAAAAATCCTCATGAATAAAATAACTTGGCGCGGAAAATTGGCTCGGACTCATTCAATAAGTCAAACATACCTGATTGAGAACTATTTTCCTTTCCAGCACGAATAATTTCCAGGCCGATAAGACGGTAAAAGGTAAAAGAATAAATAATTGCACCATATTACTGATCTGACTAGTGAAAACACGAGTACGAGGTACGAGTGTGCACTGTGAACGATACGATAAACGCCACACGCTGAACAAAATTCTGTTTTAGCAATATCACGTGATCAGGTCGCCTAGCAACCGATTAGGATGGAATTACCGCAGAAGTGGAAGAAGAGTTTTTATGTGCACTGAGTCGTGTTTCGCGCCATGTATCATTTTCTAGGATTTTGCTCCGTTTTGGCGGTTTTGGTAGCGTTCGTTAACTACGTGTCACTCAACTTTGTAAACTGGTAAATACGCCACTCTGAAATATAGAGCCTGTAGTCAATCTTTATTTAAAATGGAATATATCATATTTCACATTTTGCGCCCCTAGGTCGTTTGCGCCCGTGGCAAATGCCTCCTTCGCCACGCCCACGGTCCGGCTCTGATAACAATAGTCCAATCTTTTATTATTATCGCCTTCTTCAAATGAATACAAGAACTTAGGTTTATACGGCTTAATTTTGTGACGTTTGAAGCATCTATTTTTATCCTTGCCAATATTAAGTTGAGATGATAAATCTCGGAGGCTCATGAATGGATTTGCTCGATTTGCCTCCAATATGAGGTTATCCTCAAGATGCGGGTGTATTCGACGAGGTTGACCATTCAGATACATTTTAACAACACTGCCAGTTTCATTGAAAACAGCATTTACAGCGGCTGTTTTCCATGAGTAACAAAAGCACGTTCGGGGTGTCTCAAGTTAAACTCTGCAGCAACTTGTCTGCTGCTACGAGAATTATCACCAAACAACCCAATTATTTCGATTTTTTCACGTAAAGTTAATGGCCTTTTGATTCTCCGATCACTAATTCACTAAATTCAACTTAACGCAATACTTCAAACTAACTAGTATTTAACACTTTTATTATTTTCCATGGCACACTAAGTATAAAATTGAAAAAAGAAAACTGGTAATAATTTTGGGATACCAAAATATTAATGAATTTGAAAATTTTGTCAAGAAAATTGGTATATGGGCCAAAAAAAATTTTTTGAACAACTTTTTCTCATAACATTTTTCGATATCTCTAACGCGAAACAAAATACTGAGAATCGGCCCTATTTGTCAATTCGTAGTAGGCCGAGTTTAGAATTCAGAATTCAGTTGAGTATCTTAAAAAATATGTCCCACCGCATGACCCTGAGAAAATTCAAATCTATATTTCTTTGAATAACTGAAATATGGGGGTGTCTTCATCTTAAAAGGGACACACTGTATATATATATATATTTATATATATATATATATATATATATATATATATATATATTTATATATATATATACATATATATATATATATTTATATATATATATATATATATATATATATATATATATATATATATATATATATATATATATATTTATTTATATATATATATATATATATATATATATATATATATATATATATATATATATATATATATATAACCCTTTTTTCACAAATCGTGGTCAAGGAGGTCTAAAACGGATAGAAAAACTACTCCTGCACCTGACTGTTTACCTTAGATACACTGCAATAGTTTTAATAGGATAAAATACGACTAAAAATTGCAGAGCTCAAAGTGGTCGATTTCAAGTGAGACGGCAAATCGGCAGATCGCAAACTGGCTGACTCTGTTTCAAACCTAGTTGTTTAATACTATTATGATATATCAACTCAACCGCTACACCCCGTTAAAGTTGATATCTCATCATAAGTTCATTAATTCATGGGTTCATATCTTGCTTTTCACTGAAATGCTTACAAATTTCAATGAACGCCCTCAGTCTCGGCGATTAAACACTCTGCCATTCTCTATTGGGCAATTGAAAGACCAACTCCAATGACAAGTGGAAATACTATGAAATCTGAACTATATTTCTAGAGTTATCCGTCATAAAATTGATAGGAAAGCGAATACAGAAAAGCTACTAATGCATAAAAATGACTTTCAGTTTCTATAACAATGTAAACACGCTAGTGGATTTTGTTGGAATTCAGAGTAGATACGCTAGGAGTCCACTCCAGATAAATATCCAATGCTTACAATGTTAAGATGCCTAGTATAGATTATCGTATTCTCCCAGACCCTCGTACCATTGCAATACATGATAAAAATTATTTTGGATTGATTGGACTGATACATGATGTAAATTGATAAACATATTAAAACAATGGTTGTTTATGAATACAATTTACACATTTATTGAATAAAATTAGCACGACGCACCTTCTTCAAATGCTAAATGCAAACTAAATATATTTCTAAGTTATATCGAATACAAGAAATAAATAGATGACACGTTGTGTAGAATGGGTAAATAGAAGAAAAGTTATAAATAGTTATTAAAATAGGAAAAAACTATTATAAACTGCTAGTCAGGTAGTTCGGTAATTTTGAAAAAAAACTAAATCAAAAGTTCACAAAAACAATAAATCAGGAGTTCATAATAGTCAACTCAAAATAGGAAAATCAGAGGAACTAAAAATACTAGTTCCAATTTTTTCAGAAATGTGTAGGGAGGGGTCCCCTGAACAAGGAAAAATAAAGTCCCTCCAAATCTCGGTGCCGGGGGAAGGGGGGTTCAAATGATTCATTTTTCAATTTTTCGCTTATTACTTGAAAACGGTAAGTTGCAGTGAAAAGTTCTTCAGTACAAGATGAAAGCTTATTGAATTTGCTACAAATTTGGTGATATACCTAAATTTTTTCGAAAAATTGAACCGTTTTGTTGCTACCGGCTCCGTTATGGTGGATATTAAAAACAAACAAAAAATTTTGCACTCTTGGTTTTCGTTTATTATTGTCTTTTAGATATTCACTCGTGAATTCTAGCGGAGAACTGTCTATATAAAATTTATACAGCATTAAATTCTCCACTAGAATATATATCCAACGTTAATTCATAATAAACGCATCGCAACTTACAGCACTTTTAAGATTTCATCGAAATTCTTGATTTCCTAATTAAAATAAAAAATAGTTTTGATCCATTTGATGGCTCCATTTCTCTACATACGTTTGTATATCTGGTTCACACAAATGTATACGATATTATATATTATATAATTATTTACCTATAGAATATATTTTGTAAATATATATTTGTAAAAGTGATGTGGTACAGATAAATGAAATCTCTAAGGCCTAATTCAAAAGAATTTAATTTTATGATACACAAAAATATTGAAATAGACACAAGTAAAATGGAATTATTATTATTATTTTTTAATGATTAATGATTAGTCTCGTCAACAATATCTTCGTCGATGCCTTCCAAGAGGACAGAGGGGCAGTTTAGGCAGTCACTATCACATCCACAAACAGAAGAGCAGTGGATGCCTGGATGCCCTTCCTACAACCACATCTGTTATTGCATCCCGTAGCACAGCGGCGAAATATTGCATTTGAAATGTGGTCTGGCGCAGGAGGTTCGGAGGATTTGATGGAAGTGAGGATTCCATGTTCATCCCTATCCCAACCCCATAATTGTGGGTCGATGGTGGTATTACCTAGCCAAATTTGGGTTTGAAGGAATACCCTATGAGCATGCTGTGCAGCAGCTGCTTTTGTTGGTGGAAAAACAGCCAAATTGACTTTCACCTTCGTTGACGATTTAACAAAGCAGCTGTAGCAGTGTTCATTTATATCCTCTTGGTTGGGTGGGGCGTTGTAGAGGATGAGTAACATGGTTTCTCCTGCTTGGGCCACTTGCTATTTGGTGGATGAAGGACTGCTTTATACCACACACACCGACACTTGCTGTCTAATCTATACTAGCCATCTCGAAAGCATTTCATATGATACGTATTCTCCGACTGCTCTCAAATGAATATTTGTTACTCTTAAATTTGTTTTAAATTTGGTGGTCGCTTACAGTTATTTAGTGAAACCTCGATAAAATATCATAAAAATCATATTATATTGTTTTTGACATGCCGTAATATTGTATTGTTATTTTACTGTGATTCAGAACATGTTAGAAGCTGTTCGGATGCAGAGAATTTAATACTGTACAAGTTTTATTGTGACGATTTTCCCCTAAAATGAATCAGCGAAGACCTAGAAGACAAAAATATACAAAAAAGAGGAGTTAAAAATAATTTTTTCAAAAAAAATTACCACCTTTTCGGGGCTAGTAGCATGTTCAGTTTTTCAAAGGAATGTAAGTAACCAAACCTGTAGAAAATTTAATGAATGATCAATGCTTCAGCTGCTTCGTTGAATCGTCATAAAGGTGGCTTCTCTGCCACCAACGAAAGCAGCTGCTGCACAGCACGCGCAAATTTGGCTAGATGATACCACCATCTTCCCAGAAATATGGGATTGGGTTAGGAATGAACAAGGAATCCTCACTCCCATCAAATCCTCCTAATCTCCTGCTCCAGACCACATTTTAAATTCAAAATTTGGCCGCTGTTCTACGGGCTGCAATAACAGGTGTGGTTGTAGGAAGCCAGACATCCACTGCTCTTCTGTTTGTGGATGTGAAGGTGACCGCCTAAACTGCCCGCCTATCCTCGAGAAAGACATCGACGAGGATATTGACGACGAGACTAATAGTAGTGAACATATAATAATTATATAATATCATTAAAACATATATATATATATATATATATATATATATATATATATTCTATAGATATATGATTATAAAATATATAAGATCTTATACATCTGTGTGAACCAGATATATAAACATATGTTGAGAAATGGAACCATCAAATGGATCAAAACTATTATTTATTTTAATTGGGAAATCAAGATTTTTTGTTGAAATTTTAAAAGTGCTGTAAGTTGCCATGCATTTATTATAAATTAACGTTGGATATATATTCTAGTGGAAAATTTTATGCTGTATAAATTTTATAAATACGGTTCTCCGCTAGAATTAACGAGTGAGTTTCTAAAAGAAAATAATAAACGAAAAACAAGAGTGAAATTTTTTTTTTTAATATCCACCATAACGGAGCCGTTAGCACCAAAACGGTTCAGTTTTTCGAAAAAATGTAGGTATATCACCAAATTTGTAGCAAATTTAATAAGCTTTCATTTTATAGTGAAGAACTTTTTCACTGCAACGCACCGTCTTCAAGTTATAATTTAAACCCCACTCCCCCCTCTAGCGGCACCGGGATTTGGAGGGACTTTATTTTCCCTTGTTCAGGAGACCCCTCCCTACACATTTCTGGAAAAATTGGAACTAGTATTTTTAGTTCCTCTGATTGCCTATTTTTGGTCAGATGGAGTGGACTATAAAATTAATTATGGTGATTGTAATAAGTTTAACATTGGTAGAACTTTCAGAAGCTTTCAGACCAGAATTTCAGAATAGAAACGTAGCTTTGTTAATCAAAAGTTCACATCATGCCAACCATTCATTTCAAAAAAATCGCTCATTCAATTTTGACCTTTAATATTAAATGCTGAAGGTGAGTGAATTTAAAAAAATAATTTTTTAGAAACATTACAGGTAAATAAATACAAACATTCAGGTCTCCTATTGAATAGCCGAATTGCCCCCTTCTGAATCTTTTCAAAATTACCGAACTAAGGTAAATTGCCAGTCATTGACACCCTCCCAATAATTGACACCGTCATCTTTTTTTTCATTTAATAAGATATTAACAAGCTTATTGGCAATAATTATGAGTATTTACAATTATCATAATGATTTGGCAACACTAATTTGGTCGGACATGTTGATCCCTTACTTTGTTGAGACAGGAGTACTGTTTGTGTTGTAACGTGTTCTAAATTGTAACCCCAGTTTCTGAAATTGTTAAGGTAAGTACTATTTAAAAAAATAATTCTAACAAATGCAAATTTTTTGTTGCTTGAACTACATATTAGAAACCTTAAAAATACTATTTGCTAGAAAAATATCATCTATTATAAATTTTAGTATACAATTTTAACATGTCAATTATTGGAATCTCAGAAAGCTAATTTTCAGTAATTCACACCCATGTCAAACACTGGTCTGAAGAAGCTATTAGTTATTTTAACAGTACTAAAATGTGCACTCAAGGGCGATGTTGCCAATATAAGTTTTTTTAGGAAAACATTATTCTATCCAGTATTTGACAGGGGTGTCAATCACTAGGGTGTCAATAATTGGAATTCATGGAAATGGTTTTCTGCAGGCTACTTAATTATGGCCCCTAAAAAGAATCACATTCAAGAGCAAATTAATTATGCTCTGGAGTTAGTTCAACGTGGATCTTCTATTGCTGCAGTAGCAAAACCCCAATCAAATCAACTCCCACCCCAGAAATTGTTAAAAACAATTCTGCTTTGAAGACTACAGCTCCATTTATACCATCCCCATTCAAAGATGCATTGTTTTGGAGCGAAGAACAATCAAAAAAATATATATCGAAGAAAAATGAAGAAAAAATACCTTGCTTGGTAACATCTGCCGCTTGGCAAAAATATCATACTAAAAAAGAAAAATAAAAGATTCAGTAAGAAGAAGAAAAAAAGAAAAAGGCGATTTTAAGAGAACAGAAAAAAATGGACAACATAATTACAAAACATAGAGTGAAAAGGCAGGTATTTGATGAAGAGGAACAAGAGCACAACAACAACAAGACAAAAAAACAGCGAAAATATGAAATTGAAAGCTTGACTTCTGAAGAAGAGTGGGTGCCAAGTGACAGCATGGATGAAAATAAATATAGTGAAGAAGAATACAGCGGATCTGTCAAAGCTTCTCTCTTCACTGCTTTTGAACCTCTTAAAGAAATAAAAGAATGGGATTACGTTTTAGTGTCATTTCCAACTGAAAAGAATGAAAAAAAAATTATATGTGTGTAGTGCAGGAACTGTTTAAAAAAAATAAAGAAGCTGAAGTTGTGGGGATGGTGTGTTGCAACAAAGGAAAAACAACGTTCAAGTTGAAAGAAGATGATGTATCAGTTATCCAATTCTCACAAATAATAAAAAAAATGGACTTTCCAAAAATGGAAGCAGTAGGAGAAAGATTGAAATATTAGTTTTCAGAATCAGTAGATGTCCACGACTATCCACTTTAATAATGTGTTCCGTTTGTAGTATGAAATTTATTTTCGGTTTCCCATTTGAGTTAAGATCTAAGTTTTGCTTTTAAGGAAGCAATAGAATAGTTTTCTTCAACGAAATGGTTCCTTAATTACTGTCAATGACTGGGATGTCCATCACTAGAAAATTGATCCTCCTGTCCCATTTTTTCTTTAATTTTTAAAAAATATCAAAAAAACAATTTATAATATTTGTTTTCCACAATTATATTGACTCAGATATTACTTTAACTCAGTATAATTGTTGAACAGCAAAAAACTACAACTGAAAAAAAATATGATTTTTTTCTTAATGTGTCAATAACTGGCAATTCACCTTATCTGACTAGCAGTTTAGGATGGTTTTTTCCTATTTTACTAATTATTTGTTACTATTCTTCTATTTACCCTTTCCACATACTTTGTCATCTATTTATTTATTGTATTCGATATAACGGAGAAATGTGTTTAGATTGCATTTAGCATCTGAAGAAGGTGAAGTTTCACCGAAACGTGCGTCGTACGTATTTTATTCAATAAATATGTAAATTGTTTAATAAACCATTGTTTAATATTAAAAAAACTACATTGATCAGTTTCTTTTTGAAATACGATCTTAAAACTCTGTTCTCTAAAGCAGGTGATGATCGGTCGATAATAAGTATGAGTGGGGTTATATGGTTGTTTGTCGATTTTGTGAATTGAGAAAAACACCGTTTGTATAAAAGAAAATTTATTATTTCTGCTAGATGTATCTTTATTGCTTTGTTTTGGGTTTATTTTACGGTGATTTCACGAGTCGTGAATCTCGAGACTAAGTTACGGTTTCTTGCATGAACATTCAGTTGCTCTCAAGAGTAACCCTCACGACCAAAGCATAAGCAAATTATACGTTTGTGAAGCATATCGCCACAGTAGTGTAAACTTCAACGGAAGAAATGTAAATATACCTTTTTTGGGAATTGTATTTGATGAGAAAAAAAGATTCAATTATGGACGATCAATGCTATAATAGTATATTACATAATAAGTGTGGTAACTAGGTTTTTAGCACACGCTAAGTGAAGTTTGAAAAACGTGCCGCAGGCGAGTCTTTTCATTCACTTAAGTGTGCTAAAAACATTTACCACGCGAGTTATGTATACTATTTTATCTACAACCGTTCGTTTTGATTAAATACAAATTAATTATAGTCTAAAATTTCCCAACTTGGTCACCAGCAATGTTTTAACTTTTTTTTTTGTTATGAAAATTAGGATGTCATAGCGACAAAAAAAAGCAACGCCACTTTGAAGTTGTCAGTCAAAATGTCAGTAGAAAGTATGGAGATTTCACGGCTAGTTGAAGCTGCTACGGTGAACTTGCTACCACAGAAATCCGGAATTCGCTACGAAAAGGTTAATCGAATGGTGCTCCCATAAAAAAGTGGATAACATTAATGAAGATGTATTAATTGCCTATTTGTTTAATAATTTTTTACCGCACTAGTGCGTTAAAATGATTTTTATTTACAACCATATATGTAATGCTGTCCTTACTAACATCATTGAAGGTTGGGAAGTGTCACATTACACACCTCTACTACCCGCCCTCACTTCCCGCCCTCATTTCCCGTCCTAATTTCATCTATTCTAGAAGAATATTACTTTTTTTTTTGAATAACACATTTTTTCGACAAATTTTATAATACCTATTCAATGGCAAACAATAAAAAACAACAATGAACTAAAATACAACAAACTACTTATTGATATTAATCGTTAAATTTGAATTATTGTAAGCATTTATTGAAATATTTAGGCCTGTACCAGCGCTGGACCCAGTTGTCTCTTTGGGCAACAAATTAATTTCATGTTGAATGACTGAGGTTTGTGAACTACTTGTAATAGCTACAGAAGGCATGTCACATTGGGACAGCATAGTGGCAGTTTTCGTTTTATTCTCTATTGAGCCATCCACATAATCTTCTGCCACAGTACTAGATTTCCATCCTCCCAGCTTTTTTAATTGGAGTACACTTGCACCACTGTTGGCAAGTAACGTAGCGGCGGTTCTTCTGAGTGAGTGTCCTGTGAAGCCTTTCCAATTCTCTAAATTCAAAAAAGTAGCAATTTTTTGGGGAAAATTAGCTATTTTATTGTGTCCAATTGGTTGATTTTTTGCTATTCCTCCTCTGAGCTGAACAAAAAATCTATCGATTTCTATGTTTTTTCTCAAATTTATGTAGTCTCGAATGATCTTCACCCATACTGAATCAGTAATCAAAAACGATCTATTTGTATGTGTTTTAGAATTTGGAATCTCAACCGAAATTTTTTCTTCAAAAAAAGCTACATCCAACATTTTCATTTTCACTAATTCGTCCGTCCGACAAGCTCCAGATACGCCCATTATTAATGCTACCTAAAACAATAAGAAAAAATAATACAATAAAACCAGTATACTTGTATTAGCTCAAACACGTTTTTTTTAAATACTTATATAAAGAATCACAAATAACTTACCTTTATCGGTAGAAGATTATTTGGAGCTTTATTTAAAAAATCCTCTATATTCTTCCTCGAAAATACGTTCGATTTCTTGGGCCTAAAGCCCACATTTTGTCGTTTTAGGAAGGTAGCAGTTTCCCATGTTTGGAAATATCAGTTTTTTCTTCAATTTCTAGCATCGTTCGTATCATACTGTACATTGCCCACAAAGTAGACGGCTTCTTTTGTCTATTATGTTCTCCAAAATATGCCAGAAGTACACTTTCGGAACCGATATTTTTAACCTTTTTTTCTTCGCACCACTTCCTATATAATGCAATGGCTTTTATATACCGATGCTTACTTTTCTCTGGCACCAAGCCCTGGACTGCTGCATGAGCAGCCTGTCGTACTTCTGGTGGGGTACAATCCATAAATTCCTAGTCGGAAGACATGTTTTTAAATTTATTATTCGCGAATTTAATATCCGACTTTATTCGACATTTATTGACTTCATCTGACAATTATTTATATTGGTGACAATTGTATACCCTGTCGTCACGGTAACAATATATCTACTTGATTATTCTGAGAAAACCGCGTTAAATGTAATTTTAGGTATGTAATTTTAGGTATGTTCATAACGAAACAGAGATTTATTAATTTTGATCGAAATATGATGGTTGTAAATAAAATAGTATACAAACCTCGGTAGGAAGTTTCATTCCTGTCTCGAGATTATAGTTAACCTCGACGCTTTGCGTCTCGGTTAACTAACTAATCTCACGACAGGAATGAATCACTTCCCACCTCGGTGTGTAATATACTATTACCGCACTAGTGCGGTAAACTAATTTTTACCGCACTAGTGCGTTAAAGTAATAGTTGCCGCACTAATATGGGTGTGTAAAAACATAATTTACGCACGGTTGTAGATAAAGATTAGTGCGTGACTACATCTAATTAATATTTCATGAATTTAATATTCTAGAAAGAAGGTAAATCGAAATAAATTGATAGGAAAGAATTCAAATAATTTCAAGATGATATCGTGAACTTGATGAAGCAGTTTCCATTGTAACGATAAATTTCATATTAAAAATTCTTTATTTCCTGAAAAGATTCTTGCTAACGGCTTTCAGCGTTTCTAATTTCACAAGAAATCTTCTAATTGAGATGGCTATGTAAGTCTCAACAGCAGAATAAAGACTAAGTGTTTCATTCCTACCTGGGGTATGTGTCAGGGAGGCGGACTGCTTGATGTATCGGGTAAGAGGATACACTTTAGTCCAGTCAATGACGGTAAAAAAAGTGTAAACTGTGTATTTATCCTATACAGCACCGATTTGTATGAAAATTTGGATTAAGGTTCTACCTACCATCTGTTTCAAAGTCTACCCTGTGCCGGGGGTTGCTTTTTCTCTGGGGGTGGATGCCACCTCTTCGTGGGATTGAAAAATTTTTCATTGAAAATAAGTACGGAAATCAATGAACTGACTAATTCTAAGCAACTTTGTAAAATGAAGCTTTTTGTGAAAGTCAATACTTTTCGACTTATTCGCGAGTGAAATTGTCGTTTTTCAGGCAAAAAAACCACGTTTTCAGATTCTTTTTCGCAAATAACTGGAAAAATATGCATTTAATTGAAAAACCTGTGGAGAACAAAATTATAGCTTATAAAAAAAAAGAAAATACTGTATTTCTAATGTAATCTGATCCAAAAAAAATTGAATTATTGCTTATTGAAAGTTGATTGGTATTTACCACTATGTGTATTCATCAATATAGTAATATACGTATTCTAATTTCTACAAAAATGTGCTCTTGGTTTTTTCCGCATAACTCGCTTAGTTTTTAAGCAATATTTTTAAGCAAGTCTTTCAAAAAAGCATTTTGTAGGTTTTTTAAGAGCTATGAGCTTATCTGAATGAAACTTTTTTCAGATTTCATTTCTGAATAGGTTCATGCTAAAAGGGCTCAAAAAAGGTACTTTGCGCGAACACACAAGTTTTAAATGGCCATACCTTACTCAATTTTTATTCTACAAAAAAAAAATTTTGAATGAGAAAAACCTACAATTTCGTTCCATTAAAATTTTGCGTATCATCAACAGTTTTTGAGTTATTTTGAAGAAAAGCCGATTTTACGCTTAATTACGAAATTTTTTTTCTCTCTTCAAACTCAATTTTTTTCAGAAAGAAGTACTTTAAACTGGTCAAACACTCAGAACGTATTATAAAAATATGAATGAAGTGAATTATAAAGAGGCCACAATGTTTTCCTAAAGGGGTGAAAGAGAGGGTGAGATTTTCACTATTTTTTTCCAACGAATAAATAGGAATCGACATTTTTCTCTTCATAACTCGGTTAGTTTTGATGCTTGGAACTTTCACAAGAAATAAAAATAAAGGTTTTTTAGAGGACTTCAAAAAAAGTTCCATGAGTTTTCCCCGAAATATGCATTGGTTATCGGTTATTGTACGTAGAAACTTTCCATTTTGGCGATTGAAAATACCAATCAATTTTCGAAAAGCAATTATACTGTTTTTATTGGGCCTGTATACATCGTAAATACACCATTTTCTTTGTTTTTTTATTGGCTATAAATTTGCTTTCTTTATTGTTTTCGATTGAATGCATATTTTTCCAGTTATTCGCGAGAAAGAATCTGCAAACATGTTTTTTCGCCTGAAATCCGACAATTTCACTCGCGAATAAGTGGAAAAGAATTGACTTCCAGAAAAAACTTCATGAAACAAAAGATGCTCAGAATTAGTCAATGTATCGATTTCCCTACTTATTTTCAATGAAGAATTTTTCACCCCCAAGAAGTCCAGGGAAAAAGCAACCCCCGGCACAGGGTATACTTTGAAATAGATGGTAAGTACAACCTTAATCCAATTTTTCATGAAAATCGGTGCTGTATGGGATAAATACACGGTAAAATGGTCATTGACTGGACTACTTGTATATATAATTTTATTAAAGATGAGTGCCACCTCATAATTTATGAAAAAGAGGAGGTGAGGTGGGGTTCAGAGGATGAATACTGGCCTAGTATTTGCGTTTGTAAGCACTGATACACCTATACCTCACGGCAGAATAGTCGATGCCGAGGTTTGAATCTGATTTATTATCTCGGGTAAACCTGTATTTCTACAAATAAACACATGGCAAATATTCTTGTATATCCTGAGTTTTCAAATATTCTACTAGTATGCTCTGCTGAAGGATAGACAATATATTCTTCTTAATGTTTTATCGAGAATTATGCATGCAACTTGCAGTATTTTTCTCGCGAATATCGGTAGGACAGTATAAATTTAACGATTTACATTTTCTTAACACTGATAACATCTAATAAGATAGACATACCTGCCTGTTCTTGAGTTATTTGTCTCTGTATTTCAATGTCATGATGTTCTAGATGCTGAATTCTCGTTGTAATTAATGTAAATTACTACATTTGAAGTTATTCGATTATTTTACATTGTTGAACATTTTTTCAAATGTGTGATATAATATGAGTAATGTTAAACAACCTCATTTTATATAATTTTGTCTATAATTTTCATAAAATCAATTTATGAAAATTTGTTAAATAGCTTTTTTTCGAGTTCAATAATTCTGAATTTTCATTTTCATTCTTTACATATTCAAACATGTATAATAAAGGTATTACCTGTTAGCATCGTTCAACACCCATATTTTATAATTTGAATTATACAATTATAAATTATTTCTAATTAGGCGAGCGGCGTACCCCAAAAAAGAGCTCTCGTTAATGAAAAACCCATAACTTTTTGGTAACCGACAAATTTTGGTACCAAAATGTTCGTTGCAAAAATATGCACAACTTTTTTCAATAAAATTTTTCGATTGGAGTGGGGAAACATTGTGTTTTCGGAGAAAAACTGTTTTTTTTTTCGAAAGTAATACGCGCGCGGATTACAATTCAACTCGCTGTCAATTTTTTCCACTTTTATATATTGAAATGAAACTTTTACGGTTTGATTGTGATATTAAGCACTTTGAAGAAATGTTTAGACTGATAAGCAAAACTGACCTGTTTTGATGTTACGTAACTATATATAATTATTTAACGAATAATCGGATTTTTATCTTCGTCGAATAAAAGAGTTGAAGAAATTTTCAAAATAATGCTTACAATTAATAAGGTTTTAATTAATATAGTTTTAGGAAGTTTTTGGCACAATTGCAAGAACTTGTGTTGCAAAGAACGAAATCTATAGCACTTCGAATATACTGCGCGCGATTATCTTTTGAACAGACACTCGCCATTCATTATCCTCTCACTATCTATCGCTATTAATAAATCAAATTTTTATGTAACTATCTTCTTTGAAAAGTGAATGAATGTTTTAAATGAATTTTACAGACCTTTATTATCATGAATTTTTATTATTTTTTACATTTTTTTTATATTTTTTGTATAATAAAGTTATAGAAAAGTAATATATACAAAGGTAAAGAAAAATAATATCATTTATTTGTTAACAAAATTCATTATTTAGCTCTGGATCATCACATGCATTTTCATCGCATTGGTTTTTACTCATATTGCAACATGATTCAGAACAAGAGCATATATCACAACAGTCTAATTCAGATGCAAAACATGGGCACACAATGTTTGTACAGGGTTTATTTCTGCTCTTGCACGAACAAAAATATTTTAGCAGATATTCCATCGCGGTATTACCTTCGAAATAATTTGAAAGTAGCACTTCATCTTGTTGAATCCAACCATAGTTCGTTACTTCAAAAAATATCATTTCTGATAAAGTAGCTTGATTCCACTCATTAATTTGCCACATAGATCTTAAAATATGTTGTTTTAATGCTGATTCCGACGGGGGCAGTTTATGTATAGGAGTATTTTTTTCAATGGCTAAACAAGATCTAAGAGAATGTACACAATACCTATCAGCTTTTGATTTTTTTGAGGGGTCATATGCTGAAGCTAGGAAATTACTAACAATCTTTATAGCTTGCTGTATCTGTAAATTTGTCATATTTGAAAAAGTTCGTAAATCATTCTCACTCGTTTTTTGCAAAGCAGCGTACGCTTTTTTCTTTCCAATAGAGAAGAAACTGGAAGTAGTATCACATCCACTTATAGCGTGAAGAGGCAGAAGTGAATCAGTGATGTTTGAACCAAGTTTGTTAGCCAAAATATGTATTGGTATGTATCTTCCTTGATTTAATAAAGGAGTTACAGTCCCTATATAAAACCATATTGAATGATGAAGTGTTACTTCCAAATTATTTCGAAGGAAATACCGCGATGGAATATCTGCTAAATTATTTTTGTTCGTACAAGAGCAGAAATAAACCCTGTACAAACATTGTGTGCCCATGTTTTGCACCTGAATTAGACTGTTGTGATATATGCTCTTGTTCTGAGTCATGTTGCAATATGAGTAAAAAACAATGCGATGAAAAATGCATGTGACGATTCAGAGCTAAACAATGAATTTTGTTAAGAAATAAATTATATTATTTTTCTTTACCTTTGTATATATTACTTTTCTATAACTTTATTATACAAAAAATTTAAAAAAATGTAAAAAAATAATAAAAATGTATGATAATGAAAGTCTGTAAAATTAGTTTAAAACATTCATCCACTTTTTAAAGAAGATAGTTACATAAAAATTTGATTTATTAATAGCGATAGATAGTGAGAGGATAATTAATAGCGAGTGTACGTTCAAACGATAATCGCGCGCATTATATTCGAAGTGCTATAGATTTCGTTCTTTGCAACAAAAGTTCTTGCAATTTTGCCAAAAACTTCTTAAAACTATATTAATTGAAACCTTATTAATTGTAAGCATCATTTTGAAAATTTCTTCGACTCTTTTATTCGACGAAGATAAAAACCCAATTATTCGTTAAATAATTATATATAGTTACGTAACATCAAAACAGGTCAATTTTGGTTATCAATTTATACATTTTTTAAAAGTGCTTAATATCACGATTGAACCGTAAAACTTTCATTTCAATATATAAAAGTGGAAAAAATTGACAGCGAGTTGAATCGTAATCCGCGCTCGTATTACTTTCGAAAAAAAAACCAGTTTTTCTCAAAAAACACAATGTTCCCCCACTTTAATCGAAAAATTTTATTGAAAAAAGTTGTGCATATTTTTGCAACGAACATTTTGGTACCAAAATTTGTCGGTTACCAAAAAGTTATGGGTAGGTGTCATAATTTTGGGGGGTACGCCGCTCGTCTAAATTTCAATAGAGGAATGAAGTTACTGTTCGTGGCTTGTGGTAAGAGTTGACTGGTAGGAATAGTCACGTAAGGAAAAAGCGTTAAGCCCCTCCATGCGACTTTCTCTCACGTATGGATGCGAGTATTGGGATTCGAGCGGACTACCTTATCTACTAATTCGTTTTGTAACGGACGATTATTTGGAGATTCATCGGAATACAGCAACAGATGGTTGTCGGCACGATGTGAAAGATAATATTGAAATAGGATTTGATTTGTGTAGTTAACTAAGAGATTTCGACTTCCCACAGAAAACGTGAAATACTTACAAAAACACACAAAAATTCTTCATCTTCTTCCCAACTTCTGAACAATACGAACTTGAGAATCTTTCAAACAGTGATTTGTGTGACGTTTCGCGAGCACAAGAACAAGAAGAAATTCAGCAATTTTCTTCATACCAGTTGGTAGTGATGGGGTCAAAAACCCCAACACTACCAGACAGCAATAGGTGTCTATTTTTCTTCGGTTGAAGGCAGTAGACACGTTTCTATTATTCACGATTTTTGGGTAACGAACTGAGGATTTCTTGGTATATATCTAGCTCACTTGGAAAATTATGTGATAATTTTCATATATCAAATGATTTTCCTTGCTAAATTGTTCACCAGATAATCTAGGAGAGTATGATACAAAATGAAATGAAACATTCACAGCAAGCACACTTCGTAATGAGACATTCCTGATCATTTTCGGATTCTGAATTCGATCAATACCTGTAAAAGCTTCACGGGAAATTTTTAAGCCCCCACGAGTCTTATTGTCCAGTATTTTGTGCTTTATATTCAGAAATCTCCACGAAGTGAAATATATGAATGGCTCGAATAAATCCGAACCTTTTCATGGAAAATTGCTTTCAGTGTCGCTTGACTTCACTAACCACAAAGCTGCATCTTGGATGGACTGATTCCAAATGATGATTCTCGGAATTTCCTTCCATGTGTCTCCTCTTCAATGGGGGAATTCTTTGTGTTTTAGTGGCTTCGTTAAAGCTTAAACTTTTTCATAATTCTACAGGAACAACTATTGAAATAAATTAGTTCTCGGCAAATAAAAGAAGGCCAACTAGTGTAGATACACAACCAATTTGTTAATCCTTTCTATATTTCGGATATCAATTTATATCCTTTCTCAGGACTCTACAATATAAAATGTTAAAAACATAAATATTGAAACACACAATAATAACAACTTACAATTAACGAGGCTGTATATAAATATAACCATCATATGAAATACAGTGTTAAGTTAAAACTTAAAAGTTACAAATACTTCCTCAAAAATATCACAACAGGCAAACAAAAGGGTAACCCAGAATTTTCAACTAACCACCCCAAAGAATTAGTGACCCAAAGAGCAACAACAAAAAACTACACCAGGTAGGACCTCAATTTGAAACCTCAAAGAAATTAAATTACTATATACTGCTGAGCCCTGCGAAATCCGTCCTTTTGTTTAGGTTATTAGGATTCTGGTTTATGTGGTACATCTCCGAAATTATTCTTCTCTGATAAATAAGCATCCTGGCAAGATTGTTGAAATTTTCAAAATCAAGACGATGTCCCATTTTAGATGAATGTGCCAAGACAAATTTATCTGTATGAATTATGACATCGCTTTTGTGTAGCGAGTTGAGTTGAGAGTTGTGTTGAGTTCTTCTTTTTTTTTGACCTATATACATAATTTACCAAGATCCGTTCCAACCTAAGCAAAGAACTGTGACTATAATCGACATGAGTAATATTCAATATTCTATTTTTGAGTTGAGTGATAGTGTTGAATTTCAAGCTCTAACCGTGATGTGGACGGTAATATAAATATCTATCAGAAGCTAACGTTTCTTGACACCAGTCTAACTTTATTTGATGCTCGTTGGTTATTATCACTCTAGTGTCAAAGAACGGCACAGACCTCTCAGTCTCTTCCCACATTAACTCAATATGTAAGTCATATGAGTTAAAAACTTCCAATATTTCCTTTACTTTATTATCAGGCAGGGCTGAAATGAGGTCATGTTCATACTGAAACAAAAAGGGGAGTTGAAAGAATAATCGAGGTACACATGTATTAAGTTAGTAGAGAAGACATCACTATGGATGCAAGAAACGGAGTACGGCAGGAACTCATGGGGCAACCAGAAATTTTGTGTGAAATAAACCCTTGTATGAAAAATAATTTGATTCAAATAAAAAGACAATAATGGTTAAAAATTGTTCTTTCGGAATAATGTCGTTATGATCTAAAATTCTGTGCCATTCCTGGACAATAATGTTCATTGTGAGTTACTGTTAAATTAAACTGACAACTTCGAGTGAATATCTTACATGTTAAGGTGGAATAAGCAGCCTATTGACTATCTCAGCCAATGTGAACACAATATTAACTGCATGAGTATGAAATTCCTTGAAAGAATCAGTCAAAATCTCAGTCATCAATTTACACAGATTGAAGGTAACTAACTAATTGTACATACAATAGACCAAAGTGGTAACTTGTGAATCTTGGATAAACCATATTATATGCGAGGAGAAACACCTTAATAACTTTCTAGCCACATTGCAGTCAATATATCCACCATCCTTAAATCTCCTAATCAAAACATTAAGCCTGTTTTGGATCCCTGTTGTAGGACCAGACCTCAATTTTCTATAAGTAAACGGATCCTGAATTAAATTAGACTATATACTTCTATATATATTTAGGAAAACGCTAAACTCGAATAACGTTTGACCAATCATCACTAAACTTAGCATATTTAAGTATTTTCTCATGGAAAAGGCTTCTATGGAAAAGAATCAGCTTTGTAGTTTCCGTATATATATATATATATATATATATATATATATATATATATATATATATATATATGTATATATATATATATATGTACCTTGATAGTGCTGGCTATTTAAATAACGATTACCTGATACTACCATTCATCCTCAGAACTGTGAATTCTAGAAACATCCAGATTTTTATAACATAATCATTTGTAATCAATTAGGTTGCAATAACGCTATTTTTCTGCCCATGTTTCTATAAGTCTTTCTCTAAAAACAGATTCGTATCTTCTTTGCCAAATACAGCAATTCGTTTCTCCAACTTTCAGTTCCCATTTAGAAAATATCCGCTGTTCTGATCTGTTAATCCCGGTTGCTGATCTGCCTGAATCAGAAACACGGAGCCGTCGAAAACTTTCCTCATCCGACAAAGACGAAATAAGACTGCTATAGTATCTTTTAATCTGCAATTTTCTCGAATTATTACGGCGACCTAAAAGTCAGAAACAAAGTATAAAGCACTCGCGACGTAATTTAAAGTTTCGAATGGATTTTTGCAACGCGTCGTCAACTAGGCTCTCGAACAGCGCTGTGTAATCGGAAGAAATATGACTCGAAGAATTTTCCGAATGAGAGATCACATTGAAGAAATACTTTTAGAGCTTTATTTATGTAAGTTAATGCAGCTTTTTGCCCAAGGCGTCATTGGTGAACTAACTATAGTATTATTATTCGTGAAGTACATCGGTGTTACTTGAAGAAATTTACTAAGTAATAAAGATTAGTATGGTAATTGAAATTATTGATGTCTTTATTGAGGATAGGCTTTAACATTCTAAATAATTCAATGGCCCATAAACAATGGAAATTTAAGTGTTGATACCGGCAATGCCTGCAACGTTTGAAAAACATCAAATGGTCTAACACTATGTAGAAATGTGCAGATATGGTGACCACCAACGGTTTTGAAGATATATAGTTTTCTATTTTTGGGGGTCCTAATTGACTGGAAGAAGATACTCAGTGATTCCCATGGATGGTGCTGTCATGTCTTCGCATGTCACAAAGGATTACCTTAGGAATTTTTAAGCATCTATGATTACACTGTAGGAGTCCACTGATCTAGTTACTCAAGCACTTAGGAACGCTGGCTAGTATTCGGGAGATTCCGGGTTCAAACCCTGGGGTCGACTGGTTTGCCATGAGTTTTTCTCAGAGGTACGCTCATGACGTTAAGTGAGCCAATTCTTGGAAATTTACAAGGTGAATACTGGGCAACTATTCATCCTCCGAACCTTACCCTCAATTCCTCTCTTCCATGAATATTCTGTCTCAAATATTCTTTATTCACTTGTACCTACAAGTGTATCATTTGATCTGGCTGAAGAAGTTCATCTGCAAACTCAAAACCCGCTTCCCTCACACATTCTCGAAGGAGGTGCTGGCATGCAAGTGACTAGTGAGCGACTTGTTTAGTCGGTGTAAACGGTATCCGTCAGGAAGAAGATTCTAATCGATTGTGGGATGGCAGCACTCGTTGGCGAATCAACAAGATAGCGGATGGAATTCTATGGATGACAACGTATTCCGATAAGGCATTCCGCTTCCGAAACAGCCAGACACATGGCTAATTACCGAATGATGTCAGCGTTACGATAACACATGGATTTCTGGAAGAAGAAAAATGGGCGAAAAATAAAGTAGAAAAGACAATGCAGATGATGGATTAAATAAGATGTCCTCCACATGATGCCGATATGTAAACACGTTTTTCAAATTTTTTAAATAACGGCACTATTTAAATATGGTTTTTCTGGATATAAGGGTGATGTGGCGTTTTCGCCATGAATAAGAATTTATGATGCTGACCTAAGCCCTATTGTGTCATTACAAAGGATCTGTTGTTCTGAAGGTTTACAGCAATATAAGTATATATATATATATATATATATATATATATATATATATATATATATATATATATATATATAAAAAACGAGACTTAATGATCATCTGCATAGGCATAAAATATTGAACAAAAATCAATTTGGCTTCAGGGAAGGTAAAAGCACCTCTGACGCAATGTTCGAAGTAGTAAACTCAATAAAGGATAGCTTGGAAAAAAATAACAAATGCATTGCCGTCTTCTTGGACTCAGCAAGAGCGTTTGAGACAGTCCCATATAGTGGACTCCTTGACGTTTTGGAACATTATGGGGTTCGAGGGGTAGTGTTAGAAATATTTAAGAACTATCTTTGTGATAGAAAACAATTTGTAAAAATTAGGAACTCGTTAAGTGAACCCTTGAATGTACAACTTGGCATACCCCAGGGAACGGTATTGGGGCCTTTACTCTTTATTGTATACATAAATTCACTGCTATGTCTGAATACAAATAAATCCATAATCTCATATGCAGATGACACTGTGCTGATATTTGAAGACGACTCTTGGGAAGGTGTTAAAGAAAGAGCTCTTCAAGGTATCCAAGATGTTAAGGAGTGGCTTGATTTCAATAAACTCTCACTTAATATAAAAAAACAAAATACATAGCATTCTCTATTACAAATTATAACAGACCCAGTTACCATAATCTGGAATTCGAGACCTCGACTGAACTTATAGCAGAATGTGATCATATCAGGTATTTAGGTGTTACCATCGACAAATGTCTTAGATGGGATCAGCATGTTCTTGAGCTAGTGAAAAAAATCCGTAGGCTTATATACAAAATGTACCATATCCATGCTATTCTAAATAAAGAACAACTGTTGATTATATACAGAGCTCTTGTAGAATCAATTGTAAGATATGGCATACTGGTATGGGGTGGAATATATGACAACATATTACATCAACTAAATGTAGTTCAAAATTACATACTAAAAGTTATGTTCAGTAGAGATAGGTACTTTCCAACTTTCTTTTTGTATGATGAAAATATTTTGAATGTCAGATGTCTTTATTTCCTTACAGTTTCAACATTCTACTATAAAAATGGTCATAATCTCCAGCAAATATCTCATTCTCATGACACTAGAGCAAGATGCAATATGGAGGTGGTAGTGCCACTGTTCAAAAAAGACTCATCTCATCGATTTGTTGTATATATTGCACCGAAAGTTTTTAATTTGCTGCCTCTAGAAATAAGAACATTGGGCACTGAAAGGGGTTTCAACAAAAAGTGTAAAAAGTATATCTGTTCAAACTATGATAAGTTTGAAGCATTGCTGTGAAGTGGGTTGGAGTTTTTGTTTGTTGTTTTTGTGATTGTGGGTGTAGAAATAGTGAGTGGTCATTTGATGTTAGGTTTATTTTTCTCTGTTTCCTATATACAGATATGATTGGACATATATATGTTAGCCGAAATTTGCACATACAAGTGTTGTACACTTAGGTACAATTAACAGAATTATGAAACTTAGAAAAGTCTTTACATTTGTATTCTGCTGAGATTTGTATAATTTATGTGCAAAATAAAAAAAAATAAAAAAAAAATAAATAAATATATATATATATATATATATATATATATATATATATATATATTATCTTTTGATAATTATTAGCAATAACAGGATTGTTGAATCTCAAAAAACTCGATTTTATTAAAAAGTTGACGTTTCGCCACGACATTCGTGGCTTTATCAAAACAATTCGAATGAATATATATATATATATATATATATATATATATATATATATATATATATATATATATATATATATATATATATATTATTGTAGAAGGAATATCGAGATTCGGTCTGTGACAAATGAACTTAATCGGTCATATTCTCTATATTTAGTCACTAATTAGTGACTTCTTCAGGAGAAACTACAATAATACATAAAACACACTATACCGGGTGTCCCAGTATACCTGTTCCAATGCATTATCTCAGCCATTTCGAAAGATATAAATTGGAAAATTTCATGATCTCCAATTCGTTCAAGGAACACTTATATGAGAAAAACAAAAATTGAAAGTCACTTCCGGTTTGACCGGAAGTGACTCTGACTTTTTGATTTCAAATAACACCCTGTAAATTTTTTGTAATTTTTTATTTCTACTTAAAAACCTAATGGTGTACTTGTATTCATATTTGATTTGATGGAGAAAACTTAAATTGAAATTTCAAATTGAATGAATTGCATTATGCTACGATATTTTCGATTTCTTCTTTTGGGGGTGTTTGAAAGATCGTGTTTACCAGATTTGGAAAATCTAAAAAACAAAATAAGGAATGAATGTAGAGCCCTTGATGCTGAGGTGTTGAGAAGTGTTACTTCGCGTGAAGTACTCCAACGAGCTTAAAGATGTGTAGAAGCAGTTAGTCAACATTTCGAACATATGCTTTATTCATTATATTCTTGTGCCACCTTTCTTTGTTATTTTTTGTTTCTTTTACTATTCATTCTTTGTTTGATGTTCAGTTATATACATAGTTTTTTTTTTTTTTAACTCGAGGGACCTACAGTTTAACGCCGGTTCCGAACGGCCAATGGGCTTGTATTCTGTGTACATTACCCAACATTTTTTAATTTTAATAACCACTGAAAACCGGACATATACAACACCCAAGAGCGAGGTGGGACTCGAACCCACAATCCTCGGTTTACAAACGGTATAAGGCAGTTCACCTTACCGCTGGTCTACCGAGGCCTCTATATACATAGTTGATTTCAACTTGAGAAAGGTTTTTTTATTGATGACGATTATAAGTGAGAAATATTTTCTTCTCTACGTTCATGCAAAATACACAACTTTACTTGGTGAAAAAACTGGTTCTTTATTGAACTGACTGCAATAAATACTTTATTGAACTCATCCATCATTCTACCATAGCGTTCTGTCATCATGACAGACATAAACTTTCAAATCGACGCCAAATTTAGCCCATTTTCTGTGAGATTGTATTACGTTTTAAATAGTTGCATGTTTCATATAATTGTCAATCATATTCATTACATAATGGACTATGAAATTACTAGAAAATGCAATTTGTTAAAAATGAAATTAGTTTCTTCGAATATTAACTGAATTACACAAAAGGTTTTTGTATTACCTTTAACAGATAGATTTAAACAAACAATGTCTTCCTTACAGTTTAGTGCCACCTAAATGAAACATTTTGTGGTTTTTGCATGAACGTAAAAAAATATTATATGCAACTCCTAATAAAAATAAGGTATAATTGTTCATGAAATATCAATTATTATTGAAGTCGAAATCGAGATTACACAAAATATCGTAGCCTACTGCAATTCTTTCAATTTACGCTTTCTCCATCAAATCAAATATGAAATACGAAGTGTGATACATTGTTGGAAAGATAATTTTGAATAGATTTAAAAAATTGCAAAAAATATACAGGATGCTATTTGAAATAAAAAAGTCAGAGTCACTTCTGGTCAAACCGGGAGTGACTTTCAATTTTTGTTCTTCTCAGTTGAAGGTTCCTTGAACGAATTGAAGATACTGAAATTTTCAAATTTTTATCTTTCGAAATGGCTGAGATAATCCATTGGAACAGGTATACTGGGACACTTGGTATATACAATACAGAGATGTAAAAAACATACAATCTTTTCAAACAATTGGAAACATAAGAATACAACTCACCATTGCACAAAGATGGTCACTTATTATACATAGAAATGAAAACATATAGATACGCACTAACGAGGCAAATATTCAAAATACAACCTGCTCATAAAACGTGAATCAACCAAATGTGTCAATCCGTAGAAGAAATCTCAGAAACAAGGTATTTTTTTTGTTTGTTTATAATCTGCGCAATTCCTGTTTCCTATTTCCTGTTCCGAATCAAATGAAGCAAATTACAATAAATATTGCTCAATTGTCCGGTGTTAGATTTGAAATTCATAGTATTGTTCCTCTCATTAATGTGGTACATTTCGAGAAGCAACCTACTTTTGTAGTGACTCCCCTGTTCCAATACTTTTAAAGAAGTGACCAGTATGCGGGTGATGATCCACCGCAGCACAAGAGTTTTAACCTACGCGGCAGTCGCTCCTATGCTGTACTAACCGTCGTTTCAACCACTGCGACGTCTGTCCCACATAACAATTACCACATCCCTGACATGGAATTTCATACACTACATTGCTGAGATAGTGCTGTGGTGTCTTATCTTTGATTTTATTAAACAATTTGGAATTACTCCGGAAGTTATCTTTCGCAATCTTAATATGTGTTCCATCACTTTTACGTCAGAAAAGTCAAAGAAGTGACCAGTATGCAGGTGATGTTCCACCACAGCACAAGAGTTTTAACCTACGCGGCAGTCGCTCCTATGCTGTACTAACCGTCGTTTCAACCACTGCGGCGTCTGTCCCACATAACAATTACCACATTCCTGACACGGAATTTCATACACTACATTGCTGAGATAGTGCTGTGGTGTCTTATCTTTAATTTTATTAAACAATTTGGAATTACTCAGGAAGTTATCTTTCGCAATCTTTGTATGTTTTCCATCACTTTTACGTCAGAAAAGTCAAAGAAGTGACCAGTATGCAGGTGATGTTCCACCACAGCACAAGAGTTTTAACCTACGCGGCAGTCGCTCCTATGCTGTACTAACCGTCGTTTCAACCACTGCGACGTCTGTCCTACATAAGAATTACCACATGCCTGACATGGAATTTCATACACTACATTGCTGAGATAGTGCTGCGGTGTCTTATCTTTAATTTTAGTAATTAATTTGGAATTACTCAGGAAGTTATCTTTTGCAATCTTTATATGTGGGAAATCTTTGAAGCAGGAAATTATTTGTTGCGTCAATTTATTCACGAATGGGTGTTTCTTATAATTGAATTGTATATTTTAATCCTCTGTTGGCAAACAGACAGAACTGAAAATTTGAAATCTGGCACCGGCAATTAAGCAATATTTATTGTAATTTGCTTCATCTGATTCGGAACAGGAAATAGCATTTGATTGCGCAGATAATAGACAAACAAAAAAATATCTTGTTTCTATGTTTCATTTACAGATTGACACATTTGGTTATAAGTTGATTCTCGTTTTATGAGCAGGTTGTGTTTTGGATATTTGCCTCGTTAGTGCGTATCTAGGTACCTATATGTTTTCATTTCTATGTATAAGTGACAAACTTTGTGCGTTGGTGAGTTGTATTTTTATGTTTTAGATTTTTTGATGTTTGAAAAGATTGTATTTTACATTTCTGTATTGTACTTATAGTGTGTTTTATTTATTATTGTAGTTTCTCCTGAGGAAGTCACCAATTAGTGACGAAATATAGAGAATAAGACCGATTGAGTTCATTTATCTCAGGCCGCATCCCGATATTCCTTCTACAATTATTTATGAGTAAGGTCGATAATACATTCATTATATATATATATATATATATATATATATATATATATATATATATATATATATAACTTAATAATTTCGACCAATCTGTATAATATAGAAACGTTTTGTATTATCGGGAATGTGGTCCGTAGACTCAATAAACTCTTTGTCTTTTTCTTAACTCAATATTTCGCCATTTATTTTACAGCTTCATCAGGAGTACTACAAAAAATTTATAAAAATTAAAAACTTCAAAATTTTTACATTTTCGCTTTCTCTTATACAACTCTACACAATTAAAATGACATATACAATTTTAAAGCACATAACATTTGGCACTTACAAGAATAGAGTTGGTCCTTAGTTGTAATATATCGGATGCATATATCTACCATCTCAACACAAATCTGAACTAACAATGAATTCCCTCTCACTGAAGACAACGGGACGAACACATGGCAACAATGCCAACATTGAAAAACGATTACATGTAATTCAAAATATTTATATAGATTTCACTCAGTTGATCTGTGTCTGAATTAAAATTCACTGCATTCACATAATGACTTATGTGTACCATTTCCAGAAATAGCCTACTCTTATAATTATATTCTGTTTCTAGTATTTTGACATTGTCGAAATTGAAATGATGTCCCATTTTTTGATAGTGGTTGACTAATGCACACGAATTTTTTTATTTTACAGTCACTCTTATGTTGCGTCAACCTTTCTTTCAACCACAGCAGTGGTTGAGCAAATTTTTTATAGTACTTCTGATGAAGCTGTAAAATAAATGGCGAAATATTGAGTTAAAAAAAAGACAAAGAGTTTATTGAGTCTAGAGACCACATTCCCTATAATACAAAACGTTTCTATATATATATATATATATATATATATATATATATATATATATATATATATATATATATATATATATATATATATATATATATATAAACATGCAGACATCAAAAAAAATATCGTGAAAGGTGGTCCAGGAGGCCTAAAACATATAGGTATAAAAACTATTTCCGCACTTCACTGTTGACTTTCGTATTAGTATAACAGTCTTATAATTTTCGGGGAAAATACGACTAATAAATAAAAGCGGAAATCTTTATACGTCTTCTAACTTCTAACTATTGTGTAATCTCATGCTCAAATCCATTTCCATTTCTCAAATGAATGGGTTACATGAATAAGCAAAACATCGCATGTCTCGAGTAGATTAACAAAGTTGTTTCAGGGTCGTAAAATTAATTGCGCAAAAAATGGTGTTAATGGCTATTTTATTTTTCATTGCTAACTTTCATATGTAGTGTAATATTTATTCAAACGATACTCATATTATCCTTAGTTACCTACAACTTCATTTCTTCTAATGAATTATAAAAATTTATTTACAGCGGTGGTGGTTTTTCGAGAGGGCCAGTCTGTTTAAATAATCCAACATGATTTTTACTTCATATCTAATAGAATTTTCACAATATTATGGTTTTTTTGTCATATTTTTCCCGGAAATAATGGACTATTGCACTGTATTTAGAGTCAACAGTGAAGTGGGGGAGTGGTTTTTATATCCTACTTTCTTAATTTTTATTATGTCTATAGATATATATATATATATATATATATATATATATATTTGTATATATATATATATATATATATATATATATATATATATATATATATATATATATATATATATATATATATACAGAGGCGCCGAATTATGAAAAATATTGAGGGGGCCCATACCGGGGGTCTTGTCCCGGAAAATTTTCTGAATTTCAGATGAAAAATAGTAAGTTTTAAAGTTTTTTAAGCATTTTAGAGTCTTATGATCAACATTAGAACACCGAAAACTGCACTCTCGATAACTCGAAGTCCGGGAAACTCGACAAGCTTGACACATTTTTTGGCTTTGAAAAGCGAAGCAAAACATAAACACGCACGGTATTTTCGTAAAAAGCTAATTTAATTCACAGTAATAATTATGCTTATAGACTATTACAGAGCAGTGAAAACATAGTTATGAAAAGACTGAAATTATATTTAAATAAACCCTAAACTATCATTAAAAGTATAAAACATAAAATATTGCTGTCGCACAGATATAGCACTTTGACTAATAAGTGAAACTTCACTACATGAGATATTGTTTCTATTTAATGAACCCTCAGCCTTATTCAAAATTGACATTAGCTACAAGTAGCTAATTTAAGTCTATTTTGTCTAGGCCATTTTTGAAAAAGTCAGTTGATTTTTCAAAAATTGTTCCACCTCTGTTTACCGATAGAAAGTACTCTTAGTCAACTGCAATGACCTGTGTGAGTCCAGTTGATGTGAACCACTGAGTAATGCAAGATTGCACGTTTCACAAACGTCAATATAAAGAGTTTTGTAGTATTCCTTTGGGGTTTTGAAATTGTGGGGTGAGCTGGCTTCGTTGTTTTCATACTTCTTTGGTATAGGTCGATTCCGAGGAAGTAAAGGATCATCAACTAGTCAAGGTTTTTCTTTTAAACACAATTCCAAAAGTGTGCAAATCTATGACGCCTTCCATTGCATATACAAATCAAGCCCTCATATATTTTTTTCACATCAGCAACACTTAGATGAGGCATTGAATTTTTTCATTGACATCCTCTACTGGGTTCATTACATGGCAATAAATTCGTAAGAATATATATATATATATATATATATATATATATATATATATATATATATATATATATATACAGTGGAATCTCTATAACTCGAACCTCGTTAAGTCGAAATCCTTAGTAAGTCGAAAAAAATTGCCATTCCCTTCCGCTGAACACCTAAATACGCGGTATCTCGAAATATTATTTCGACTTTGTAACTCGAACAAAATGTTATTTCCCTACGAAGTATTGATGATACATATTTATACTCTATAACTCGAATTTCAAAAAGGAGACTCCGTAAGTCGTAGTTAGTAAAATATAATAACGTCTTACTTGTAATTCCCCGAAATATGTAACAAGCTTGTCCGTCAGTATTATTTTGTGATGTTATCAAAGCGGTAAAAAGTGGCATGAAAAAAAAAGACGTCGCAGCTCAATACGGATTGCCAGCAAGCACTTTGTCTACAATAATTAAGAATGAAGCCGAAATATTGCGAAGATATGAATCAAGTAGCAATTTATCTAGCAAAAGACGGCGTCTAGCTGAGTTTCTTATATACACTTAGAAATCGCGCCTCTGTAAGTCGAAATTTCAGCAGTTAAGTCATATGTATCTATATATATATATGTTAAGTCGAAAACTCGTTAACTCGAATTTTTTTTGCATTTCCCTTGACATTCGAGTTGTAGAGATTCCACTGTATATATATATATATATATATATATATATATATATATATATATATATATTTATTTCTTTCACGGTACATACTGGCATCTACAGCGGCTTCCATCAAACCAAATGAGGTTAAGTTTGGTACCTGGAGTGTTTCTGAATGCACAACAGAACTATCATAAAAACCATAAAATTTTGGGAAATTCAGTCAAAACATTCGCATTTTCAAACTTTGGGGAATAAATGTATGAGCGAAAATTTTTCTACGAAATATCCGAAATTCATCTTCCTCCGGCTTCTTGGACGGTTTTTGCAACACCAAATGCCTTTCAAATTGAGTTAGAGGCTTGAAAATTTGTTAGAAGATTGATTTGGTGATTGTTCCTTCTATTGGTATATCCTTATCGCTTTCATTTTTATGAAGTGCACTAATGTTTTTTCGTGGTTTTTGAAAATCTGCGCACAGCTTTTGCTGAATGAGTTAGAGTGTTGAAATTTTGTACGTGGATTAAGTTTATGTTAGGAAAATGAACAGTATGAGTTTTTTTGTAGAAATTTTAAGCGATGACCAAAAATTAGAAGAGAATATGGAGCTCCTCTGGTCGCGCCTTTTTGTCATTGAAGACTTTTTTCATAACATAGAACTAAAAAGAAACCTTACGCTCAATTGATTCAATAATTGCTAATGCGCAATACGCTTGTTTACACAGAATAATATTTCTCAAAAAGTTTCCTATTCTTAAGATGAAAAGAATGATTGAATTAGAACTTCTTCAGTATAATCTCATCCATCAATTGTTAATACGAATATCAGCTAACGGTTTAGATATCACATAATGAATAGAAACACTGGTACATGAACAATATTGTTAAAACTCAATATTAGCCGATGAACTATTATCAAATCTTCCACAACAAAATTTTTTCTCAAAGTTAAGATGAATTATTTTCATGAGAATATTAGCCATTGGCATTTGTCCATTTTATATGAATAATCTTATTCAATTTCTAAAAGGTAACCTACCTAAAGTTAGAAAGTACTAATGATTATCATTTTTCATTATACTTTTCATATTTCAATTAGCAATCTTTTTAACATCTATCAATAATAACATAACATTTTTGTATTGTATCTTCCATACGCAGTTCATCAATATCAGCGATGGAAGTATTCAGATTGAAGAAAATTGAATTTGATTGGTTTGTTAGTACCTGTGAAATTAAAAATGTTCAAGTGAAAATCTGTCTCCAACGAACGAGTTCACAATATTTGGCTTATTATGTTAGTTATAGCTTCAGGACGATTTTAATCTCCATTTTTAAATATGTTTTGTGTAGTTCTACCACAGAGAAATAAACATGTATAGTTATATACGATTTATGAAAAAAGATATTGTTATATACCTAATACATACCAAGAACACAAACAACTTTCAAGAATGAAAGATTCATGGAAGTTGGAAGACAATAAGGTGAATGTCAATCCTTTTCGACTCTGTTGATATTTTTTGAAGCCCATTGATGTATCTGGAAGTACGTGTTGAAGATGAAGGGATGTTTTTTGACTTGTCACTAGCAAGAGAATTGCGGTGAGGGGGTTGTATCGATCCTTGTTCCGTGAGCGTATCCCGGCAACTGTCTAGCTTGCGGGCCTCGAATCTTACCTCCTGCAGCAGGTAAATACTCCACAGGTTAACTTGCTAGAATTTGTGGAACCAAGTTAGTATGAGTGATTATGAAGCTACACGCTAGATACTATGGAAATATATTCTAAGTGGGGTAGCATTTTCCATTATGTATATATATATATATATATATATATATATATATATATATATATATATATATATATATATATATATATATATATATGTATATATATATATATATATATATATATATATATATATATATAATATATGTTATGTATATGTACAGTGTGTAAACGCCAAATGGAATAAATTCATTATTTCGGTTACTGTACATATTTATGAAATTCCCGAAAAACGACAAATTCAAATAATAAATTGACATTCTTCAACGTGAAAATGCGACCCCTACCTTCAACCCCCTTCGAATGACAGGTACAACCGCCAATTTTTTTTAATAAGAAGTATAGGCTTGTAATATATCGCTTGAAAGTTCTCTTCATTCTCGATTCAAAAATGTTATCGCTTTCAAGTTTATTGAAAAAATTAAGATATAATAAAATAAAATCATGTAGTTACCGAAATTCGCTACAATTAAATCAAAAACTAAGCTGTAATGCGAAACGTAAAAAAATGTAAAACACTAAAAAGAACTATGAATGAAGTAGATGTTCAAAATGTTCACCGCGAACGTCTTGGCAACATCCTAATCTCAAATAAAACTGTCTTCTAACATTATTGAACATATCAGGCGTGATCGACCTCATAGCAAGCGTTATTCGTTCTTATAAGTCATTTATATCAAAAGGTTCAGTTTTTTACACAATGCACATATCTACATAAAAAGAAATCTAATAATGTAAGATCAGGTGATTGCGTGGGCCATTCAATCGATCCTCGCCTCCCTATCCACCGATTGGGAAATATTGTATCGAGGTACTTCCGGACATTAAATTGGTAATGTGGTGGTGCTCCATCCTGCTGAAACCATATCGTATTCACTGAAACTTGAAGGGCTTTCTGGATAAGGATATAAATTTGCCAAAGTTGGATTGACATCATTTTGAGGTAGTGCCAAATAATGATCGCCATTTAAATTGCCTCAATGAAAAAGGGACCAATGATATGGTTTCCAACAATCCCTGCCCAAACATTAACCTTTTGAGAGTATTGCGTCTGTTCTTCTCTCATCCAGTGAGGATTTTCCGTTGACCAGTAGCGGCAATTTTGCCAATTAGCATGACCCGTAAGTGAAAAAGTACACTCATCAGAAAACATAACGTTTTCTAATTGGATAATATTGTTATGCAACATGTCCATCATCTGCTCATAAAAATAAGTTCTCCTATCAAAATCGACTTCCATGAGCTACTGAGTAGGTATCATTTTATAGGGATGCATTTTATTTTCTTTTAATATGTTTACATTGAATATAATGGATGCCTGTCTACTCGATGTATCTATGTAGGTTTTCCTCACACTCAAGCATCACATCTAATTTGATATCATCACTCAGTGCATTGGCAGCTTGGTTTTTTATCTGCTTTACATGACCAAACTCGCAAAACTGCTTCTCTATTTTACTAATAATTGTTTCTTGGGATATAGGCAGTAAATCAGGAAATTTCTCATGAGATAGGCGAGTTACTTCCTATTGTGTTGGGGTTTTATCTCCGTAATCAATCATTTGTAAAACTGTAATTTCTGTTAATATGACTATTTTACAAAATTGATGTTAACGAATTTCAAACTTAAAAATTATAATACTAACAACATAAATGACAACTTATGTAAAACAATTTGCAAAGGCGTTTTAAAGAAACTAACAATGCCACGGAAACTCTTTGAAGTATTTTTAATGGACACCATCTAAAAAGCACATTTCTATGGTTTCTGCTCCCTTTCTTATTATCAAGACCTAAACGGGAAATAAGTATTGAGTATATTGTAATAAGTTTTGAGTATATTTTAGTGAATGTCGGTATCCACTTAATTTTATTTTATTCTTAATCTTAATTGTTATAATAAATTTAAAAAAGATAACATTTTTGAATAGAGAATGAAGAGACCTTTCAAATGGTATATCACAAGCCTATAGTCCCCATTCAAAAAATTGGGGGTTGTACCTGTCATTCGGAGGGGTTTGAAGGTAGGGGTCGCATGTTGACGTTGAAGAATGTCAACTTACAATTTAAATTTAAAATGTTCCAGGAATTTTTATGAATATGTACGGTAACCGAAATAATGAATTTGTTCCATTTGGCGTTTACACACTGTGTATATATATATATATATATATATATATATATATATATATATATATATATATATATATATATATATATATAGATATATATATATATATATATATATATAGTATATATTATATATATTATATATATATCAGGGGCGGGCTAGTCAAAGGAGGCTAAGGAGGCTAAGCCTCCTCAATAATATTCCGTGTATCACTAATATATATATTATATTGAATAGTCAGCAATTCAGCATATTCAATATTAATCAAAATCATATTATTTTATGCACCTACCTTCCTTTCAACCTACATTATATAATATAATTTATTAATTAAGATAGAAGGTATTTACATTTACTGCATTTCATTCATTTCAAGATTTGTGGCAACGCTGCGGAAAGCTTAGAAAGGTATATTCTCAACGTTCATTATGCCTGCCACAGAAAAGCAAACTCACACCACTCAAAAACAAATACTGCGAATGAATACTTCATTGAAATAGAAAACCAAAACACATGTACATGGCAACACCGATAAAGTCCAGTCTTATAAAATGTCGACCAATCACAACTATAGAATCTCCCTGACATCGAGTAAAGTCGTTGATTGAATCGTAGTATGATCCTAATTCGTACTGTCTGAATAATGGACGCCGAAATCAGCTCGCGTTACGCGTATTGTTTTAAAATCAGTTTGATTATTGAAATTAATTTCAAAAATTTCAATGGTGACTTAGTGGAATATTTGTTATCCCATAAATTCAGTGCCCTAAGTTATGAGGATAAAGTTTTGATAAAAACAAAAAAAACCTACCCCTGAATTAAACAATTTGGTGCAGCGTAACAGAAAACAAAACCGCGGTTTTGATACATTATGAGAGACATCCTTGCCTAACCGGATCACAGGTAAAAAATAAATTATTTTGTTGGCAGTGTTTACTTTTTACTAGTGAAAATGTCTCTGTTTGGGGCCGCTTAGGATTTGAGGATTTAATTCTATACCTAGTTGAAAGTGAGGAATTTTTCACCGATAAAGTAACTTTAAATACAGCACGCGGATTAATATCTTACTTACAAGATAAGGAATTTATATATTTTTTAAACATCTTTAAATTAATTTGTGAACAAACAGAAATAGTTTTTCAAATCTTACAGCACAAGTTTTCAGATGTAATTTACTCACGAAATCGGCTCAAGTTTCTTTTGGAAAAAATTTCAGAATTTCGTGCAGAACTTTATTTTAAAAAACTATTTTCTGTATTTCAAACTACTGATGATACGACTCAATTTAGCCCAAAACGAAAGAAATTCAGTTACGCAGATATGGAGCTTCACTAAGCAAATATTTTATGAAATTTTGGATACTATTAGGGGTCAAATAGAAATAAGGTTCTCTGATTTGAAAGAACTGCATTTCTTCGACTTACTCAATAAAAATTTGTTTACCGGATTTTCGGCTAATTTTCCAGATAACCTTTTGGAAAATTTATGTCAAAAATACACTTTTTTTGATAAGGTGGCCATAAAAAAGTGAACTGTGTGTTGTTTATAATGACAATGAAATTTTGGGGCAAAATGAAAATCATGTGAGGACTATTAAATATCTTTTTGATAATGATTTGAATCAAGAATTACTCCAAGTTTATAAACTCTTATGTCTAATTGTTTCTATCCCGGTGACATCAGCTTCCGTAGAGCGCTCGTTTTCCACTCTTAAGAGAATTAAAACTTATTTACGAAATTCAATGAGCCAGGATCGTTTAAAAAATATTAGTTTGTTGTCTATTGAAAAGGAATTGGTAAAACTTTTGGCGAAAGACAAAAAATTTTATGAGGGTATTATAGATCATTTTGCTAACGTTAAAGATCGCAGAATCCCGCTAATCTTCAAAAATATATAATAACTTTTTATTTGCTCTCACCAGCTGTTAAAAAATTCGTTAAGTAGGTAGGTAGGTACCTATTATGTGAAAGAAAAAAATTGATGAATAGATGAATTGATTAATTGGCTGAGAAGAATTTTTGTGAATATTGTAAATAGGAGTTGTAGGTCTCAAGGTAGACACTCGAAAGTGAAAACAAATTAATAGCTTAGGGTGCTTGTTTTACTTTGATTTTCTTTAAATTATATTGACCTTGTACTGAAATATATATAGGAAATGAATATTTGTTCAGGCTGAACAGGTGCGTCGTGTATGATGAAGATAATAATATGTAAGAAATTAGATTTGATGACTCTAGAGTTAGATGGAACTTTCCATACTTCTTTGCAAAAAGTAGGATATTATGAAATTCGACACATTGCGACACACGAAGGAAGAAATAGTGTCTCCGAAAATAATTGGAAGAATCTGAGCCCTGCTATTAGCGTTGCCTGCGTGAGTGGTGGAACATCGAACGATTTTATTGGTATTTTCGGCGATTGGCGTTTCTGTTTGGTTTAAAGTGATATACCTATCGGTTTCCGATGGATGTCGACATTTGCATGTTATTAGTGCTCTTTTAAGAAACTATGAGGGTATGTGGATGTATGTAGATTTCGTTGCAGGTTCGTTCAATGAGTTCATTATATGGCACGGATGACGAATTTTTTGACATTCTTCCATGAAGGATGAATGGAAATTCGTCATCAAAATGGAGGGCTGATTTGATTAATCATCAATTTTTCAAATGAATTGTCCAACGTATTATATATATATATATATATATATATATATATATATATATATATATATATATATATATATATATATATATATGTATATATAGAATGTCTTTCACTGTTCCACATTAATTGGATTACATAATATAATATATTCATTGATCAAACTTATTTTAGATACGGATACGTATTTTGTTTCACTGGACTCGGATTAGAATCTCATTCTATCATTATTTATAGAATTCTCTTCAGATGTGTATGAATTGAATTCCCATTTTTATTTGATTTAAGTCTATTCATATTATATCGTTACTCATACTAGTTTTCTGTCCGACCGCTGTTTATTTGTTGCGAATTAAAATTGCAGACCTGGAAATTATTTCCTATCTATAGGGGTACCTCAGGGTTCTATTTTGGGACCGTTAATTTTTCTACTATTCGTTAACGATCTTCCTGATTATATTAGTGCCAACTCGAATACTCTTTTCGCTGATTGATGACACATCAATGGGAGTATCAGCGACGACCACGGATGAGTTGAGGACCAAATGCGAGATACTTATCCAAGATCTTTCCGACTGGTGTTATCGTAACTCACTTATGTTCAATGACGGAATGAGCAAGACGTAGGTAATCAATTTCCAATTGCGGGAATCTATTTCTGATGTGCCTTGTGTTATCGATTTCAATGGCAGCCAACTTAAATCGGCTAGCAGCGTTAAGTTTCTGGGTGTACACGTCGACAGAAATTTACGATGGCACTGTAATGTCGAACATCTCAGCAGAAAATTGGATGGTCTTTCTTCGCCTCAAGCAATCACTATCTCTGGAGGGCATGCTCACTATTTATTACGCCCTGGTGTTCGCTCACTTGAACTATAACCTGGTTCTATGGGATAATTCGGCAGCAGGTGCAAGATTTTTTTTATCACAGAAAAGATGTATACGTCTCATTTTCAACTTGAAACCACCAGAATCATGCAGACCGTAATTCACCCAAAACAGAATTTTATCATTGCCTTGTATTTACATTTTCAATTGTCCACTGTTAATTCACGGCAAATTGTCAAAGTTAGATACGACTTCCAGTTTTCACAATTATAACACAAGGCATAATTACGCCATCTGCATTCCGGCTCATAGGACCTCTCAATTTGAATCGCCTTCAACATATGTAGGGATCAAACTGTTCAATCACCTGCCCAACTGGATCAAGTCGATCAAAATTCAAGAAGGAAGTTACCAGAATATTATTGCATAAATGTTTCTATACTCTAGAAGAATATTTTTCTACAGAAATTAGTTAATTCTATGTTAAGTATTTTGACGTGTCCTATACATTAATGTAATGTCCTTCAGGATAAATATATTTTATTATTATTATTATTATTATTAGCTAACTGGGTTTTGATTAATTTGTATGGTCTTGGCCTATTGCTTTTGGTAAATCTTACGTAAAGTTGCGTTCCGCCTTTATTATGATTGTATCAGATATAGGTCAAATGTAGGTATAAATACCAATTTGTCTAAAAAATTGTGAAATGTTGAAATATCCAAAATTTAATATCGAAGCAATATAACGAAGAATAAATTTTGCCTTTGTTGGTACATATTGATTTTTTGGATCTTTTTCGAATCTAATCAATAAAAAGAATTAGTCTTATCGCACAGTATAGAATGAAGTTTTCTTGCCATAAATCTTTGGACGAATTGAAAGTTCCTGAATTCTGTAATGACCGACCGCAACGGATCTTTTCGAGCAGTTGAAACTGATCTACAATAGGGATAAGGATAAATACATTATTCTGTGGTTAACATTATAGAGAGTCTGATCAGATATCTTGTGAATGAATTTCCCTAGCTCGTAAAGTATATTTATATGTTTTTTATCTGAACTCCAAGTTTACCAGTTTGATTTCTTTATCTTATTGATACTCCTCTGAAGTTTCGTTCTGAGTAGCTGTTATGCTCATATTCTTCAGAGTAATTCGTTTCAGTTTCCAAGTACTGATGTGAAAGTGAAAGTTTCTTCCAATGAGGTCATTCCACCACTTTGTGATATAACATAAATTACAATTTCATAACGTCTCCTTAAACAATCAATTGAATTTTTTGGAAACGCCATTTTTGCTTTCTGCTTTCAGTTAATTACTTTTCCCCTTTAAATTCTTGATGATGTTTTATTCCTACATAATTTATTCTATCAAGTGGACAGCGAATGTATATAGTTTTTTATAACACTATCAATTCAAATAGTTGATGGTATCCGTCGTTACTACGTAATAATTTAACATGATGAACGAAAACAAAACTTGAATTTATTTCGTGGTTTATCACAAAAATACTTTGAAAAATATAAAACTGCGATTGCAATTTCGGTCACTAGATTGAGTTAATAACTGAATACGTAATTATAGATTTGACGCTTACTGATGGGAAAGAATTATAACAGGTACCTTAATAGACAAGAGGAACATATTTCAAGAAGGGCTAGTAGAAGTGGATTTCCCAAATTTGTACAATGAAATGTTTTTAGAAAAATCATTATTGTTCGAATACACTAAATATGGGAGAATATATCAAGTCAATCTGGTCGTTCAGCAAGATATCTTTTGCATTATAATTGATTTTAAAAATTTCTGATGATTCTAAGTAATTTAGTTTGGTCCCTTTCGGCCGTTTGTGCATAATTTGGAAGTTATCTATTTGTGGAAACCGGTGGTGGTTCTCACGGCAATGATTTGAAAACGTTTAATTCGTTCCATTTTCCAAAAAAGATTGTTAGTGTCATTTCAATCTTGTCTTGAACGAGCGACCAGTCTGACCTGTATACACTCCTCTACATAAAGGACAAATCAACTTGTCAGTTCCTGAACTTTCAAATTCTGAAGTTCTGTTATATCTTTGGCATTGAATTAAAATTCGAGAGATTTGTCTTAGGTTTGAGGGTAATTTGAGTATTATCTACGTTTAGGTATGATATTAGCAACTTTTTCTGTTAGAGGACCAAAATATGTTGAAGATGTGAATTTTTTCGATTTTTCTACTTCCGGTTGAGGATTTTCTTCTTTATCATTTTATCTATCAAACTTGTATTAAACTCATTATTTAAAGCAATTATTTTTATAGTAGAAATTTCTTTTGCTAAGTTTGGTGCGGATGAAAACGCTCTGTGGATCATCGAGATATAAGCTGAATGTTTATGGGAAAGACGATGATTTGAATCCGTCAAAATACATATATTCTGAGAGTTGGTTTTCTGTATATATCGAAACTCAAAGTATTATTATTATGAAGGATAGCTAAATCTAAGAAATTTATCTGTACGATCAATTTTTTTTTCAATTTTGAACGTTATATTTTGGTGAATGCTATTAATATAATTCAAAAACTGATCCAATTGCCTCGCGGTGCCCTTAAAACAGGCAATTACATCATCAACGTATCTATGCCAAAAACTTATATGCGATGCTTTAGTGGAATTGAATTTTATGTTCTCTATATGTGACATGATAAAATGATAAAGAAGAAACGTAGACAACTAGCGTACAACAGCATATATCCTCAATCGAAAGTAGAAAAATCGGAAAAATTCACATCTTTAACATATTTTGGTCCTCTAACAGAAAAAGTTGCTAATGTCATATCTAAATGTAATATTGAAATTGCTTTCAAACCTAAGACAAAATTCTCAGGATTTTTATTCAATGCCAAAGATATCACTTCAAAATTTGAAAGCTCAGGAGTTTACAAGTTGATTTATCCTGTATGTGAAGGAGTGTATATAGGTCAGACTGGTCGATCATTCAAGACAAGATTCAAAGAACACAAACAATCTTTTTTGGAAAATAATACGGATTAAACGTTTTCAAATCATTGCCGCGAAAATCACCACCTCTTTCTACAAATAGATAACTTTCAAATTATGCACAAATTACCGAAAGGGACCAAACTAACTGATTAAGAATCACTGGAAATTTTTAAACTCAATCATAATGCAAAAAGCGATATCTTGCTGAACCACCAGATTGACTTGATATATTCTCCTATATTTAGGGTATTCAAACAATAATGATTGTTTTAAGAACATTTAATTGTACCTTTTTGGGAAACCCACTTCGATTAGCCCTTCTTGAAATATGTCCTTCTTGTCTATTTAGGTACCTGCAATAATTATTTTCCACCCGTAAGCATTAAATCTATAATAATGTATTCACTTCTTGACTCAATCTGCCCGATGATTATACTAGACCAGTGACGGAAATTGCAATTGCAGTTTTCTATTCTTCAAAGTATTTTTGTTATAATAAACGTAGTAAATTCAAGTTTTGTTCTTGTTCAACTATATATTCAGCTTAATTGAATACTCAATTTTTGAACCATTCATTGTAGGTATATTTTCATATTTAGTATAAATTTTTTCGTAAGAAATTATGTACCCGAAGTTTCCGATGTTTCAATTATACTTTTTTCTTCATCATGTCAAAATTTATGAATTATGATAATCTTCTTTTCATTGATAAAATTCAATTCGAACTGGGTTTTGAAACTTCTCCAAAAGTATTTATTTGTTTACATACTTGGAAAATCTGGCATGATATAATGTCGCCGCTTTCTTGTATTTTACAAAACACTTGGCAAAATGACAACAATGAGAGATCGTTTGAAAATAATTTTGAAACTATTCTCAGTTGGGAATGACGATACTTGCTTGTATAATATTCAAAGTATATATGAAAGTTTCCATGTTTTACCTGGAAAAAGTGATTTCGGTTTATTACGCGTGCTTATGCAAGGACGAGAAAAATTGAGTAAGTTTAATAATTTAGTCCAGTCAAAAAATAATCAATTACCTATAATAAGTTTCTTTGGTCTAGTTTGAAATGTCAATCATTTTATTAACTCTGTGTTTTCTAAAAGATCTTGAGATCCGGTTGACAAAAAAAAAACAGAAAATCTTTTACTTGTTTGTAACTATTGATTTTCGATGTCAAAAAAGCAATAGATCATTATCATTATCGTGGGTCTAATTTGAAATTTTCATCATTTCATGAACTCAGTTTTCTATACTAAGCATTGAGATCCTGTTGAAAAAACTGTGAATTCTTTGATTGTGACGACTATGCATTCAATTTTGTAGTCAAAAAAACAATCATTTTATGAGCTCCATTTTCTCTACTAATTGAGATTCGGTTGAAAATGAAGACTGGAAATATTTTTTTTGTGAGTATTAAACATTGTAGTCAAAACAACAATGGATCATCATCATTTTTTTGGTAAATTTGAAATGTTCATTATTTTTTGAACTAGTAAGCAGTGAGATTCGTTCGAGAATAAAAACTATGAATTCTTTGTTTGTCAGTTTTAAATTTTGTAGTCAAAAAAACAACAAATCATTATTATTATAAATATTTTCCTTGGTCTAGCTCCGAAATATTCATCATTTATAGAAAACTCTGTTTTCCCTACCATTTAGTCGTTCATGGAAGTATACTTCAAAATGAGAACAGACAATGTCTTCTTTCTGTGAGCAGTATACATGGTGTTATTTAATAAGTGTCCGATATTTTATTCATAATATATTAGTTATTCATAAGGTAAAAAGCTCATATAAACATGAATCCGCAAGGCTTTCGATTTATCTATCATTTTTACTTAAAAAATCTATACTCGAAAAAAAAGCAGCCGTTTTTATCTAAATTAATATAATAATAGCATGTGATTGTCAAAATATTAAACTGTTTTGAGAACTTTTTTTAATCAACATAGAAACATTGCAGAATCTAGTTTCAAACAACAATAAACAACGGAACACTTATCCACAATAAATATTAAAAAGACATTATTTACGAATAACATAAAATAAATTAAATTTTTAAAAACCTGTATCCCAAAAATTAAGGCCTTGATTATATGAATTTTTACCTTTTAAACGACTGAGGAATCATCCTGTAAAATATCGGACAGTTATCAAATAACACCCTGTATAATAATTCGATTCAATGAACGGAATATATTATAACTGATTTTAAAAGTAACTCCTAAAATAACGTTTCATAACAAAACATCTACTATAATTTCTCTTTCCTAAGTCCTTCAAATTGTTCTAAGAAGCTAAATTTCGAATATTTTATTTAAAATAGATTCAGATACAATAATCAACTAGTTTTAAAAAAATTTGCCATTGGATCACCCTCAAAATTGGACATTCCGAAATTGTTACCTAGGTACTCTTGTGAAAACAACAAATCTGAAATAATTCATAGTCATAGTTCTGCTTCTATTTCTAACAGACACTGGATATCTCCTAAATTCTTATAGCTTTTATTAACGATTGTCGCATTATACATTAAAAATATCAATGCTCAGTTTGTTAAAAGTTTATTACATAATAAATTAAAAATCATTTATTCATTGTGTTTTAGTATGAGGTAAATTGGAGAGATCAAATCCTTAAAGCTTTTATTAGTTATTGCTGCATTATATAATATAAATTGAAAATATTATTGCTCTATAGAAATATATTATAGTTCTATAGAATATTTAAAGAAATTGAACTAGCCGTTCATATTACTATTCGTTGAAAGTTTATAATATTGATAACTGAAAATAAACATGTACTCATTGTGTTTCAGTATGAGATTAGATATTCTGATAATTGAAAAAGTCAAAGTGAATTTTATTTGGAAAAATTCTTTCATCTAGAAAATTGAGAAATGAAAATGACAATTTATACTGGAGATCTCATAAATCCTTACTGATTTTGTTAATGATCATTATATCATATAATATAAATCGAAAATATTATTGTTCAGTTCTATAGAATATTGAACGAAATTGAACTAGCAGTTAATATCACCATTTGTTGGGAGTTTATTATATAATGAACTGAAAATAAACATTTATTTATTGTGTTTTATTATGAGGCTAGATTTTCTGGTTATTAGAGAGATCAAAGTAAGAGTCGTCTTGAAAAATTAGTAAATCTAATATTTAAATTACAATGCGTTTTGAAGTAATAATAATAATAATAATAATAATAATAATAATAAGGACTTTATTGATTATGAGATGTCTAGCAAAGCTATTCTACTCAACCTCGAACTACAAAAATCAAAATATAATCAATGAAACAAAGTAACAAAATAAACAAAAAAAATAATATATATAAAAAAAGAAAAAGAAGAAAAAAAAATTAAGAATCTATATGAAATGAAATGAAAATAAATAATTAATGGAATAAAACAACTCAATGTAAAATGAAATACAGACAAATAAATAATGAACCAGACACGAAATAAAAAACTGAAACAAATCTTAAATTATTAAGAGTAAATGAGAATGTAAACATTGAATATAAATTGACAAAAACAAACTAAAGTTCATTCATTAGGTAGCCCTGAATAAAAATTAAACAGCTATTTGTGCAGATAGAAGTCTCGATCTGATCTTCTTCTTGAAACCATGTAATGAAAGTTTTTTAATATTCCTAGGTATCTTATTATATACAGCTATAGAATTATATGAAAAAGATCTTTCAAAGATAGTTAGGTGAAACCTAGGGAGGTGGAGAGTATCCCCATATCTAATATTAACAGCATGAGATTTACCTCTGAAACTCAATCTACAATGAAGATAAGAAGGCATCCCAGATGATAGAATTCGGTGGACTAAAGAACTCATATGAAAAAAGAAAACCTGGTTCATTCTCAGCCACTGTAGTTGATCAATCTTAGCCGAAATCCTCCCATATTTGCGTACTCTGAATACAAATCGACAACATGAATTCTGAATGCGCTGTAGTCTATTCCTCGAAAATTGATCCAGACAAGGATAGATAAGGACCAGACCATAGTGCAGAATCGGCAAAATTAGCGTTTCTACAAGTTTTTTACGCATCTTAAAATTCAATATGCTAACATTCATATACAGAGTACTAAGAGACATGTAGCATTTTCTTACCAAAAGCAAAATATGATCACGAAAACGTAATTGATCAACCACAATGATTCCCAAATTCTTAGCAGAATTACTTTGAGAAATACCCACGCCATCCAACATAATAGAAACATTCTCATGTACCATCGACCTTTTAGCACTCGAGCTGAATAGAAGTGAAGTGCACTTAGAGGGATTCAGCCTTAGATTGTGTTCCTTCGAGATACCAGCCATGCCTTCCAGATCCTGATTTATATATGTAGAAGCCTCTGCAGCCCTCTCCGAAACGAAAGGGAAGTACAACTGGGAATCATCCGCAAATGCATGATACTGACAATGGTTCAATCCCATGAATAGGTCCGCTGTGTACACCAGGTAGAGAATTGGACCTAATATCGACCCCTGGGGCACACCTGACGTAACAGATAGTGCCTCAGAGTAGGAACCATCGATTTTAACAATTTGCTTTCTCCCATTGAGATAGGATTCAAAAAATTTCACAGAGTCAACATCAAAGCCAAAATAACAAAGCTTGGTACACAACAACCGATGGTCAATTGTATCAAACGCCTTTGAAAAATCTAGTAAAATCATGGCAATAGAAAGGCCCTGATCAAGGAACCCTATGATATCATCAATAATCTTCAAAAGAGCCGTAGTCGTACTACACCCCTCTGAAGCCTGATTGCAGAGGAGAAATAATTTTATTCGTACATACGTAGTCGTAAAGTTGAGTTGTTAAAACTTTTTCTAGAATCTTCGATAACGAAGGAAGAATGCTAACAGGGCGTAAGTCATTGAGAGACTGAGTGTTTGGAGATTTAGCCAAGGGATGTATGATCGCGTACTTCCAACTACTAGGAAAAAACCATGTTCGAAACATGAATTCACAATATGGGTAATGTGCGGAACTATTAATGGACAGCAAAGCTTCAACATCTTGGCAGAAATTCCATCCGAACCAAGAGCGTTCGACCGGAGTTCCATCACGTGCTTAAATATTTCTTCCGGTTCAACGAGCCGAATATGAAAGCTCAAATTCTCATCAAATCTTTTCGAGCCATAATATTTAGATGCTGCTCCACAATTATCGTAAGGACTATACACTGTCGCAAAATGAGCATTTATATCATGAACATTTCTGAGTGATGAGGGAATATCATGATGCTTCTTATTCCTCAGACCGAGATTGTTGACAGTTTTCCATAACTGCTTCACATCATGCAGTCTGGACTGATAATCGAGGTAAGCAGCTTTTTCAGAGCGGACAGCAGAAGTAACAACATTTCTTAAATCCTTATAATACAAGAAATTATTAGCGGACCTAGTTCTCTTATAACGTGACAGCTAGTCCGAACTTTTTCTATACTTTTCATTGCTCTTTTTATCCAATTCACTTGTAACCTTCTCTTCTTCTCTTGTTTATGTATCATGTTGTACTATAGAGCAATAAATTATTATTATTATTATTATTATTATAACGTGACAATGCACGATTCCTAAGTTTCATCACAGCCCGAACATTATCTGTTAACCAAGGTGCATACGGTTTGCTTATCCTTGATGTTATGAAGGGTGCATGTTTATCAAATAAAGATACAATAAGTTCACTGAACAAGGATACCTTAGAGTCAATGTCCTGAACATAAAAAATATCATCCCAGTGCACACTCTGTAGATCAGAATAAAATTTAGCTGCGTCCAAGTTATTGAATTCCCGATAAGTTATAATACGAGGCTTCATTTTAGGAACAATTAAATTGACAGAGCAATAGATCAACTGGTGGTCCGATATTGTATTATCTAAAACATCAACCTGAGAAACCATTTCTGGAATATTAGTAAATATTAAATCAATTGAAGATTCGCTAGTACTGATCAGTCGAGTTGGTTCATTAACCAACTGCTTGAACTCATACGACAGTGCACATTCACTCAGTTCATTACTTTCAAACTGATTTATATTAAAATCGCCTAAAATAAAAATTTTATTGAACTGAGGAGATACATAGGACAAAAGATCTTCAAAAAATTCCATGAACAAAACCTCCGTGTTAGGTACCCCCATAGACTGAGATGGAGTTCTATACATGAATCCCACCACAATAGTTCCCTATTCAACTGTATATGAACCCACATGTGCTCAACAGGAGCAATACTCTCATAATCAGATAAAATGCGTTTGACTTTAAGATTTTGCTTACAATAAATACCTACTCCACCACCAGGTCTGCCAACTCTAATTCTTCGCCAGATGCTGAAGAAATAGGTGTTAAATTCAACAGATACAAATACTTATAAACAATCTTAATTAGAAAGGAACTTGATTAAAACTCCAATTCGTCTCGAAGTAATATATAAAATGATCAAAATAATTCTGATATTTTGAGTTAACCCCTTAAGAATCGATTTTCATATTTAGCCTTCGGTATGAAAATTTTATGAGAAATAAAATCGAGCGTTAACTAAAAGTGAAATGTTACGTTCCTTTGCGCACCTTTGCGCAATTTCGAGATAATTAGTATACCGGCGCATATATTAGGTATTAGGGTATTCAGGCAACAGTTGATGCATGTATAGGTATTTATATCTAGTGATACTTATATTTCTGCACAGTAAACAAAATTATTAAGTGATTGAAGTTAATAAAATATGGATATAAAAAAACTGATTTGAATGACAATGAATAACGAAGAAGAATAATCTAAAAAACACGTGGATGCGGTTTATTTTATTATTATTAATTGAATTAATGAATATCTGTTATGTATGTATGTTTGATGAATTGCATAGGTATATCTTTTATATTATATATTATGTTATCAAAATTATTGTTTGAGTTTACGCAGAATAACTAGGATATACGGGCAACAGTTGATGCATGTATAAGTATACCTATATGATACAACATGCACATACAACAGCAACCTAACCGTCAATTTGTGTTTTGATTTTAGAATGTAGTTTATTTATTTATATGTAGTGATACTTATATTTGTGCACAATAAACAAAATTATTAAGTGATTGAATAAAATATTAAAAAATATAAAAAAAATATAAAAAAATATTTAAAAAAACTAACGCACGGCTGGAGTAAACTCCAGTCGTGCGTCGGAGCTAACGCACATAATTTTTTTCGTTTATCTACTCTCAAACGCTGTAAGTAGGTGGTTTCATATAATATTTTTGATGGGATTAATTTTGATACGAATTGGTTGCTGGATTGAACCCCCAGGGGAGGAAATCTTGTTTACACAATAACGGGTGCAATTTTGAAGCAATAGGGTTGAAAGTTGCTAGTAGGTAGTTTCGTATGATATCTAGGATTAGTTTCGGTACAAATTGATGGGGGGTTGACCCCCCGTGGGAGGATATAAATTTTGCTTACACGATAAAGGGCGTAATTTTTGAGCAATAATGTTGAAACTTCGCGAGTAGGTAGTTCCGAATGATATCTTGGATGGGATTAGTTTTGGTACAAACTGAATGGGGAGTTAACCCCTCGGGAGACGAAATAAATTTTGTTTACACGATGATGGGCGCAATTTTGGAGCAATAGGCTTGAAAGTTTCTAAGTAGGTAGTTTCGTATGTGATCTTGGATGGAATTGATTTTGGTACGAATTGGTTGGAGGGTTGATCTCCCGGAGGAGGAAATAAATCTTATCTACTCGATAGAAGGTGGAATTTTGGAGCAATAGGGTTGAAAGTTGGTAATCTGAATAGACGTAGAACTATTTTGGATTTGAAAAAAATTAAATGAATAAATAGATTTTTCAAACTGGTTACGTTATGAAAACCTGCTTTTCTAATATCTTTTTTAATATAAATTTTCAACAAGTATTGGCCTCATCAATCAAGAATTAAAAGTTATTTCTTCACCCAACGTTAATTCGAGACCAACACTCAGTTTGCGAAGATGAAATATAATACCTAATAGGGGAATCGATTCGATCATCAGGTTAGGACAGAAAACATTGTTAGATAGAATTCGTCACGTTCTCCGTTATACGTGAAAGAAATATTGGCAAAATTTCAACTCGGCATAATCCGACAGTATACTTCGAACCTATTTCTAGAGAATCAATGTCTGTGACAGAAATCGAGGGCGGTGTAATTTGTCTGAATTCTTCGGATCCATATTCAAAGCCCAAAGTTGAGAATATAACTGATATGAACAAAGGGTTTCTCTTCGCATTATATCTCCTGCGCGACCTAGATTTCTAAACTTGTTTCTTGAAAAATGTAAAATTGGATGGATTCAAAATTGATAATCTTCCATTAGTATGAAACTGTGTTAATATATCATAGCAACAAATATAATCTTATATATAAAATTCTCGTGTCACAATGTTCGTTCCCATACTCCTCCGAAACGGCTTGACCGATTCTCATGAAATTTTGTGAGCATATTGAGTAGGTCTGAGAATAGGCCAACATCTATTTTTCATCCCCCTGAATGTTAAGGGTAGTCCACAAATTTTTTTAATTTTTTTAGACAAAATTTTTTGTTTTTATTTTTTTATGATACAGCATATAAAAATACATACAATCCTAAATTTTCACCCCTCTACGATCAATCCCTATTTTTTATTTGTTAAACTCCTTCGAAATGACGACCGATTCTCATGAAATTTTGTTTGCATATCAGTTAGCTCTGAGAATCCGACAAAATCTATTTTTCATCCCCCTAAATGTTAAGGGAGGTCCACCCCTTAATTTTTTATTCATATTTTTTAAACAAAATTTTCCGTTCTATTTTTTTTATGATACAACATTCAAAAATACATCCAACCCTAAATTTTCACCCCTTTACGATCAACCCCTATTTTTTATACTCCTAATGATTAACATTTTTATGAATTTTTTGAACAAATTTTTTTTTTTTTGATTTTTTTATGATGTTGCTTTAAAAAATACATACAACTCTAAATTTTCACCCTTCTATCAACAACCCATATTTTTCAATAGCCATTTTAATAATTTAAACAACGTTTGCCGGGTCAGATATATTGATAGATAGATAGATAGATAGAAAGATAGAAAGATAGATAACTAGATAGATAGATAGATAGATAGATAGGTAGATATATATCGGCAGATAGATGAATAGATAGAAAGACAGATGGATAAAAATAATTTATATGGCTGAACGTTTGCCCGGTCAGATAAATTGAAAGATGGATATGCAGATAGATAGACAGATAGATAGATAGATAGATAGAAAGATAGACAACTATCTAGATAGAAAGATATATAGTTAGATAGGCAGATATACATCGGCAGACAGATGAATAGATAAAAATAATTTATATGGCAGAACAACGTTTGCCGGGTCAGCTATAGTATATATATATATATATATATATATATGTAATATATATATATATATATATATATATTTCTTTTATATATATATATATATGTATATATATAATGTATATATATATATATTTATATATCTATATATTATATATATATATATATATTTATATATATATTTATATATAGATATAAATATATATATATATATATATATATATATATATATATATATATATATATATATATATATATATATATATATATATATATATATATATATATATATATATATATATATATATATATAATTCATCAAAAACATCTCGAAAATCGTGGTCCAAGAAATCTAAAATTTAAAAAAAAATCGTTCCTGAACTGTTGACTTTCTGCAATAGTTTACTATGTTCGAGGAAAATGCTACTGAAAATATCTTTACTGTGTCTGTTAGAAAATTGTAGTAAGAATACTCATAGTCAATAATCCCTACTAATTTTGTAAGAAATTTGAGGAGACAAAAAATTGCATTTTAAACCGGGACTTTGAGCATCTATAAGTCTGAAAATCCTTGAATTTTGGAAAGTTTGCCATATTTTCTTTGTTGTTGAAACTTTGGCGAACGACTGTTTTTTAGAAAGTCAGTAATTCCGAAAAGTCTGAAATCTCGACGAAACATAAGGTTGAAAAAGTTGCCTCATCGAAATGGTCAAAATATAAAACCTGGAATGACTAAATGGACGAAATATCGAAGGTACAATCATTTGTTCCTTTAACTATATATATATATATATATATATATATATATATATATATATATATATATATATATATATATATATATATATATATATATATATATAAGTCCATAGCACGCCAGAAAGCTCTTTTTTTAGGTCGAATAATCGAAATTTTATAAACATATTTTGTCAAAACATGGCGATAAAGTTTATTTTTGAAGAACTAATCTAACAAGCGCCATTTCTATAAAAAGTAAGCGACAAAGAAATTCATTTTCAAAATTGAAGGAAGCTGAACATTTCACCAAAACGGTGAAACTCATTTGAAAGAGGATGGGAAGCGGTTCTGTGCAATGTTACCAAATGTCTAAGAAAATATGGGTTGCCATATATAACAATTTTTCGGGCATGGTTTTTACCACAATATAATTATTTTGGAAATAATTATTTATCCTGCTGTTAAGCTTTATTTTTCCGCAAAGAATGTGTTATAGAAGTAACTATGAACTTTCGATTTCGTGATTTATGTACTAAGGACATAGATGTTTGATTATATTTAATAAATAAATGCAAATAACAATATATTACTTAATTTCATCACGAGTTTGTGATTTCTATACCTACTAATTATGAGTAAATCAAACTGTTTCGTTTGCTTTTGTTTCGTTTATATTCCGTCTGTCAAATATTAAAGAATCTATACTTTTAATTTCATCAATATTGGATTTCATGAGAACTAACGTGATTATTTTGATGATGGGATAAAGCTGAATTGATCTGATGGCCGATTGTCGTTTCTGTATTGATTAAATTAATTCAAGAAGTATAATTTCTAATTCGTGATGTCTTGTGAGTTGAACAGTGAGTTGGATACCTGTTTAAAATTATTATCCGTGCCTTTCGAATCAATACTTGAAAGTAAAATGGAAATAGAGGCCTCGGTAGCCCAGCGGTAGGGTGTATCGCTTGTAAACCGAGGATTGTGGGTTCGTGTCCCACCTTGCTCTTGGGCGTATGTCCCATGAAATTTATAGGTTCTAAATATTCTTAACTTTTGAACTATTGCGTAATTACTCAGTTTCAAGCCCATTAGTCTTTCGGAATCGGCGTAAAATTGTAGGTCCCTTGCGATAAAAAAAAACAGAATATGGAAATGGATCCATCTTTTCGATTATATAACTCATGTATGAATAATCCAATAGAATCTGCAATTTTGCATAGTTACTGCGTATTGATAAGTGAATATACCCTTGACGACGTGATATAATCGTTTTGGTGTTTCGCCTCGTGTCAAAATCTGAATGTTTTCATATTGACGATGTTTTGACATTTGTCAAAAAATTTATATATTTTATTCGTTATATAATCGTAACGAATATCAACTCGAGCAAACGCAAATAATGGTTATACTGACCTTGTCACTCGATGAATTTTTTTTAAAACATCACTCGAGCTGAGCTTTTGCAAAATACATCTCGTGACTCGGAAGTATAATCGATTATTTTCGATGCTCTTGTGATATTATAACTAATAATATTATTTCAAATATAACGAAATTAATGTAGCCAGGTGGCAGTCAAATCAGTTAACATGTGGGTACCCTTTTCAAGTTTTTTAAATTGATTGATAGTTAGTTCTACTTCGGACATAGAATTCCTTTCTTTTATTAATTTAAGATCCTGTTTTGAATTGTGCGATAAAATTTCATACTTTTCTAAACATATTCATTACAGGTAAGAATTCAATTTATATTTCCTCGATTGTAAGTAAGTAAATAGTTATTTATGTACCAAGTGCGTTATATAGATCCTTATGCCCTGAGGGAAACATTCGGCCCGAGGGCCTCTGGCCCGAGGGATAAGGATCTAGTAACGCACGCGGTGCATACAAGATTTTATTTTTCACGAAAAAATTATTACATTATGATGAAAAAGCGATTTTGAAATCGTTTCATTGCTCCTATCCATTTTCCTTCTCATAGTAGGCATGTCATTTGTTGATAGTTTGACGTTTGTGAATATTTTTGTCATCATATTCAGTGAATGTCATGTTGCTTTCTTTGTGTAGTCTTATAGAAATAATGAAAATGAAAATGAATTTACCCAAGAATATCATAGAAAATGCAGCCAAAGCTGCGAATAATTAATTGCCGGAGAAATCTAGAGTCGGATACGATAAGGATTATGAAGTATTTAATCAATGAAATTTGCTTCATTTCTCCTAGTACAATAAGCGGGCGTTTTAAATCCATTATGCCCGCAAATGCGGGCGTAATGGCCTAGGACATAATGAGTGTGTTTATAGCAACCGTATCCAAGGTGAAATAAACATATAATATACAAGTGAAAAATAAAAAATTAAGTATGTGTAGGTACAGAATTTTAATAATAAATTGAATTCATAACATCAATCACTAAAATCAAAAACGTGAAATGACATGTATTCACAAATAATCCAAAAAAAGTGCCATTATAAACTGTCAGCTGTACATTTTTTCGAGATACAGTGATTGTTTTTAAATATTTTGAGCAAAGTAGGAAACATAGAAAAATTTTAGAATTCACATTACACATAGAGAAAATTAAGTGTCTTTTAAACTAACATACAATTATTTGAAGCAATGCAACTTCATAAAAATTCTGAATTAAGCTACTATTAACTGTTATAAAGTGATAATGTAAAATAGGTGAATGTATATTTTATCTAATCGGAATTCATGGGCTCACTCGTATATCATACTAATAATTACTAAACTACTTGATTCATATCCAACTGGATGTCAATACTCACACGTAATATACTAAAGTCTTTTTGTAAGTCAAGGAGCACGTTTTGTCAACAAAGTTGGCATCAACTAAATTTCAGTGTTTCAAGTAAATTACATTATGAGCAACCGAACTCAGTGTTTTTTTTCCAGAAAATATATTGAAATACGAAAGTAAATTGAAGTTAAATTTTCCTTTTTCTAGACATTAAGTTGTACACATATTAACTACAAATGAAAAATTAATAGTATTTTTGGTCTAATTAAAAAAATTTTACATTTGGATAATGTTATATTGCTCCATCTCATAAAAATGTTTGGCATATGAAACATCATATTTTTTTGGGGTTATTTGCTTACCTATCCACCCTTGGCTCCTGGGTCCTAGTACTCACGGTTGAGGAGATATAATTCATTTTCTCAAATTACTCAAAATACCACATTTACACCCTCGTAAGTTTTTCATTAATGCCTGAAAAAAACTTTTTTTGTTTCTAACGTTCTGTAATGAATGCTTGTTCAAATAGTGAATAGTTTTTGTTCCAATAAACAGTACCAAAGGGACATGCGAAGACTTTTATTTCATAAAATTAGTGATTTTGTGAAAATGAATTAAATACAATTGAACGTTGAAAAAAGTAACGACAATTGAGAATTTCATATTGTTTAAAAAACTTCTCTATTTGTTGACCTTTCTAACGTTATTCTACACATAAATTTAAAAAAAAATATTTCTGCTTCAAATTACGGATATTCCTTAAGAAGGACGAAAATCGTTCGCACTTGGTGAGAAAAACAATTTTATTTTCATGATCGTTTATTTGAATAAAAGTTAAACTACTAACAATAATTTAATGCCTTACTGTTCTCTAATTACAATAGTATATTGTATAATTAGTGGGAAAAGCATAATATTCCCAAACGACTGTGATAATTACCAGACGAGTAGCGTAGCGACGAGTCTGGTAACAGAGGAGTTTGGGAATATGCTTTTCCCACGAATTATACATACTATTTTTTCTCCGATCGTTGATTTACATTTAAAAAATTAATTAATTAAAAAATATTTCATCCAAGATGTAATCAAGTAAGTTTAAATAGGTTTCTCTATGTTCATATTGAAATATAGAAGTAGTAACCATGGAAATTACTCTGTTATGACAAAAGTAAAATAATTTTACTCACAATCGATCGGTAATCGATGGTTTTCTAACCTTCATAACAGTAGGGAAGCGCTTCATTACATACCTCATACTTTCCCGGCTAGCGAATCTCACTTTCCCGGCTAGCAAATGTCACTTTACCGGCTAGCTTGTGTCACTTTACCTACTAGCATGGAAATAAATCAGAATTAAGTCGATATTCATTTAATATAAAAAGAAAAAAAACTATTTGGAATTATAAATATTAATAGTTACATTCGAATTGTGATTACTATTGACCGTTAAAGCAAGACCTTGTTGCTTAAAGTTATGAATTTCAGAATTCGATGATGATGCCGACGTTCTAGGATTTTCAACATGAGACAACATATTAGCTATTTTTACTTGTCCATGCAAAGAATTCTCCACATAACCTTCAGCCACGGTACTAGATTTCCACCCCCCTAATCTCTTCAACTGTAGAATGTCTCCACCTGTATTTGCTAATAATGTCGCTGAAGTACGTCTGAAACAATGTCCTGTGAACCCATTAACATTTTCTAGTTTTAAAAAGGTTGCAATTTTTTTGGGAAAACTTCCGATAGAATTATGCCCAAAAGGCTGTCGTGTACTTTGCCAAACCTCATTTGTAAGAACAACCTTTCACATTCGATGTTGTTTGCGCATGTCACAGTATTGTTTCACTACTTTCATCCATTCCGGTTTTGTAATCACAAATGTACGCGAGGAATAGGTTTTGGTTATAGGAATCATTATTATAATCCGATTTCTAAAATTTCCAAATCATTTATTTTCATTTTTAGAAGTTCATCACACCTGCAAGCTCCGGAAATGCCAATAATCAAAGCAACCTGAAAGAAATTTGTACTTTAACATTTTTAATATGCACTAAAGAAATTAAAATATTACCTTTTGAGGGAGATATTCTACCGGAGCATCGTTTAGAAATTTATCGATATTTTCTTCGGAAGAACACTTGACTTTTTAGCTTTGTATCCCACATTCTGCCTTTTCAAGTATGCTCGCAATTTTGTATAATTACTAATGTCAACATTATGCCTAATATTTAATAGTGTTCGTAGCATCGAGTAACTTGACCATAATGTACTGGCTTTATTCTGATTACTCAATTCACCGAAATAGGCAAGGAGCACAGTCTCAGAGGTGTGCAGCGCACCTTTAGCCACGCACCAGTTAATATACGTTTCGTACGTATTCACATACCTTACTCTGCTTTTCACAGGAATAAGGCCTTCGGATGCTAGTTCTGCAGCTGCTCGAAGTTCTGGTGGTGTGGATTCAAATTCGCAGTCGGACATTTTTCGTTAATATGTATTGTCAAAAATTAAATTGTGAATTATGACCCAACTGTCAGATCGAATCTATGGTTGAATCAACTAACTTCTTATGTTGCCTCATTAATACAAGTAATAATAATTATTATCAGAACTTGATTATTAATGTGATAGATTGTGAGTAAAATAGTATACAAACCTCGGGGAAAATCATTCCAGCCTCACGTCTGTAGCACACCTCGGTGCTGCGCACCTCGGTATGCTACCTCGCCGTTCGGCTGTAATAGATTACTTCCCCGCTCGGTATGTAATATACTATTAAAGCTGGTTTTGTTTGATTCGTTGTATTTTATAAGGAATTCAAAAAGAATTAGTAAACATGAACACTGATAGTGATTATTTGTTGTCTTGCACCGCTCCTGAACTAGTAGAAGCCGCGAACGTGGCTTCACTTAATTTACTTCCGGCGAAATCCAGAGAGAAGTATGAACTTGAGTACCAACGCTTCATGAATTTTTGTAGAAAAAACAACAGTGTATCCTTTTCTGAGAATGTACTGATGGCGTATGTTGCTGAATTGGCTAAAACAATGAAATCTTCCACGTTGTGGGCACATTATTCCATGCTTCGATCAATATATGATACATATATATATATATATATATATATATATATATATATATATATATATATATATATATATATATATATATATATGTGAATATATATATATATATATAATATATATATATATATATATATATATATATATATATATATATATATATATCTGATATGAAAAATCGTGGTCTAAAAGTTCTAAAACGGATGGGAAAAATACTCCCGCACCTGACTACTTTCATTCGATACACTGCAATATTAGGTATATTATAGGATAAAATACGACTAAAAAGAAGAAACGTACTTTTTTTTTCTTTACTAGATAATTTTTCACAAAACTATCATTAAAAATTTTTTTTCCATTGATGAAATGAACAGACCGGAATGGAGAATTTTCCGTAGCATTACTATGGATATCGCGTTTTATTGATTGTGATTTTCACCTATTACATGAATGTAAAATCTACCAGAACAACTTCATTTCACTGAGGAGAGTGGTTATTTCAGTATTTCAGTCACAATACCATTTTCAATCGCGTGCGTCAAGAATGACATTTATGGAAGTTCTAGAACTGCAACGTTAACTGATGGCTTGACGGAATAAAATCTAATTAATTTGTTATTTTAATTATGATTGCAAGAAATTAGAGAGATTATTCAGTCGCATTTAATTTTTTATTCGCAGAATAAATTGGATATCTCGTGGAATTTGTCAGAAGCTATGCATTGATTAGTTTGTCGGATTTGGAATTACCCTGCGTGTCCTATGTAATCAAATCCAGGATTTTCAGAGAGATTAAAATGAGCTATTACTACAAACATTCGATGTCATGTGAAATTGGTTAATCTGCAGAAAATTACTTCATTAATAATTCATAAAATCATTGTATTACAAATCAGTTGTTTTCTTGATAGTTAAAATTTTTTATAAAAATACTTGATAATTTTTCTTTAGATACTGTTCAGAATTCATTAGTTTAGAATATTTAATTATATGGCAACCATGAAGAAAATTATATAAAAAATTGAAAGTAACAACTTTGATTGTAATAAAAATAATAACTAAATTAAGTAAAACGCTTGTCTAAAAATCACAAACTAAAAAAACTCTTATCTACTTTTATTTAGTAATATGAATTTTACAGTTCTATAAATCGTTTTGTAAGGGCACCTATTACAGAACTAGTGCAGTAATAGATGCCTTTACAGCACTAGTGCTGTAATGAAAAAAAAACCGGTTTTATTATAGTATATTGTATAATTAGTGGGAAAAGCATAATATTCCCAAACGACTGTGATAATTACCAGACGAGGAGCGTAGCGACGAGTCTGGTAACACAGGAGTTTGGGAATATGCTTATCCCAGGAATTATACATACTATTTTTTCTCCGATCGTTGATTTACATTTAAAAAATTAATTAATTAAAAAATATTTCATCCAAGATGTAATCAAGTAAGTTTAAATAGGTTTTTCTATGTTCATATTGAAATATAGAAGTAGTAAACATGGAAATTACTCTGTTATGACAAAAGTAAAATAATTTTAAAGCTGATTTTGTTTGATTCGTTGTATTTCATAAGGAATTAAAAAAGAATTAGTAAACATGAACACTGATAGTGATTATTTGTTTTGTCTTGCACGGCTCCTGAACTAGTAGAAGCCGCGAACGTGGCATCACTTAATTTACTTAATATATGGCAACATGGCAAGTGATAATATGCTTGAAAATGCTATACAACAGAAAGTAGATTTTGTTTGTGAATATTGCAATAAAATTGTGAAAAATGTGATCAAATGCGATTACTTTTCATCCAGCATGTATGAAGCAATCAGCAAGTTCGAAAAATGCGATATGTGCACATGAACCTGAGGAAAGTGAAATTCTAACCTCGAAAGAAATTAGTTCAGAAATAGTATTGCTAAGAGAATTAGTGAAAGAAGTGCAAAGCAAAAACAAAATATTAGAGGAAAATGCAATCGCGCTCAAAGAAAAAATTAAATATCTAGAAGAGAACGTGAAATACGGTGCTAATGAAAATTCTTCGGTAAGCAGAAGTGCGGATAACGATGGCAACGTGGGCTCAACAGCTGAATCCAGCGTAAAATCTTATCGCCAGATGGTATCCGAAGACAAAAGTGAGTCTCAAAAAAATAATAGGAGTACTCGAAATATAAACGTAAACAAGAATGCAATGACTAATAGAGAACAGGTCTCCAATAAAAACCAACTAAACAAATTGCAGGTGAGTCATCCTTTGGAGATTATACAAAAAACCAAGATGAATGAATTAATATATCTCACAAATAAAATAAAAAGAGATGAAACATCAGTAAGAGTACAAGATCGGGAAAGTTCACATAAATTAAAAACTGAAAATAAGTGGAATATTGTAGAACGAAAATATACTAAAAAATCTCACAATATGCGGCTGGGAACAAATAATACTGTAGAGGCCAAAGAACACTTTAAAAGTAGGCTAAAAGAACAAGATTGGAAATTAGTTTTATCGATGAATAAAGAAGAAGTAAATGGTCAGTGGAAGACATTCATGAATGTTTTCCTAAATATTTTTTATGAGAGGTTTCCATTAAGATCAGTAAATAACTCTCATCAAAAAAAAAAAAAAAATATTATGAAACTCCTGAAATATATAACTGTAAAAAGAAACTCGATATTCTGTCAACATTGAAAGAAAAAAAATGAAGCTTATGTACAAATGTACAAATTAGAGAAGAAACATTATGAAGAATTATTGAAAAAATCTAAGTCTAAATACTATGAAACGAAAATTCGAAACTCAGATAACAAAATGAAAAGTTTGTGGTCCATAAGCAGGGAAATAAGAGGAACAACAGAGAGGAAGTCTGAATGCTTTCTAGAAGGAGAAATATCAACTATAGTTAACAAGTATAACAAATTCTTGCTGAAATTGATACCTGAGAAGATAGATGCATTGGAGAAACTTCCTTTCTCGTGCAATATAAATTATAATGAAAAAACGTTTTCTTTGTTCCCCACTACATCAGATGAAATCAAAAAAATTTTGGATAGGGTAAAAAACAAAATCAGTAGCGGAGATGATGGTATTCCAGCATTTATAATTAAGCTCTGTAGTGATCAAATTAAGGATATTTTATCCTATATTGTAAATAACTCTTTCAAATATGGAATATTTCCAGATCAGCTAAAGCTGGCAGTGATTAAGCCAATATATAAGAAAGGTGATTCCAGAGAAATGGAAAACTATCGACCAATAAGTCTGCTGCCCAGTTTATCTAAAGTCTTTGAGATGGCAATGTTGAATAGACTATTAAAATTTATAAATGACTGTAAACTCTTGTCAGATACACAACATGGATATTTAAAGGGCAAATCTACACAAACTGCCATATATCAGTACACAGAAACATTGATTCATTTAATTGAAGAGGGAAAAAGTGCATTGGGGCTATTTTTAGACCTTACAAAAGCATATGATTGCCTGTGTAGAGAATACATTCTGAATAAATTGGAAATTATGGGTGTTCGAAATAAAGCTTTGTGTTGGTTTGAATCGTACCTCTCAGGAAGAAACCAGAGGGTGGCACTATCTAAACAGGGAGTAGAGGTAAAATCTAAAATTGAGATCAGCGAAATAGGAGTACCACAAGGTAGTGTGTTAGGCCCCATCCTGTTTATTTTATTTTTGAATGATGTAAACGACTGCATAGAAAGCGTTCCAGCTTAGATAACATCATTTGCAGATGATACAAGTCTCATAGTTGGAGCTGAAACTTTAGAAGAGGTCGAAAAAATAACGGGAGAAATTTTTGAAAAAATCAAAAAGTGGATGAATAGAAATAAGCTCATTTTGAATGAAGAGAAAACTATGGCTACTCTTTTTAAAAGTAACAAATCCAAAAAAGAATCTGCACCCTCGATACAGATTAATGAATGTAGAGTTGAAATAGATGATGCTGTTAAATTTCTAGGAGTTTATGTTGACCAATGTTTTTCATGGAGGCAGCATATTGAGTATACATGTAAAAAACTCAGTCAGATATGCTTTGCCATTAAGTCAATAGGAAATTACTTGGACGAGGATGTACAAAAGATTGTTTATTTTGCCAGCTTTGAGTCTATCCTTCGATATGGGATAATTTTTTGGGGAGCTGCAGGTAGAGTGGAAGAAATTTTTAAAATACAGAAAAGAGTTATTAGAATAATATATAAAATGGGGCAAAAGGAGTCATGCAGAGGAATATTAAAAAAAAAACAAAATTATGACGGTATATGGAGTCTATGTGTATGAATGCCTAATATTTTTAATGAAAAATAAAGAAAAATTTACTGCTCATACATCAAGTCATACATACCCAACTAGAAGCAATGATATCCATTATCCCCAACATAAACTCTCTCTTATAGAGAAACATCCATCCTACAGATGTATAAAAATCTTCAACATGCTCCCAGATGAAACGAAGAAAATAAATCGTATGAAGGAATTTAAGGAAAAAGTTAAAGACATGCTAATCTCATTGGGACCATACTCACTGAATGAATACCTAGAGTAAAGGGAAAATGAGGATAAAACAGTTACAATATTTGTGTTAGAGGGTTGTGCTCATTTGTGACGTCATTTTCGATTCTCTGTGGGTTGTTGTATAATATAATATGTAATCCATGTGATATTCGGAAATAAAGAGGTTTATTATTATTATTATTACTTCCGGCGAAATCCAGAGAGAAGTATGAACTTGCGTACCAACGCTTCATGAATTTTTGTAGAAAAAACAACAGTGTATCCTTTTCTGAGAGTGTGCTGATGGCGTATGTTGCTGAATTGGCTAAAACAATGAAATCTTCGACGTTGTGGGCACATTATTCCATGCTTCGATCAACTTTGTCTGTTAAAAATAATATTAATATTGCCCAGTACCAAAAACTGAGAGCAGTTTTAAAACGTCGAGCTGCAGGATACAAAAAATGTAAATATTAACAACAATTATAAAAATTAAAACCATACTTTGTTTCATTTTAATGTAATAAATCCATTTGTTACATTACCGCACGCTACAGCAGTGCGGTAAGAATATTACCGCACTGTTATTTTCTAATTGCTTAGCAACTGACCACTATTCTGGAATGTTGAGCTTTTCGCATAGAAAACAGGTCAAAATAGTGTCACTTTTCCCACGATCGGAGAAAAATTTTGTTCCAACTGTTCTCCCCTGTTCCTAATGCACGCTCGACACCGCTCTCTTACTTCAACTGTTACGGTAGGTAGTTGTTTGTTGAAGCAGAAATATATTAATTTTTTTCGAACAAAATATGTAACCAGAGATCAGCTAGGTATTGAATTATTGTTAGTAGTTTAACTTTTGGTCAAATAAATGATTATAAAATCAGATTTTGTTCGAACAAAAGAGAATAGTATATTCTGTAACAAGGTTAGAATGAAAATTCGATGAGAGTGGAAAAGTTCCGAGCGCGAGCCGAAGGCGAGCGTGAGGAACCACGAGCTTCACGAATTTTCATTCTAACCGAGTAGCAGACTATACTTTCTATATATATATATATACGATCAAAAATTTTAAATATATATTCTTAAATGGAAACGAACAAAAGATAATTTATATTACAGAACTCAATCACAATTATATTAGGTAAACACTCAATAATTCAAGAAACATTCTATTTTGTATTGATTGTTATATTTGTACAGTTCTCGAAATTAAAGACTGGTGCATTATTCGAAGAATTTTCAACAATTGCGTGGTTTGTAGAAGATGAACTAACAGTCACATAATTTGAAGTGGAAGGCATGATTAGCGGTGTATTAGATCCAGTAATTGATGAGACTAACTTATTTGCTATATTTATTCGATTTTGCACCAAATTTTCTATGTATCCTTCTGCCACTTGAGAAGACTTCCACCCCCCATGACTTTTTAGTGTTTCCATATCTGCTCCTGCGTCCACTAACACAGTAGCCGACGTCCTCCGATAACAATGACCAGTGTATTTTTGAGGCTTCTCGAGATTTAAAAAAGTGGCAATTTGTTTGGGCATGTTTCCAATTTTATTGATACCAATTACCTGTTTCGTGCACTTTCCTTTTTGGAAATTGACAAAAAAATTATCAGAAAGGATGTCTCGTGGTCTCAAATGGCAATATTTTTTCACAATGTTGTAGAATTCTCCTGTTACCGTAAATTCTCTTGGTTTTTTCGATTTCGTATTTGGAATGGAAAATAAAAATGCCATCCCCAGATCTTTTAAATTTGAAACCTTCAGGTTGTAAAGCTCTTTTTTGCGACATGCTCCCATTATACCAATGACAAGAACGACCTATAAAAAAGATTATATAAAATAATTATACTAGGTATAATAAAAGTTATATCGTGACACATCCTATTTTTAATATTTTCTGTCCACACGAAATAATAACAGTTTAAAGACACTTTTTATCAGAAAGAACTAATCCTGTACTAACCAGAACTATATTTTTTATCGTAAAGATGCATTAAAAATAAACGATAAATTTAAAAAAATTGCCTTGTCGGTGGCTTCAACCCACAACTTCTCGCCTACAATGCCAAAGCTATACCACCTGAGCCATGCCGCCTCTTATTGAAATATGTTTGATAAACATTATATCAACATCATTTTCTTCCACGTAAACTATGAGTCTCAATTATTCGGGTAGATGAAAATTAAACATGGTTCACGCTAGCGTTAATTTAAAACTTACTTTTGTTGCTAGATATATTGTCTGGAGCATTCTGTAAAAACTGCTGAACATTTTCAGCTGTGAAGACCTTCGATTTTTTGGCTGAGTATGTATCAGAACAACGTTTTAAGAATGCCTTAAGTTTTTTATATCTTGAAATGTCTATATCATGTTTTACGTTTATCGTTGCTTTTAATATTGAATATATTTTCCACATTGTTGAAGATTTCCATTTTTCCGATAATTCACCAAAAAACGCAATCAAAATATTTTCGGAAAAGGAATCCGTTTTCTTTGTTTGTTTCCAATCCATCAACAGTTTGTAATATTTTTCATATTCATTCTTTGATTTTTTTGGTAGTAAACTCTCCAGTATATTATTAGCACTCTCTGTAATTTCAGGTGGTGTATTTTCACACTCTGATTCTGAATGACTGAATAAATTCATGCTACTTATTATATTATCGAATGAAAACGTGACAGCAATAATTTTGACACTTACTTAAATTTGCCACTACGATGACAGTCAACTGCGTCAAGGCTAATGTTATTATTGCTAGCCAGTGTGAGAATATTATTCTATAACAAGGGAGAGAATGTAAGTACATTTAAATTGCATGGAGGCAGAGGTGTTGCAGAATATTTCTTCAATCTCAAGAGATAGAATTCCAGCATTCTGTAATCAAATTTGATATCAGAATTGGCGAATTCTGTGATGATCGTGGAGAAAAATATTTCTGCTTCAACAAATAACTAGCTACCGCGTAACGGTTGAAGTATTAGGAAAGAGGTATCGGGCGTCCATTTGAACAAAATGTGTAACCAGAACCAGAGTGCAGTTAATGCATTAAATTATTAGTAGTTTAACTGTAGTTTGAATAAACGATCATTAGAATCACGTTTTGTTCGAACAAAAAGAAACATATTTCTGCTTCAATAAATAACAAGCTAAGGTAAGGTGGGGTAAGTGTGTATTCGGGGTAAGTGTGTAGAGGCGTCATAAATTATATTCGGTGGTTTATTGTGGCTTCATCTATGAGCAGGGTGCACAACTACATGTTATGACATGATGTAATGCAGAATTCTAGAATTCGAATAATTTTTAAACAAGCAGTGGTAATTAAAGAAAATACATGTTAGTGTGGGCATTGAACATAATTTGGTTGATAATTTTTAATCAGCCGCCATCCTCAACAGCAGAGTGATATTATCAAATAAATCGGGATAGCAAATCAAGAAAGTAAGTAATTTCTTAGTTTTGTATAATATTTTTGTATTTTTTTATTTAACCTGAAAATTTTAATTACTAAACGAGTTGCCCCGCAGGAACTTCATGTGTGTACAAGTGTGTAGTAAATACTACGGGCAAGTGTGTAGTAAACTACACACTTGCACCCTGGCAAATAAATGGAACAATAATGCGTTTAAATAATAACAATGGACTCAAATAACCATCAAAGTCACTCTCCACAGCCAGGTCCCTCTGGCGTAAACGTAGAAAACCAAGTAGAAAAACCTGTAGACTTCCAAGAATTACTGTTGGCGACGGTTAAGCAATCAAATCCTACTGATAAGGTAAAAAAACGAAGGGTGGCTAAAGGTGCGGAGGTCATAACAAGTGATACAGTTCAAAGTCTCATGGAAGGGAACAAAAGTAAAAATTTTGAAGAGGAGGAAAATCATCAGAAAAATGGAAAAAGCTCAAATGAAAATATTGTATTTGATGACAGTGACGACGATATAAAAGAGGAGATCAGAGAGATAGAAGAACTTGATGCATGCATGACGGAAATGGAGAAACCTGTGACAAATATAGAGAAAGATGACTGGGTGTTAGTGGCTTTATCAGGAAAAAAATCAAAGAAATGCTATGTTGGTCAAGTTATTTCGGCAAAGAAAGGAGAAGAGGAATTAGAAATAAAATTTACCAAGAAAGTACCTTCCTTAGATCCATTAACCTGTTCAACTTTTGCATGGAAATGCCCGGATGAATTGCTCTCATTGCCAGAGAGGATATAACATTAACTCTTCCTAAACCCACCTTTACTAAACGAGGTCTTACACCATTTGAACTAAATTTTTCAGCTTATAACATTCAATAAAATTATAATATAAGTATCATCTAACCTTAATGTAACTTTTCTATTTTTGCATAAATGTGAATCATTGATTAATTTAGCAATTGTAATTTCTTACTTTCTCATTATTTTTGAATAAAACGTTTTTCAACTCCTAGATAGATTTTCCTTTTTTAAATTTTTTTATAGCATATGAAACATCGCTCTTTTCAGACTTACACACATGCCCCTGGCTTCTTTAAACGCATCAATATTCAAAATATATCTTGACAACACACTTACCCCACTTAATGAGGCAAGTGTGTAGTACATGCCTTGTTTTAAAAAAAATTGCACAAAATGAAAAGTTTCAACATTTCAATGATCTTGCTACTACGGCATATTAGGAAGACCACAAGTAAGGTACTGATGTCCGGAAATTCAATTATTTTCTTTGGTTGAATTTTCACGAGTACATATAACTGAACTTGCATAATTTTACTAAACTCTTACCCCAACTCACCTTACCTTAAGTAAGAAAGAGGTGTGTGGCGTGCATCAGAAACAGGGGAGAACAATTCGCATTTGTAATAAGAGAATAGTTAGGTATTAAATTATTGTTGATAGTTTAAGTTCTGTTCAAATGAAAGATCATAAAAATGAAATTGTTTTTCTCACCAAGTCCGATCGATTTCCGTTCTTCTGAAGAAATATATGTAATTTGAAGCTAAATTTTTTTTATCTATGGTGTGGCATACCATTGGAAAGATCATCAATAAGAGAAGTGTTTTAGACAAAATGAAAATCTAATTTATTTTTATTTTTTTCAACATTGAATTTTGAAGTTGATTCATTTTCACAAAATCACTAGTTTTTTGAAATAAAAATCTTCGTATGTCCTTTTCTCACTGCCAATTGAAATAAATACTATTAACTACTTGAACAATACATTACAGAATATTTAAAAAAAATGATATTTTGACAGGCATCAACAAAAAACTCACGAGGGTTTCAAGGTGGGATTTCGAAAAATTCGACGAACAAAATTGAAAAAATTATATCTCCTTAACCGTGAATCTTCAGACCCAGAGTCCAAGGGTGGAAGATAACAAATTACCCCAACAATATCTCGAAAAATTTTGATGGTTCATGTGCCGAACACCCTGTATATAATATTGTTACAATAACTGGTCGTTCAAATATATAAGATTAGATAATATTTTCATATATAATATTTCTATATAGAAAAATAAAATTGTTGAACGAATGTTATCGATAAGCCGAGTTTATGTTTTTTGAAGAACTGTAAAACTCTTCAAGATTTCGAAATTATTTTTAACAATACTTACCAGAAGAACCTTTGATAAGCGAGAATTTAAATGATTTTTTCTTCAACAAATGAAATTGTGTTTAGATATGTACTAATGTACACAGGAAATTCTAATTCGTTCATCTGCTTGCATATGTTCTGGAACTTTTGTTAATTCATTAAACTTCACTGGAGCAGAATGAAGATTTCTAAATTAAGTTTACGTTTATTATAATATTAATGTATATGTACTTTAAAGAACTAAATAATCAATTCAAAGTAAACTGAACATCCTTAACAATTTTTTTCCACATCGCTGCACACATGCAGCAAAAGCTTCAAATCATCACTGTAATGCGAAAGAGACTAAATTGGATTAACTTTGTTTTCGTTTGATTCTACATTCGTCGAATACAACTTGTAAATTGGCAACAAAAACCTAATTTCTTGATATAATCCTATAATTCGACGCTCCGAGTTTTCGCCATTGTTAAATGCCAAAGTAACTGATACGAAAATTCATTTGGACATCTGGTCGTTGTCGAAATACCGCAATATGGGATCTGGAACGTTTGTTCATGGTCGTTAAGCTGATATTTTATTTCAAACATAAGACCAATGAACCCGAATTCAGACAATTGGGAGTAAAATAAGGACAAGTAAAGACCTTTGAGGCTTTATAAAAAAATGTTATGTGGCAATCGATTGGTTCAATCTACTGAACGAAATTTCTCAGTTTTAACTCTTAAGGTTAGCTGTTTTGGAATATGCGTATTGAAATGTGTATTGATAGGTGATCCTTTCAACAGATCCTTTCAACACAGGCAGTATGTTCAGTTTCAAAGACAGATAAATTCAATATGTGAATTGAAAACTATAGTATAGAAATATTTGTAGAAATTTTATAGTGAAGCTAGGATTTTGATGCGGGCAATTGAATATAATTTTTACAAATGCTCTACTAACTATTTGTGTATTATGATAATAGTTAGAGACCCAAATGAATAACTAAAGTTAATAATTCCTTAATATATATATATATATATATATATATATATATATATATATATATATATATTTATATATATATATATATATATATATATATATATATAATATATATATATATATATATATATATATATATAAAATATATATATATATATATATATATATATATATATATATATATATATATATATATATATATATATATTAAGGAATTATTAACTTTAGTTATTCATTTGGTTCTCTTGTTGTGACACCTGTTCTGCAATATACGTTGGACGCACTTTTCGTAGTTTTGGAATACGTATCCGTGAACACACCAAGTTTCGCAGCCCCTTATCAACAGGATTCTCTCAGTTTTCTCAACATTTACTCGATGAGGAACATATATTCGATCTGCAGACTGGCTTTAAGGCCTTACACATTCTTGAGAAGGGACCATTGCTTCCACACATGGAGCAACTGGAAATAATAAGGGTTCAAAAATGTGCTGATGATGCTGTGTTAAATTCTCAATTAACAACTGATATACCACCAATTTGTTCGGTGTTGTTTGAAATCCCAGAAAGATTTATCTATTTGCGGTGTGAGGTTGACGTTTGTTGCGTGTTTGTGTTGTCGTTGTGTACTTTATCTACTACATAATTCGATCTACCAGATGTCAATTATCAACGTCAAGTTAGTTTTGTTGTACGGTTAGCGTCGTATTCGCATTGTCTAGTGCGCTTGAGCATCAGATTTCCATCAATTCTAAGATTTTACTAATGTCCGCATGTGAATGTCATTTTTATTTGTATTTTGTATATGCTTATATTTGTTTTATATTTAAAAGACCCATTATTGTATCCATTCAAAACTTCCATTTTATATTGTGCTTATTTTAATTTTTGACACACACAAAGTTTGACATGTCTCGAATTTGACCCCTGTGGTCCACTGTAAGTCATGATAGGTTGTATTTTTACATTGCTCTTCATTTTTGAATATTTCTCTTACAGCCATCTGTGCCTGAGGATGCGAAGGAAATTTCGCGAAACCGGTAGCAATTAAATAAACATTTAAAAACCTTTGGAGTTGTGAGAGTTGTGTTTTTTCATTCCTAACTTATTATATATATATATATATATATATATATATATATATATATATATATATATATATATATATATATATATATATATGTTCAGAAAGATTTCCGCGGTCGGAAGTATTTGAAAAACTTGGTTCTCGGAATGAACCGCGTAAAAGATTTGAAAAATCTCGACGTTTCGGCTCCATTTGCGAAGCCATCTTCAGGAAAATTAGGAGGGAAATAATTCAGATACGTGGCCTCAATCTGCCTACTCCACGAATCGAATTAGGAGGAATCGAAAACAATACGATTGCGTGGTCTCAACCTGCCTACTCCACCAACCGTACTGCTTCCTGTCAACTCTGAAGTCTCAACCTGCCTACTCTTCAGAGTCAACTGTAGTTGAGTAGGCAGGTTGAGACTTCAGAGTTGACAGGAAGCAGTACGGTTGGTGGAGTAGGCAGGTTGAGACCACGCAATCGTATTGTTTCCGATTCCTCCTAATTCGATTCGTGGAGTAGACAGATTGAGGCCACGTATCTGAATTATTTCCCTTCTAATTCTACTGAAGATGGCTTCGCAAAAGGAGCCGAAACGTCGAGATTTTTCAAATCTTTTACGCGGTTCATTCCGAGAACCAAGTTTTTCATATATATATATATATATATATATATATATATATATATATATATATATATATATATATATATATATATATATATATATATATATATATATATATATATATATATATATAATAAATATATATATATATATATATATATATATATATATATATATATATATATATATATATATATATATATATATATATATATATATATATTAAGAAATTATTAACTTCAGTTATTCATTTGGGTCTCTAATTATTATCATAATACACAAATAGTTAGTAGAGTATTTCTAGTTTACGCGGTTCATCCCGAGGACCAATTTTTTCAAATACTTCCATATATGTATTTATATATAGATATAAATATACATATATATATATATATATATATATATATATATATATATATATATATATATATATATATATATATATATATATATATATATATATATATATATATATATATATATATATATATATATATATATATGTTATATCGTATGTTTTCTCGGATGGTGGAATGAATCAGAGAAAGATTCCGGGGATATATATATATATATATATATATATATATATATATATATATATATATATATATATATACTAGGTTTCAATGAGTCATGGGCCACCCCTATAACTTTTCAACGGGTTTTTGATGTTATTGAATATTTGATGGTTTATCTCGCACATAATTTTGAAGTTTTTCACATACCTACGAAATCAATATGGCTGACTTCGAGTTTCGTAAACAAGGTCGGTCTTAGGTGCAAAGGGTATTGATAAAAAGAAGAGTACCTATTAATAATTACTTCGTTATTTATCAAATGAGAAAACAGATGGGTGAATCATGTTGAAGGAGTTTGAAGAAGCTGTTTGATATACAGGGTGGCCCATGTATGTCCATGAGATAAACCACCCAAATTTCAATAAAATCGAAGAATCCGTTGAAAAGTTATAGAGGTGGGCCCATCACTCAATTACACCCGGTGTATGTAGAATAACTTTATCTACAGAATTAATAAAATCCTTCATAATTATACATAGTATTACATATATTTCTGATAGTTTTGATTGCATAGTTATTCATTGTTTCCATTATATTTTTTCATGTTAATAATGTTTTCAGAAAATATGTTTCATTGTAAATGACCATAATGAGAAAATAATTTTTCTTTTACTAAATTCTGAATAAACATTGTTTTCGTAAGAAAATAATTATTTCGAATATCTTCTTTTTGTTCTCAGAGTAATATATGAATCCTTATATAGATAATTTTGATTTCGACACCTCTCGTCATTTTGTTAGGTATTTTGTTGAAATATCGAAATCCATTGGTAAACTTTTGTTGTGTATTCTTCTGGTCATTGTTTTTTCATTTTCATTTAAATAGTCCGAAATTGATGGTTATTTCCGTGAAAATATCGTTGCTTTTTTGAGCATCATATTTTCTAACTATGCTGAAATTCTTTATGGTGCCTATAATTCGGAAACAACGTTTCGAAATGTAGCTTTATATCTATAATTTTCATGTAGGTTAATGAGCCTGTTATAATATGTACAAATAATAAATTTTTCATTGATTAAATTATCCAATGATGGAAGTATCTTATTAAAAAGCTTTCATCTGCAGAAATTGCAAAAATTAATGTTATGTTACATATTGCCTGAAAATATTTTAAAAAATCAAGTAAAAAATGAATAATCAAAGAAAAACAAGTTAAGATTATTAGAGTCAACTTGTGGCATAAAATTAAGTAATTAAGGCAGACCTCTTTATCGACGCGAGTTAGGAATTCTTGTTCATCAGTTGTAAGAAATTACCAATCACAGAATTCACACACGTCGATCTCGAGGTCAGCAAAGTTCACTTCGATGAAATCTGTAAGTTTTCCCGAGTATAAAAACATCTGTATTCAACTTTGATAGAGAATCATAATCCTTCATTGAAATCGAATGTATTCAACTTTTTTTTTTCATCAAAAAAAAAACGTAAAATATTGACAAAACTCGGTATGAAGGAATACCGCATTTCACTTGGCGAAATGTCAATTATTTTAAGAGTTAACAGACTAGGGGAGACCGGGTACAAAAGTAACATTTTGTACTTTCGCCTTGGTTTCTCGTTAGTTGTTATTATTTCGGTGAAATTGATATAGCCATATATAATTTCCGTTCATGTTCTATACATTTGCATCTTAAATTACCTTATAATTGTGTGTTTTGCATGAATCACAGAAACTTTAAAAAAATTTGTCATTTGTTACTTTCGACCACGTTGGCGGGCCGAAAGTAACACGTTGTGGGTCGAAAGTAACAGGGAAAAGGGGTTTGTAATGAATATGATATGACATATTTAATCAAACAAATATTTATTGGAAAATTCAGTGTCAGTCTTCTCTATTCAGACTCGCAATTATGGCACACATTATTCATTGACGTATTCAGTACCTATGAGACCACATTTTGCATTCGAAACAATGTAAACTTTGCTCATTCAGTCGACTATTGCTGAAATTTTCTAAACAAACGAGGTAGAAGCAATCTTCGTCGTCAAATTTATTTTCCTTGTCTACAACTGCGCTAGTATGTCTAGCTTAAATTTTTTTTATATATATCTATGCAATGTAACATGGCAGTATTCAATTTTTTTTTGCCATGGCTCTAATTTCTTCACCATCATTAAAATGCTCTTCAGCCGCTTTTCGATAAACTTTCATGCTAGTTGTTATTCGTGCGGTGGTTATTATGCGTTGTCGCGGCATTTTGTTGAAATAAACACACACACATAAAAAGTTTACTTAGAGTAAAGCAATACGGGGACAAAAGTAACATGTTACTTATGTACCCATAGGGCTGCGTTACTTTTGTACCATACAGCATTTTTGTTAGAACATGAAGGATAGCCTTGAAACGGAACATGTTAGACAAAAACGAATTTAAAGCACTGTAAAATCAATCTAATCGAGTATCATTAAGCAAATATTCAGATTAATATCATCCCTTTAATACTACTTAAACATTAAATAAGTAAACGCCAAAAAATTTACTTTTGATTCGTGAAATCACGTAGCGTCCTCTCACACGATCTAACAGTGCCTGGCGCGAGCGGCGATTGAATGCAACTGAAGGTGGCGCCCACTGGCTATCACCTGACAGCAGCTAAGTACTGTTTTGACAATTCTCTAAACCTACAGAGCATTTGTTACTTTCGACCCGCCGTTACTTTTGTACCCGGTCTCCCCTATAGAACATAAAATTTCAAATTTCTGAATTGATCGGAGAATGAAAATAGGTTTTTTTGGTCAAAAACTACAACCGTCATATTAAATTTGAAAGGGAGCATTTTTCAACAGACAAGTATGTCACTGGTAGTTGAAGTAGGTATAAGAATACATATATAGCTGATAAAACAGTAATAATATATCTGTCAAAATCTCTGATTCAAAATTAAAGACATCATTATCAGAAATATTGAAAAAATCAACTAAAACTGAATCAGATAGATATATGAGGTCAATGAAATTTTAATTCTGTAAAATTCTCTCTGATTCACGAATTGAAGATTATGTTTCGTTATTATTTTCTGAACTCACTGGAATTTTAATTATAAACATCATATTATAGTAAAAAGAAATTAGATTCTCTTCACAACCCCGGTATCAGAATGTTTCTTGACTTACTGTGACACTCGATGATATGACAAAAGTACGGAAGACGTCTATTTTTTTTCCGCGAGCCTGCGACAACATTCAGTCCGCCCTTTATCTTTCTGCAGCCCTCAGTTTCGTTCTTTGACAATGTCACACTGTCAATCGGAATTCTGTTACCGGGTTCACAACATAATGCTTTAAATTAAGATCGAGTCCAGAAATTTTCCCACATTGGTTGGCAAATTTTCATTAATTTTCATCTTCCTAATTATATGATAGCTAACAGTTTTTCTGGAACGCGAACTTGGAATATTTATCTGGTGCTCATCATATCCAGTATATTAAATCAATATTTTGTTTCAGGATAGACTTGTCTAGTCTAAGTACCATCTACACTGACTCCATTCCGGCCAGGTGACCTAGAGTCGATACAGTGGCGGCGTGTAAAGCAAAGATCACGGGGCCGAAAACGGTATGCACACCGGTGTTCACGCAGACCGTAGTTCCTGGCGCATACCTCCGGATGAAACACTTCAGGTGGCCGACCCAAAGGCCAAAAAGGCCGAGGTAGGTGACGAAGAGGTCAGTACTCAGGGACAGGTACCACTGCAACCCAGCTAGGTTTATTCTTTTCGTTAATTCTATGTGGAGATCCTCTAATTTGAATCTTCTTTCATATGTAAGCTGAAGAAGTAGTAAGTGAAAATTTGGAGTAATTTTTAACTTGATAGTTAGTTTCCTTCTTTCACAATTCCATGTTTATACACATACACAAACTTGTATATATGGATATATATATATATATATATATATATATATATATATATATATATATATACATATATATATATATATATATATATATATATATATATATATATATATATATATATATATATATATATATATATATATATATATATATATATATATATATATATATATATATATATATAGAGGCGCCGACATATAAAAACTATTGGAGGGGGCCACGCCGGGGATCTTAATTTAAGACGAAAAAAGTGAGCATTCTAGAGTCAAATGATCAACATTAGAACCCAGAGAACTCGACACTCCAGGATACTCGACAAGCCTGACAATTTTTTTGGCTTTGAAAAAGGAACAACACATAAACACGCACGGTATTTTCGTAAAAATCTAATTTAATTTACACTATAAGTATGCTTATAGACTATTACAGAACAGTGAATATATAGCTCTGAAAAGACGGAAAGTATATTTAAATCAATTCTAAACTATGATTAAACATAAAATATTGTTGTCGCACAGTAATAGCAATGATTGTTTAAGTGAAATAGCCAATTAAAGCTTATTTAAATGAGGCTCAGGGTTCATTAAATAAAAACAATATCTCAAAGTTAATGCTTTGAAAATATTTAAGTATTACAAAATAATAAATATAAAAATATTCAAGTATTTGAAAATAACTAATACAGTACTTCAGTATCTAATATAGTAATAGAGTACTTAACTGGTACTAATATTTCGTAACTGAAAATTTAACATTGTGTATGTAAATTCTCTATTTTAAAAATATTTTTAATATTGCTCTAAATTATTGAAGGATTAAAATAAAATATACAAATATAATTATGTGATTTTACAAAGTATAATATAACTAATAAGTTTCTCAAATTATTGGGGGGCTCCGCCCCCCAAACGACCTTTTGAGGGGGCTCGGGCCTCCTCAGGCTCTAAGAAGTCGGCGCCACTGTATATATATATATATATATATATATATATATATATATATATATATATATATATATATATATATATATAAATTATTCGTGTTAAACGGAAAACACGCCCGTGGTTATAAAATTAAGTGAACTAGGACATTTATTTGAAACTAATCAAACAAACCTCCTAGCGGAGCTGGTTATAAGAGTTCACGAAGCATCGAAATATCAATATCTACCCTAGACGGTAATTGTTAGAAATGTTAATTTGTTTATCACAATCGATGGAAATTGATAGACAGACTGTTTCGCCCTTATTGGGGCTCATCAGTATCATCCATCCACCGAGAGTGATAACCAAACCAACATTTCAAACGGTCATACATATTTCTTCTAGTAACTCCATGACATATAAATATGACACAGCGCCACCAGTCGGAAACAATTGAACCACATCTTTCAGGCAGACGAAAACATTTCGGCAACGAGAACTAGTACGTCCGGAACACCCGAAGGTGGCTACTATATTCGCTAAGAAAGAGTAAAGTTGACACATCAATTCGATGTGATTAACAAATTAACATTTCTAACAATTACCGTCTAGGGTAGATGTTGATATTTCGATGAACTTCGTGAACTTTTATAACCAGCTCCGCTAGGAGGTTTGTTTGATTAGTTTCAAATAAATGTCCTAGTTCACTTCATTTTATATATATATACATATATATATATATATATATATATATATATATATATATATATATATATATATATATATATATATATATATATATATATATATATATATATATATATATATATATAACTATCTTACTATATACGACGGGAATACATTCGTTCAGTAATATGTAGTCATTTTCATTAACGATTAAACTGTATATTATCATAGAAACAATTGATAATTACATATACCCAAAGCAAGCAACTTTAAATGAGCTTATTCCATATAAGTGTGTTGAATTAAAATGGTATCAGTGATATAAGGAAAAATCTCATGGAAAACGAAGACGTTTTTTTCAATATATGGTTTTTCAGCATATGGAACTTTGAACTTTATAACATTCTTCAGGCGAAAAGATTTATTTGTTATGATTTTCATGAAATGTTCGAATGTAGTATGTATGATAGAAGGTTCAATCAGAGGAAAATCCACTTCGCATTAAATATTTCGATTCACATTCTAGGAAAATAGTGCATACTGACTGGTCTAGTGGTATGAGGAATTATCGTAAGGAATGAGTACTGACTTAGTTTTAGTATCCTTTCTTGACTTATGCTTAAATATAGATTAGTTCATAAAGACGAATTCACGAATTGAATCCGCAAATACAAGAAATATACGAAGAGACGATGACAAAGGAAATATAGAGCTATATGACAGTATAAAGTCCACTTCTGAATTTGATGTGTCCATTAGATGATTAGTGTGCATTACAAAATTGAACATTTCTGAATCACATATAAGGAAATTAGAAAGATACTTCACATCTCTAAATAATTAAATGAGGTTGATTTATCGTTTTATATCCTTGAATGAATTATCATTGCAAAAGAAATTTATATTATACAGGGTGTTAAAAAACAACGTTACAAAAGTTTCATATAAACATGGGTCCGCAAATGAGCCGTTTTGGAGATATGAGCGATTTTCGGTTTCCAAAATATTAACTACTAGCGTAACCAAATACGATAAATAACAGAAGATATTCGTTTAATTTTTGACTTCAAGTGTTTTACAGAAGATGTTCCATATGACCAGCGTCCATTTTAATGCAGTTTCCCCTCAATCGTCTAAAAACTTGTTTGAACGTCACATGAGAAGGAAGTTGACGACGGGATAAGCGTCTGCATAAAGGCGACGTGCTTCAGGACCACTTCCGTTGGCACGGCTTTACATGAAAACCATATAACTCATTTCAATATTAGAATAGGGCATTTCAAATTCAGGGATAATAACATTTTCTTAACAAAAAAGTGAAAGAAAGTAAACAACTCGAATCGGAGGCAAAATATTCAATAGAAGTACGTAAATGTCATATAAAAAGCAAATGTTTGATGCCAGCTGTGATTTTTTCTCATGAAACGACTGAAATAGTTAATTATGTACCTAGTGTGTAATATAGATCCTAACGCCCGATGGGCGTGTGGATTTAGTAACGCACGTGGTGCATACAAGATTTTATTTTTCACGAAAACATTTTATTATAATAAAAAATTGATTTTAAAATCGGTTCATTGCTCCTATACTCTCCATTTTCCTTCTCATAGTAGGCATGTCATTTGTTGATATTTTGACGATTGTGAATATTTTTGTCATCATATTTAGTGAATGTCATTGCTGCTTTCTTTGTGTAGTCTTATAGAAATAATGAAAATGAAAATGAATTTACCCAAGAACATCATAGAAAATGCAGCCAAAGCTGCGAATAATTCATTGCCGGAGAAATCTAGAGTCGTATACGACAAGGATTATGAAGTATTTAATCAATGGAAGTTGCTTCATTTCTCCTCGAACAATTAGCGGGTGTTATGATTTATAGCAACCGTATCTAAGGTAAAATCAACATATAATATACAAGTGAAAAATAGAACATTTTAATTGCAAGTTCAGTGAAAAAGACATCTGAAAGATGAAAATAAATCGAATATCGTATTTGGTTGCGCTGGTAGTTAATTTGAAAACCGAAAATCGCTTATATCTCCAAAACGGCTGATTTCCGGGTCCATGTTTATATTAAATTTTTTACTTATTTTGAGGTCTATAATCAGCTCCCAAAGTATTGAAACTTTGTTTTTCAACACCCTGTATATGGAAGTAATATTTCACTATGCATTAGGAACATTATAAATCAAGTTAAGTAAAACACTTGGCCTGAGTCCATTATCAAATTTGTTTCAATTACAAACATAACATCCATAACTTGAATGATTAACCAATTCCTGGATTCGTCTACCTCTCTTATTTCCTAAGTAGATGTAATGAAATTTTCCTTCAAACATAGTAAACTTTTGGAATATTTGGATGCACTTAGTTTTAAACAGAAATGCATATTAGAGAAATAATAATCAGTATAAAGCACTTGTAATATTTTTACATAACTCACTGCACAATGAATGATTGATAATTTAGTATTTTAAGATCGCAATTCTAATTGTAGTGACCCTTATCTAAATTTTATTGTAGGTTTTCATTTATTTGTGTATAGTGAATGATTATTTCGAATTTTTAGTTTGCTCCTGGAATCAATTGAATACTTGGTTTATGACAGAAGAATAGTGTATTGTAGATATTTAGAACGAATAGATTATGACAATGCTGATCTGCAGAATTTTATTGGCGAAGTTGTTCAAACATTTATTCATAACGATTTTCGATCCGAGGTTCAAAGTTTGACTATAAAAATACTAAGTACAGAGTAAAGTTTGAAGAGAACGCCCACATAAAATTCTTTAGTGTTTTCATGATTAATATATTTACCTAAAAATTTTGCCACAAAGTTACTTCTAGAAGATATAAGTATTAAAATATACTGAAGTATAGTCGACTTTTTAATAACAATTTTGATGTAGTTAGTTTCTAAAATATAAATTTTTTGTTTCGGTAACATAGTTCGTTTTTTGATAATTACAGTACTTAAGAAACGAACACAGGAAACGAAGATTGTAGAGATTTTTTCTAGGACGTGAATCACAAACATATAGTTTGTTTCAATTTTAGGTTTGTTTACATCACTGAAAAAGATTTCGGGAGCTATTGTTCTTGTTATATTGAATTAACAAAAATTTAACATCTTTCTGCATATTAATTATATATCAAAATGAGCTAATTGGAATTATAACATTTCGATGGAAAGAGAAAATACTTGTTTATTAAGATTGACGATATATTTAAATGGATGACCCATGTTTCATTTTCACAGAATCTTGTTCGTATTATTACACTTCAATATAAGTTGTAGATATTTGGTGAATGTTCAATTTGCCTCAGTTAACAGAACATAGAGAAAATCTTGAAAACATATTTATACTTTTTATGGTTTGATTTCTACCTCTTCATAAACAGAAATTGAGAACATCAACGTTTATTTTGATTGAAACTTACTTTAATAAAATATATACAGTTTCTTGGCAAGAACCAGTAGTTGACAATAAAATAATTTTTTTGAACTATTATGTAAGGCACAATTTATTTCCAAAATATAATAAGCTTGACATCATTTATTGTAGTTAACTCATATTTTCCTGTTTTTAACTAGAATAGTTCAGTTGGGAATATCTTCTTCTTCTTTTTTAACAGTTGTTAGTCGCCCACTCCTGGACATAGGCCTCTCCAAGTTCCTTCCATTTGTCTGGATCTTTTGTTTTGAATTAGTAGTTTATTCATGCAGTCCCTTTGATATCCTCCATCTATCGCTAAAAATAGCAAATTGCGAGTTTTTCATTTCTTCCTCTAGTATATGTGAGGAAAGCTGACTTTCAGTTTTGTGGATTAACTCCTCCAGTCCGATCAAATGATACACTTGTATGTACAAGTGTATTAAGGATAGGAGAGACAAGCATTCGCCTTATAAAATTGCAAACAGCGAATTGCTCACGCCATGAGGAGAAAAACTGATGGCAGACCAGTCGACCTCGGGGTTTGAACCGGGGACCTCCCGAATACTAACTAGCCTACCTTGGCTATTTATCTAGGTCGTCCATCGCTTGGGATACTTCTCTTTTCTAGTCGTGGTCCCCATTGTGGGACCCGCCATGTCCATCTCGTTTCGTCCTGTCTGGAAATTTGAGGCGTATACGCCCATTTCAGCATCTCTGTCTGTCTGATAAAATCGTCGATGTTTGTTCGTTACTGAATTTTCTCATTGCGAATATGCTCCCAAATATTAATACCGAGCCAAGTCTAGCCTTTGAACGTTGAGTTGTTTTAATTTTCTTTGCTGCTTTGATTGTCAAGGTAGTTTTTTCCAATTTATAGGTTAAACCCGGCAGAATACAGCTGCTATAAACTGTTTTTTGAGCTGATGGGGATGTCTTTGTTCATTAGTATGTTCCCGAGTTTCTCTGTGGCAGATCAAGTCAGTCTAGGGAAGTCCGCACAGTAGGCAGCCTGGCTGCTGCAGCCAAATTATTGAGCAGCCAGTTATTGCAGCTGATCTACGGGTTTCGTTTTCCCGAATAAATTTCTATCTATCGAAAGTCATTTTGTAAAAACGATTCAGTGCAAAAACTATTTCTCGATGCTACAAGTGCGCGGAGGCTGGCGGCAGCCACATATATTTGAAATTGCTACACACGCTCTGAGTGCTCTCAGCCAACGGGCTGTCATGCAATAACACGAGTTCTAATGCCTGCCGCAGCTAGGAATTCTTGGCCGCTTAGTTCTCTGGATCCCATAAGCGGCCATATGTTTGACTGGTTATTGCATCCTGGCTCGAGCAGCCGGGCAGCCTAGTGCACGAGCTTCCTAACTCTTATGTTGGTTTCTGCTTGTTGATTTTTAATCCCGAGTTTTATTAGATGTCCATTATATGAATTCGTTAACTATATAAATCTCCTCGCCATCTATAGTTATTGAAGTTATATATTCGGTTGAGGTTCTGGCCTTAGTTTTGTTAATTTCCAGCAGTACTTTCTCTGAAGTTAATTTCAAATCTGAGATCATTTCTATTATTTCATCTACATCGCTTCTAATTAGAACTATGCCGTCTGTGAAGCGGACATGACTTATATATCTAACATTGATGTTAAGCCTTATATTATCCCAGCTGTATAAATACATCCTACAGCGCTAGTGTGAATAGTTTCAGGGAGATTGTGTCTCTTTGCATATCTCCATCTACTGAAATGAAAATACAGTGTTGAAGTTGCTGCGAAATACAGTTTTGATTGAATACTGGTTTCGTAGTTCAGTTAAAAAAAAATAATAAAGAAGACGATAGGTCTTGAAAGTCCATTTCGCTTATATTTCTCATTAAATAAAGGCCTCAATTAAATAAATTTACGTTTGAGAGTAATGATAAGAATGAAAAAAAAAACAGAAATATTTATATTAGGATGTTTATATTACTTCGGGCGCAAATAAAAACTATTTAAAGAGAGCAAAGTTTATTCAGAATGGAAGAACAAAAACCATATTTTCATTAGGAAGGGGTATGTTCAATACAACATATTTTCTGATAACAATATTTAAAAGTAGTTCAAGGAAAAAATGGATAACTGTGATATCCGAAATAGATGTGTTATTAGGCACATTTACAAAGAATTTAAGTAATTCTGTAGTTAAATTCATTACTCATTATATATATATATATATATATATATATATATATATATATATATATATATATATATATATATATATATATAACCTTTTGATTATTATTAGCAATAACAGGCTTGTTGAATCTCAAAAAACTCGATTTTATTAAAAAGTTGACGTTTCGCCACGACATTCGTGGTTTTTTTAAAACTTTTGATAAAGCCACGAATGTCGTGGCGAAACGTCATATATATATATATATATTTTCCAGACAAAATTTTCTGTTCTTTTTTTTTATGATACAACGTTCAAAAATACATACAACCCCAAATTTCTCTACGATCAAACCCTATTTTTATTTGATAAATTCCTCCGAAATGGCTCGACCGATTCTCATGAAATTTTGTGTGCATATCAGGTAGGTATGAGAATCTGCCAAAATCAAGCCATTTCCTGTTAAATTTTTTTTATGATACAACATTCAAAAATACATACAACCCTAAATTTTCACCCCCCCTACGACCAACCCCTATTTTTTATTTGTTAATTATAAACTTCAATTTTTTAGTAACATTTTTATTTTTATTTTGTCGTGACTTAGAATAAAAAATTTATTTCACTTTCAATTTTTTACCCTTCTACGATCAACTCCTATTTTTCCATCGCGATTTTCATTTTTTTAAAATTTGATCCACTTATCCGCAATAGCAAGATGGCAATCGAAAATAACAATAGTCGGTCTGAGAATAGGTCGTAATAAATTTTTCGTACCCCTAAGTAATTAGGGGTTTTTTATTCTTATAAATTTTCTGGACAAAATTTTTTATTTTTATTTTTTTATGATGTATTTAAAAATACATAAAATTCTGAATTTTCACCCTTCTATCAACAATCCATATTTTTTAATAGCCATTTTAATAATTTAAACAATGTTTTCCGGGTCAGATAGATTGATAGATGGATAGATATAATGATAGATAGATAAATAGAAAGATAGATAACTATCTAGAAAGATAGATAGATAGTTAGATATACATTGGCAGATAGATGAATAGATAGAAAGATAGATAGATAAAAATAATTTATTTGGTAGAACAACGTTTGCCAGGTCAGCTAGTATATATATGTATATATATATATATATATATATATATATATATATATATATATATATATATATAGGTATATATTATATATATATATATATATATATATATATATACTAGCTGACCTGGCAAACGTTGTTCTACCAAATAAATTATTTATATATATGTATATATATATATATATATAGGTATATATTATATATATATATATATATATATATATATATATATATATATATATATATATATATATATATGTATATATATATATATATATATATCACAGAAGAGAACCAACAATAGAAATTTGGATCAGGAATAAACTACCCTTATTTTCGACGTCATTCAAATTTTATTTCGAAAAATTGTTTAGATTTGAAAACAATATTCAAATTTAAAATGACAGCTACCTACGCAATGAAATAAAAACAATGAATTTTTTTATTGTTCAAATCAAACCCCATAAAGAGTACTAGTATCTCATATACAGCTTAGGTATATCGCTCATATTATTATAGTAATATGTGAAATTTAGTCCAATTTATTATTCGAACTAATATACCGATATTGAAAATGGTTTAAATTTTCACTAGTTTTTTAAATTTTTTTGGTGCAAGTTTGATATTTCACTCTGCATGTATGTCTAGAGTAACTATCAGTATAATTCAATGACAAGAAATCATATAATAAATTAATTATGGCAATATGTGGGAGGCGCCTACGGTGTATATGACATCCTAGTACTATTTATGAGTAGTAGACTACTCTTGATCCAAATTTCCATTTTTTTTTCTCTTGTACTTACAACGTTCAGAAACAATTTTGACACCTCAAATCGTTTTCCGCAAGGCAAAAATTTTGTATCAATAATTAAATATTCTATACATACACACACACACAGACACACACATATATATAAATATATATATATATATATATATATATATATATATATATATATATATATATATATATATATATATATATATAATATAATATATATATATAATAATATATATATATATATATATATATTATATATATATATATATTTATTTGTTTCCTTTAATTATTCCTTCAGATCCTTGATTATCATTATACGAATAGATGGTAGATTTCTTAATTAAAATATTGTCTACACTTCAAAATTTTACGCAATCTTCAATAAATAACCAATTCTAACTTCCATATAAAATTCTCACTAATATTTCGATACTTGAAAAAAGGAACATAACATAACATTATATTCACAAATTTGATTTATTCTTACGTCTCTGAAACTAAACATGCCGCTAGTGTTGAAAACATCACCATCCAAAACACATATCGTACGAATAGGTATACGAATACATTTGGAGTGTACGGTGCGATAGGGAACATTCCAAATATCGTATGTTTAATAATTCGGTCTATATTATATTCCTAGTTAAATATAACACATCAAATTGCTTTCGAAATATTCACGGATAATATAATCAGATATTCAGCTTCATTGTTCCAACGATGTCGAAATTTCTCTCAGATATAACACAGAGATCGAAAATGAGATTATCGAAAAGTGCAGACTTCATGAACTCAAATAGACAAAGCTTACTATACTAAAATTCAAACATTTCGTGAATAATATTCTCCATAAAGTGAACAAAAAAAATTCTTCAATAATTTCAGAAATTATCAAACAACTTTCCACGGGAGTTGGTTATATGTATTCCGCGACGAGAATTCTACGTTCTCAATCCAACAGTGAATTATAGAGAACGTCAAGTCCTCGAGTCAAAATCTGCATACAGCTGTTTCGATCTTATTAGATCTCATCAGTGCAGCTTATTTGACTCTGAGTGAATTAACAAATTGTCCCAATAAAAATCGCGGTTCGGACTACTATCTGGATGACAATCCAGAGTCGGACTGGATCCATTTGGCCCACGTGGCAGTGTGCCTGATTTAGCCCACCACTTTCTCATTAAAGAAATATTCATTGTAATAAGTTTTGAAATCCAACTTTCATCAATAAAACTACTAAATTACAAAAATACATTTTCAATTCAAAAAGTAAAATAACAAACAAAAGATGAAATAAGTTAATAAAATGAACACAAGAATGAAAACTTTTTAGGATTCCTTACAAAACGTAAATATTCGTCTGTCGTCGATATAAAGATAAAAGTGACAAGAAGAAAATGAAAACAGAAGGAAAATGAAGATAAATAATTCTAAAGAATGTAAAATATAGAGAACACTACAAAAAAGTTTGCTTCTAGTTGCAGGGGTTTTGTTATGGCACATAAAAAGTACAGAAACATAAATCTTTCTTCTCTTGGTAAAACTAATTTCTTGTTTTAGGAGTTGCTAGGCTAAGCATTTAGAAACCTCACTGAAGTTGAATAAAAAAATTAAACCAATGCATTCTACTTTGACGTCATGGAATAGATCAAAATTCAAAATATAAGCTGAAAGTTTTATGAACATTTCATATATTAAATACAATTCAGAACCTAGTAACTCCAGTTACTAGGTTTTGCGAAGAAACGATAGAAACTGTAATTAAGAGATAATACTAAATAAGTATATAATATGGCTATATTATGATATCAAGAGATTGTAATAGAGTTTGCTACTTGTAGCAAGTTCAGTTATTATTGTGTCATTATTATTTTTGAGCAAATCTTTTTCTATTTTTATTACTAATAATAATTTCAATAGATCGTCACCTATAGCATTGATCTTAATAGAGTTTTAATTAATTTTAATTTTGAAAATACCCTCTTACAGGCTACCTGTGTACACGAAAGGGTAATCATATATTTGTAAGCCATATATAAGCTTGTAGTGGGTTGTGATAGCTAAAAAAAGTTTCACATCTGGCAACACTGCGCTCTTTTGGATTCTGATAGTACATGGGTCGACGCGTTAAAAAAGACCGGGACACAAATTTTTCTGGACCTCTAGTGGCGTTGATGATGTAATCAATATGGCCGCCATAGTTTTGTAACACTCTTTTAAATTTCCCTGTATAACTCGGATTTTCGTTAAAATATCAACCGATATTATCAGTGATTATTAATGAGGAGAAAATGCGCTTTTCAACGATATAAGTGACATTATTGACAGCTTTGTAATTATAGAAATAATTGTAATATAATCATTTTTTTTGATTAAATTTTGGTTTTGGTCCAAACATTTTGCTAAATATCTCGAAACCTGTTGCATATAGCTGAAAATTGGTAAAATACTTTTTGTTTGTCAATAAATTAGCTTTCAAACGGTGTACCTGACTTCTATTTTATAACAAACAGTTACTGAAAATGTGCCAAAACAGTGTAGCATTGCACAGTTATAGTAGCAATGTAAGATTTCAAATACTGTCTTGGAATGTCAGATATGTCCTCATGAAGTCAGATGATGTATGAGAAACGCCATTGTATAAAAAAGCTACCTATTACTTATAGACCGGGAGATGGTGAAACAAAATATTAGGTCATTTGTACCAGTATGGCGGTTCTTCAGGGGTCTAATTACGTAAAGGCAAAAAGGAAAATGATGGTCATAGTGCTGGTACCGGCGGCCCAATCGCGTGGGCGTTAATCGAACGCGTTGGATAAATAACGATTGTCGAAACGATTTGTTCCACAAAAATGCTTGTATTTTCAGATAATCGAAAAAAAAAGAAGTAGGCGGTAGCGTAATGCCATACTTCTCGGGTGTGACTTACAGCCCGCCATACCGACGCGAATATATTAATTTAAATAAAACAATTCAACCATTTGTACCAGGCTAATTTTTGCATAGCTAATCATCGTCGAGTAGTCACGAAAATCACCTTGCCATACTTTTTCGATAGTTCCCAATGGCAGCCATACCACTGTAAAGGAGTAATTTTTTTTTTCGCCAAACGATTTGTACCACCCTGAAACTTTTTTTAACAGTACTCTGTATGATCATAAATAGAAGTCTGATAATGACATACCTGTGGGAGGTGGCGAATGTGAACAATATCCTTTCAAAGATTTTATTCGTAATTCGAACGATTTGTACCAGTATGGCGCCACTTTTTCCCTCTACTAGAAGTGTGGCGAATATAATAATGGTCACATTGTATCGGATAAGTTCCAAAATTCCAAATACCATACTGGTACAAATCGTCAACATTTTTTTTCACTTTTTAGCTCAAGTCTGACAGTCGTCCGCCTCATGGTTACAATCTATAATAACTTTTTTCAGGTACAATTACATCCAAACGAAGGGAATACAATGATGCCATGATGTAAAAAATGATCTTAATGTCGTATTTTTAAAACGTGACAATTAAATAAGTATTTCAAGTATGGCAGCACTTTTTCCCCCTACTAGAAGTATGGGAAAAATAATAACGGTCACATTTTGTCGAATACTTTCCAAAAATTCAAATGCAATACTGGTACTCCTTTGCAGTAGTACGGCGGCCATTGGGAACTGTCGGCAAAGTATGGCTTGGTGATTTTCGTGAATGGCTACTCGACGATGATTAGCTATGCAAAAATTATTATCCGACGCGTTCGATTAATGCCCACGCGATTGGGCCGCCGGTACCAGCACTATGTCCATCAATTTCCTTTTTACCTTTACGTAATTACACCCCTGAAGAATCGCCATACTGGTACAAATGACCTAATATTTTGTGTCACCATCTTCCGGTCTATTAATTCGACCATATCGAAAAAAATTACCCAATACTGTCAACTAAGAGGAAACATGAATAGGTTGATGCTACAACTATACCAGTGTTAGCTCCGTTTGTATGGGACCTGTGTTTGCTATGCCAAAAGCATTCCAAAGAGCGCCTAATAATTCCGAAGTATGAAGGTTATTTAACAACGGCGAAGAATCTTATAGTTTTTGCAGAACATGGTGAGCTTCCAAGTGCTATTAGAAACTTGAATCAGTTGGACGATGGAAATGGTATTTTACAGACACTTGTAGCCCGTGAAGCAAAATATCACAAACTTAAAATTACAAGAACAAATATGACAGTTAAAAAGCCGAAAGACTGTCTCGCGAGAAGAAACAGAAGAGATGCACATCTTGTAAATGTGTTAAAATGGGAATACGATGTACAAAAATGTGTATGTGAAGGACAGTGATCGTTAATCACAAGAAGAATTTTTAGTTTTCCTTCCCATTAAATATTATTATATATTATTATTTTTTTTTTATATCAGTGTATTTTAAAATATAATTATATATATATATATATATATATATATATATATATATATATATATATATATATATATATATATATATGTATACTTAATTTGCATATTAAGTTATAATAATATTGTATTATAGATTCTCTTATTTCTCATTATTGTACCTAATGATTGAAGCGTATCTTACAGTTATCTTAGATGTCCTCATGTCACTGATTTTAAAACGAAAAAGAAAGTGCTAATTGCTTTGAACAAGATGCAATTTATTTGATATATACCAAAAATTAAACTAATTACATTCCCTACTTAAACAGTCATCAAGCCGCTCACTTTACTGAACCCATATAAATTACATTGATGCCATAACTGTGCAATGCTACACTGTTTTGGCACATTTTTCGTAACTGTTTGTTATAAAATAGAAGTCAGGTACACCGTTTGAAAGCTAATTTATTGACAAACAAAAAGTATTTTACCAATTTTCAGCTATATGCAACAGGTTTCGAGATATTTAGCAAAATGTTTGGACAGAAACCAAAATTTAATCAAAAAAAATGATTATATTACAATTATTTCTATAATTACAAAGCTGTCAATAATGTCACTTATATCGTTGAAAAGCGCATTTTCTCCTCATTAATAATCACTGATAATATCGGTTGATATTCTATCGAAAATCCGAGTTATACAGGGAAATTTAAAAGAGTGTTACAAAACTATGGCGGCCATATTGATTACATCATCAACGCCACTAGAGGTCCAGAAAAATTTGTGTCCCGGTCTTTTTTAACGCGTCTATCCATGTACTATCATTAACCGACCCCACTATTGTATACGTACACACATGCATATTATAACTACGCAAAATCTCAAAACAACACTGAACACAACCTAAACATACACTTTCGGAATTTTTGTTTAAATACTGTTTAGTGATCGTGTCTCTATTTCTATTAATAGATAAATATAGTCTTGAAAAATGTAGTAACTCTGTTTCAGAACTTGGTGTCTGATGGTCTATATTAAGTTTCCAGTTTAATTTTTCGGACTAATAACGATATACAATATTTGAGATGTTCTCAAAATTTCCAGTAAGGAAAATTCATCATATATTTTTTTATTTGCTTCAAATCTATCTTGTATACTACGACAGTGATTGATTTATTATTACTTTATACACTTCTATTTAAAATATTTTCATATTGTCATGAATACTGTTATCATCAGTAACAAACTAAAAACTATTATAATTACTGGAATAACACCTCCTACGCTCCTAATAGACAGACGGCGGACAACGATGACAGCGCGGGTTGGCCGAGCAGAACCGACGCCAATTCTAGTTGCGATAACGCATGGTTTTCCATTTCCAATTATTTATTACTATTAACTTGAAGTTTTTAATGAATAATGATCAGTGGAAGTGCATGATATTTAGTTGTGTTTGTTTCATTTTGTATTTGGCCTCCCAATATTTTCTAAGGTTGGCCCAGGCGGCAACTGCCTGTCCGAATCTGATCCAGAGCTCCCTCCACCAAGGATATTCGAAAACAACAATTCACTGCTTGGATCGAAAATGCAGAATCCCGTCGCGAGAATACATATTTCATGACATAAAATGTCTACTTCGCAACTGAGGCATATGTTGTTCCAAAGCATGCTAACTTAACGTTCTTAAAAGCTCTGGACATACTCACGAGAGAGCGCTCCATAAATACTTGTCGCGATATTCGGTATATTCAAAATCAAATGATGAAAAATATTCAAGTTGACCATAGTCAATTCAATATACTACATAATAGTTATTTATGTACCAAGTGCGTTATATAGATCCTTATGCCCTGAGGGAAACATTCGACCCGAGGGCCTCTGGCCCGAGGGATGAATGAAATGAATCACGAAAAAATTATTATATTATGATGAAAAAGCGATTTTAAAATCGTTTCATTGCTCCTATCCATTTTCCTTCTCATAGTAGGCATATCATTTGTTGATAGTTTGACGTTTGTGAATATTTTTGTCATCATATTCAGTGAATGTCATGCTGCTTTCTTTGTGTAGTCTTATAGAAAAAATGAAAATGAATTTACCCAAGAATATCATAGAAAATGCAGCCAAAGCTGCGAATAATTAATTGCCGGAGAAATCCAGAGTCGGATACGATAAGGATTATGAAGTATTCAATCAATGAAACTTGCTTCATTTCTCCTAGTACAATAAGCGGGCGTTTTAAATCCATTATGCCCGCAAATGCGGGCGTAATGGCCTAGGGCATAATGAGTGTGTTTATAGCAACCGTATCCAAGGTGAAATAAACATATAATATACAAGTGAAAAATAAAATAGATTGTGAATGTAGAATTCTCTTCACGGAATACATATAATCAGCTCCCTTTGGAAAATTTGATAATTTTTCATATTATTGAAGAATTTTCCTTGTTCAAGTTATGTAGTATATTAAATTGACTACTATATATATTTTTCATGATTTGAATAATATTTTCCTAATAATTTCCAAATATTTGAATTTCATTGTGTGCCTTCCTGTAGTAGGTAAGTATTATAGCGAATAATTCGAAGTTTTGGATTGATTGGGCCGATACATGGTGTAAATTAATAAACATATTGAAACAATGGTTAATAATAACAATTTACACATTTTTTAAAAGAAATAACGCATGACGCACGTTTCGGTGGAACTTCACCTTCTTCAGATTGCCATTAGCATCTGTAGAAGGTGAAGTTCCACCGAAACGTGCGTTATGCGTTATTTCTTTTAATAAATGTGTAAATTGTTATTATTAACCATTGTTTTAATAAAATAATTGAAAAGTTTCATTAGGTTGGAAAAATAACTAACCCACGTAGGTGAAAAGCTAACGATGAAAAATAGTGCGGCCTTATGCGTTGCTAGGAATATTTCAGGTCCGGGGTTTGCATGTTACACATTCACTAACAGAAATAGTTTTTCCGAGTATAGTAGGTACGTGTTTAACTCACATAAATAACCTTTTTTCTGACTTAAGGTCGTACAGGTTTTAGAAATAAAATGTAATTTAACTCTAATAAGAATAGTTCGAAGGAATTTTCACGCCATAAATTATTTTAGTGGCCATTTAGTGATAATGAAATTCTAAATTTTCATTCATATTGTAGAACTTCGTTCAGTGTAGTTTCATATACAATTACCGTGAGCAAAATTGATTACTGATGAACGTGCGAGGGTATATTCGATTTTTTGTTTAACCATCACTTTTCTCTGTTAAATGATTTAACTTTTTTATGTACTTCATTTACAATTGCCCAATGATAGCTTTCAGTGAACGATAATAGAAAACCACAAAGATGTAATGCAATAATAATATTAAAAAATAATTGAATGCGGCGCACAATTTTCCGAATGAAAAAAATCAAACTATGGAAAGAAAAATTTACGAAAATTAAAATGTATTACTTTAAATTCAGGTCTGCAGTCAAATGATGAAAATAAGGTGAACTCTTTTTTCTATTCAAGCTTTCGATATATATGTATATATATATATATATATATATATATATATATATATATATATATATATATATATATATATATATATATATATATTCAGCTGTGTTGTATTCTTGTGTTTGTGCAGCAGCTGCGGTTGACTAATCAGTCAACCGCAGCTGCTTCCAGGGCCGGAACTTGAGCTGATAATTTTTTACTAACTATAGTAACCAATCAAATTACTTAATTTAGAGTCATGTTTCAAATTTCATCCAATCACCTATGGATTACAGCGATAATACCCTACATGTGGTGTTTTCAGTTTGGTGTAGATTTGTTGAATAAACATGAATATATATTGAACGTCAGATTGACAATCAATTTTTTGAAATCTACAAAGTAAAAAATTGTCTTATCGAATACCCCTCGGGCCTTGATAACTCCTCAAAATTTTGTCTTAGAGAATCCTTCAAGCGTGTTGCTTAAGGATAATAAGCAAAAGGATAGTAAGCAAAATTGATTACTGATGAACGTGCGAGGGAATATTCAATTTGTTGTTTAACCATCACTTTTCTCTGTTAAGTGATTTAACTTAGTTATGTACTTCATTTACAATTGATCGTTACTTGCCTAATGATAGCTTTTAGTAAACGATAATAGAAAACCACAAAGATGTAATGCAATAATAATATGAAAAAATAATCAAATGCACAATTTTCCAAATGAAAAAAATCAAACTATGGAAAGAAAAATTTACGAATATTAAAATGTTTAATCTACGTCAAGTTTATTACATTTCTATCAGACATAGAAAAAATTTATGCATGAATATAGGAAAAATTGGAAATTTTGGAAACTGGCTAGATGTCTTGGGGCCTATTTAGCTAAAATATTTTCATTTATTGGTCATTTCCGGTTATACCGGAAACACACCCTAAGTCGCTCATTTTAAATGGGATACCCTATATATCATCACATTTTTGAATTCTAACCAAGATTCTCGGCAGATTTTATGCAATATCCTATACCTGGGTCTAAGAGTTTTTGACATATTCAGGTTTTTATGTCAAAAATGACGATTGCAATCCCTAATATAATTATCAATTGTTCCTTCAAGGAAGCTCTTTTTACTTACTTTAGGTTGTTGAGAAGGACTTACATTAATAGATTCTGTATAATATTTACATAAATAATCATACAGGGTGCTCTAAAAAGAGATTCAAAAAACTGACGAAAATCAATTTTTTCAAATGGAAACCCCCAATTTTTTTTATTTTGTATTATTTACCATCTGAAATTAAGGTCACTTTGTACAAGGTTATCTATACCTAAAATTTGTAGTTTTCGAAATATTGCCCTTTATTTATATGGCGATTCTGCATTTAATTAGTATTTGACATTTCAAATCATCTTAATGACACCCAGTTTATATTATACAAACGAAGGTTATTTGAATTTATTTATTATTTATGGACAATGTGATGAAGTTATTTTAAGAACATGTGATACATTTGTGACACCATATCCTCAAAAACAGAAACACATGAGTTTTGAAGTTGACTATTTCGACAACTTGCCCCTGGCTGATTTTCGAAACCTTTTCTATCAACATTATGGAGGGCACATACACATAAAGCCCATTCAGTCAATAATTATCTTGAAAACTTATCTTAATGATCAATGGATAGCCAACAATGGAACAAATTTTTGGCCGTGTATAACACCGCAGTGACCACTATGGAATATTGCATGGGGGAGTAAGTACAGCATTTGAAGACTTGACCACCAGTCAAAAAGAAGAGCCACCCATGAACAATTGCGGATTAGATGCGCAAAATAAAATATAAAATAACTAAATAATTTTTTTTTGTTTTCAGTTTACGGTATCAATATTTTCATTGTAAATAACTGGTTTATTTCTGTACATTTTTCCTTTTCGGGTCCAAAGTTCTTCAAGTTTTCTATAATTCGTCTTATAGTATTTGGTGATTGATTCTGTTTCTGAGGATATCGTGTCGCCCTAAGACCTCTAGCAAGTTCCTAAAATTTCAAATTTTTCCTAAGTTCTGTTTCTGAGATATCGATAGATGCAGTTCCTGGTGGTCCACCCTGTATACATATATATATATATATATATATATATATATATATATATATATATATATATATATATATTTAAAAAGATGACTACTAATATAAAATACAATTTATGAGAATTATGCCTGATGAAAAATTAGGTGATAACGATTTTCTTTGCATGTTTAATGAGTTAGTCTGCGCTGATTGAATCGCATAGAAAATTAATTATTCAGTTTGACAGGTTAATGTCAATGATACGAACAGATCAAATTAAACCATCAATTAAGTTTGATTGAAACTATGTCTATTATTGCAATTGCACTAGACGAAGGTTTGTTTATCTTGTTCACTGAAATACGTGAGCAAATCTAGCTGAACCATTTTTAACTGACAGTTTCAATTTATGCTTCCGACGTGAACGAAATTATGGTAGTGCAACATTGCCAAAGGTCGATCATTTTCGTTCGAATAGGATATTATTATTCAAATTAGTCTCAGTAGGAAATAATATTCAGATAATCAGGTATGTTGTCCCACCCAGTACTACATACAAAGAGCTAAGATGTTATACATCAATTTCATTTATTTTTTTGGAACGAAGTTCCGTACGGCAGGCTTGGTGGAGATAGGGATTTCGCTGCGCGACCAAACTGAAAATAATGTGAGACTAAAACCGTAAGAATAAAACCGTAACGATAAAACAGTGACGAAAGTGACTCACACAAGTAGCGTATAATAATAATAATAATAATAATAATAAAGATAATAATATATTTTATTTTCAGAATCATCATCATACACTTAAAATACAATAATGAAATGAAAACAGGTCAAAGAAACAACACAAATTGAAATTAAGATATTGTTCTCAATTTGTACTACAATAGTCCATGAATTCTTTGAAAGAATATGGCTCACACATTAATATGAATGAAAATACAGCCTTCCGAAATGAATTATATACAGATAACCGTCTAATACTTATTGGGAGAAAATTATACATTTTTATTGCCATATATAACGTGCTATGCTCGGTATTCGAATATTTATGTATCGGAAAAAATATTCATGAATTCTTCTAGTCGAGTTATTATTTTTATTTTCAGCAAAATAATAAGGATGCTTACGAAAAAAAGTAATATTCTATAAATACATAGACCTGAAAGAGTTAGAATATTACAAGCTTTGAAACAACTTTTACAGGGTGATCTGAAATTTATATTTAGCATTGTTCTTATAGCTTGTTTCTGAATTATAAATATATGCTCAGCATGTGTACCAGGGCCCCAAAATATAATACCGTAAGATAAGAGGGACTGGAAGTTAGCAAAATAGATGGTATTCAATGTACTAACATCCACTTGATTCCTTATAGCTCTTATAGTATAAATCACAGAATTCAGTTTTGATGTTAATTTATCACAGTGTTGATCCCAACTCAGGTGTTTATCAACTATCATACCCAGGAGCTTTGTACGTAACATTATCAGGTACAATATACTGAAAACAAAGAGCAGCTTAAAACAACAAGAAAAACGTACAATATCGAAGTCAACACTCACATTTCAACACTATTGAGAAATAGTCTAAAAGATTTTCAATATTGTTTAATTGAAATTTAAATTCAGTCATTATGGTGGGGATACCCTTCGTTCGTAACTCCTCTGGAGCGACTTGCGAGACACTTACCCAGGTAGCTGATATGATGGCCGGGACATTTGCGGCCGCTTTTGTATCGGAACCGTACAATCTCATTTGTGATCCCACTTTCCCACGTACTGTCGATGAAATAAGAAGCATCGAGATGAGCTGGTTCTGGGTTACCTTTCGAAGATAAATAAGCATTCCGCCCCTGGTCGAGATGGTATTTCTTCACAACTGCTACATTTCTGCGCTGAAGCCTTAGCCAAGCCACTTGCTTTTATATTCTCTAATTCTTTCAACTCTTCCTCTCTCCCTCAAGATTGGTTGTCAGCTTCTGTTACTCCCATTTTCAAGAAAGGCGATAAGCTGTCTGCTAGTAACTACCAGCAAGCTTGACATCAAATGTCTGCAAGCTACAAAAGAGAATTATTAGTGATAAGCTGTTAGAGTTTGCATATCAAAATGACTTAATTCCGAAAGAGCAACATGGGTTTCTTCCAGGTAGGTCCACCATCACAAATCTTCTCTCCTGTGTCAACGATTGGACTAGATGTGTTGATTCTGGCACTCCGGTAGATGTTGTGTACCTTGATTTTGCACGAGCGTTTGATTGTGTTTCCCACCGCCGACTCCTGTGGAAACTTGAGTTCCTGGGAGTGAGAGGTCATCTGCTTTCTTGGATTAAATCATTTTTGTCATTCCGTACGTTTCGAGTTAGGGTCGGTGACTGTTTCTCCTCTTCCGATGTAAGGGCCCGTAGTGGTGTTCCCCAGGGCTCGGTACTGGGTCCCATCTTGTTTTTGTTGTACACTTCTGAGCTTCCGCGTATTTTTAAATCCAGCTGTGCAATGTTCGCGGATGACACGAAACTCAGTAACTGTCCACTAGTCAATACAGGACACCTCCAAAATGACCTTGATAATTTATATATATGATAAGTGGTGCGAGGAGTGGTTGTTGCCTCTCAATATCGATAAGTGTTGTGTGCTTCATATTGGTAAGGGAAATCCTAAGATTGCTTACTTCATCGACCAGCAGAGGCTGGCTAGTGTCTCGCAACATTGTGACCTGGGTGTTACAGTCACTGAGAACTTAAATTGGTCTATCCACATTTCAACTGCTGTATCCAGGTCAAAAAAATTTACTTATCTACTATCCAAAACTTTCGCTGGATGTGATATTGCCACATGCAGGACCCTGTACACAACTTACGTGCGACCTATTCTTGGGTATGCGGGCCCAGTATGGTGGGCAAATCTGAACAGAGATCAGGAACTCTTAGAATCCGTGCAGCGGTGGAGCACACGTATTCCGTTTGGCAGAATTCGCCCGGACTACCAGACTAGGCTGCGGTTGTTTCAGTTGCCTTCTTTTTCGGAACGCAGATTGAGAGGTGACTTGATAATCACATATAGAGCGCTTCACTCTCTCTTCGGTGCAGACATGGAGTACCTCTTTCCGCTCAATCAGAATCGGGCATTGAGACGACACTGCTACAAGCTGGCCAAAGAGAACTTCAGGACAACAGCGAGGAGCAACTTTCTCCCCAACAGAGTCTTCGAAATCTGGAATCGGCTTCCCTCTGAGATTGTGTTATCGCAAACGGTGAATTCCTTCAAGAACTCTCTGGATAGATGGTCTGAACTTCATCGTTAATAAATTTAAATAAAGTAAATTTAATTTCAATTGCAGCTCATTTGAGTTGTTACTCAGTTTATATGTTTGTAACACTTCTCGAATTCTTTCTTAGTTTCAATTTTATGTTTATATTTTTGAGTTTATAGGTTAACCTTAACTCTCAACTTTTGTAATAATAATAATAATAATAATAATAATAATAATAATAATAATAATTAGGAAGGACGAAAATAGATTACAATTTCACATGTGCGAATAATATTTTGAGGTAATAGAACCATGCAAGATTGACATTTTATATTTTGTAATTTGGTACCATCTACAGTCAAACCCATGCAGTTCATGTTATCAAATAATAATATCCATGCTGTCTAAGCTTCTTCACATAGGATGAAAGATATCCTAAAGCCGTAAGATGGTGTTTACTTCTAATATAGGAAATAATTTCGGAGTACTTGGTTTATTCGAAAAATAAGTTGATCAGTTTGCTATCAAATTGTACTTGTGAATAAAGAATCTCAATGTTATTTGATTATTGCAATCTGTAAGTTTCTAAATGTTATAAGTTGTTTAATATGTAAGGGTTATATTCTATGTGGAGAATTCAATAATTATCAATAAAATCAGAAGTATAACCTGAATCGTTTATTGTTTCGAAAAAATAGTCATTATTACATATATGCATTATATTCAATAATAATGACTCTCTCATTAATTTCAATTTTAATTAAACACTTTTCTCAATATTTTAGACTATTTCTCATTAATGTTAAAATGTGAGTGATGACTTTGATATTGTAAGTTTTTCTTATAGTTTTAAGCTGCTCTTTGTTTTCAGTATATTGAACCTGATGATGTTCTGAAACAAGTATATCGGATGCACGTTTCATAATATAATTTTAGGAATAACTAGAAGACGGAACTTTCATTCACTAAAATCGTGTACATAAGTATATATATATATATATATATATATATATATATATATATATATATATATATATATATATATATAATTTGTTTGATTATCCACATGTTGTATGAAATCTAAAGTGATTGGAAATTATCGTGTAAGGGGCCAGTAGACTAAATGGAATCCCTTGTTTTCAAGGACTCAATATTTCGCCATTGTTCAATATCTTCATCAGGAGAAAGCTACCAAAAAATCAGAATTCTAACTCATATTGTCATGATCTTACGTGTACTTTAGTATAGTTCACGTTGTAAAACTCATTACGATGTGTATGTTAGAATAATGATCCTATATCTGCACCAATATTATCTATCCTATTTTGTTTGGCCATTATTTTTAAATGTAATTTTGTAGACTTCTCCTGATGAAACTATTAGACAATGGCGAAATATTGGTATATTGAGAGCAAGGGATTTCATTTAGTCTACTGTCCGCTTACCTGATAATTTCTAATTATTTTAAAATATAAATATATATATATATAATATATATATATATATATATATATATATATATATATATATAATATATATATATATATATATATATATATATAATATATATATATATATATATATATATATATATATATATATATATATATATATATATATATATATATATATATACTATATACATCTCAAGAATTTTCTGAAGGAAATATAAATTTAATAATTATATAGTGCAATAGTCTATTATTTTCATTTTTCATCACTTTCACTGTGAGATAGAGTTTCTAATTATTTTCATCTCATATTATTCTTCATAAAATAATAGGATAAAATTGAGTTAACTTCTGGATCGTTGTGGCAACATTGCTCGCTCTATCAGCCAACTACGAATGAAAGTTATTCAATATAGAATCGGGGGCATCTCTGGCGTTACGCGATTTTGAATCTCTATAAATAATGAAAAAGTCGCAGAATGGAAGCGGACGGAAGGACCATAAACGACATTTCGATTACTTCTGAATTTATCGAGTCGGTAGTTAACAGGTCAGCACGGCGAAAAGGCAAAGAAAAGGCTTCTGTTGTCAGGATGAGAAATAAAACGTGTGGTCAGTGCGGTATGCAGCACGACGGTCAGTGTAATGTGAGTTGTGAGAGAATATTTCATTATAAGTACTGTTTAAAATAGATAAACTAAAATGCGTCTTCGGAAATTGACCATGTAGGGTAGAACTGAGAATGTATTCATTTTTTTCTTCGCCTTGATGTTACCCTCTCGATTGAAGGTAATCAAAATGTTATTTCCTCTCAGTGAGTTTATGAGAAATCCTTTTATGAAGTGGAATTCATTGTTTAAAATGAAAGAATTTATTTTGGGTTGTATCTGATGACCCAAATGATACAGACTTCAATAATTTATTAATATTATAAAGAGGAAGTTTGCATGTTGGTAAGTTTGGATGTAGGAGGTAATCTCCGAAACAACTCATCCGAATTCAAAAATTCTTCCAGTAATATTTAGAATGGATTTTCAGGGTGGCTAAAGACTCCCTTTGAAATGAATGTGCTTTTCGTGGCGAACAATTTTGGAACTGAAGTCGGTAAAGAAAGGCCAGAGAATTCGTTTTTACGAACGCTGCCTAAACGGTAAAATATATTTGAATGCTTTCCATTGAAGAGTTTCAGGACTCGAAGGGTCTATAAAAAGGTTCGAAATGGCATATATCTATATATTATATTGCGTATTTATGCAATATAATAATCAGTTTGTGTTAATATGAAACATTAGAAACATTTTTGGATAGTTTCGGCGGACTAATACACGATATATTTTGATTTCCATAAAAATGTAAAAATTAATTATTTTGTATACACTGACAAATCAATTTTGAGTAAATGTTGCTTCTTACAAATAACGTATGAGTTGCAAAGTTAGTAAGCACAAGCGTACGCTCTAGTTATATTTTCTTATAACTTTCAAATAGAAAACTTTCCATATAAAAGTTTCAGTACTCAAATGGTCTACAAAAAGGTTCGAAATAGCGTATATCGATATGTTTTATTGCGTATTTATGCAATATAATAATCAGTTTGTGTCAATATGAAAAATTAGAGACACTTTTGGATAGTTTCGGCGGACTAATACATGCTCTATTTTGATTTCCATAAAATGTGTTGATTCATTATTTTGTATACACTTACAAATCAATTATGGGTATATGGTTCGTCTTACAAATAATACAAATATCGTATTACATAGTTGCAAAGTTATTAAGTACCTACAAGCATACGCTCTAGTTATATTTTCTTATAACTTTCAAATAGAAAACTTTCCATAAAAAGTTTCAGTACTCACACGGTCTACAAAAAGGTTGGAAATATTTAGAGACACTTATGGATAGTTTCGGCGGACTAATAAACACTATATTTTGTTTTCCATAAAAATGTATTGATTACTTATTTTGTATACACTAACAAATCAATTATGAGTATATAGTTCTTCTTACAAACAACGTATTAATTAATTGCAAAGTTAGTAAGTACCTACAAGCATACGCTCTAGTTATATTTTCTTATGACTTTCAAATAGAAAACTTTCCTTAAAAAATTTCAGTACTCAAAAAGTCTACAGCAAGGTTCGAAATGGCATATATCGATATGTTATATAGCGTATTTATGCAATATAATAATCAGTTTGTGTTAGTATAAAACATTAGATACACTTTTGGATAGTTTGGATGGACTAATACATGCTCTATTTTGATTTCTATAGAAATGTATTGATTAATTATTTTGTATACACTTACAAATCAATTATGAGTATATAGTTCTTGTTATAAGTAACGTATTAGTTGCAAATTTAGTAGGTGCAAGCATACGCTCTAGTTTTATTATCTCATAACTTTCAAATAACTACAATAACTTTTCGACATAATGAATCCGCAAACTTGCCGTTTATTTCTCTATCATTATCTCTTTGTTTATAAAATTAGTTTAGTTCATTTATGTAATTAGAATTCCCACTTTGAAGTGTTATTTTAATTAAATTTTCATTGAATTCGCATGAATGTACACATTCGACTTATAAATCAACAAACATTCCGTCTAGTTTATAGAACTATTAAAAGTGACAGTACCTTATATATTTTGCGACACAATCAATTCCGTTTTAATAATTGTAGATAAAAAATCGGAAGAAATATTTCCACGAAAATTGAATAATTGCGCGAGTTCGTTATTACGGAGTAATAAATTTGCTTACTTTCGTGGTATCATGCGATATCACGCACTAAAAATTATAGTTGTCACACCCCTTGTATTTGTCAGGTTGAAGTCACGAAGTTATTTATTGATATTCGTGATGAACAAAACTATCTGAAACTATACGGTTTTGATCTGCAGTAGCACTTCTACCATTTTTCAAAAGTTCTAATATATCTCGATTTATACTCAATAGTGTCTATTACACATACATACGTCATTGCGTTTCGACTGTTCAAACTGTTTGAATATGAATGTATATATGTATATATATATATATATATATATATATATATATATATATATATATATATATATATTATATATATATATATATATATAAGTATATATATAATATATATATATATTTATATATATATATATATATATATATATATATATATATATATATATAATAACAAGAATAATATATATTCAATTCAAGAAATCATTGTTGTACAATAAAGTTAAATTTTCAACAAAAAAAATATTCATTTAGTTGATCAGTTCATATAGAATTTTTCCGAAAATGCTGTGTTATATATTTCAAGCGTTTGGAAAGATTACTAAAAAGTTTGAAGCCGATATAGCGATATGATTTTTCTGTTAAGCTTTAGGTTCGACATGGAATTAAAATATATATATATATATATATATATATATATATATATATATAGATAAAGACACGAATGTCGTGACGAAACAGAAACATTTTAAAAAAAAAGAGTTTATTGAAAAACACCAAGCGTGTTATAGATAAAAAATATCAAAAAGTTGAAAATAGTTCACAGGCAAAAAAAATTCAAATAAATATATATATATATATATATATATATATATATATATATATATATATATATATATACCTATATATATATCAGTGGCGGCTCGATAGGTTTTGGTTTGAGGAGGCTACAAAAAGTGTTAAAAAATACACCATAGGCGAAAATTTATAGGATTTCAAGGTCAACCGCCTTATAATTTAAAGAAAATCAAAGTAAAATAAGCACCCTAAGCTATTAATGTGTTTTCACTTTCGAGTGTCTACCTTGAGACCTACAACTCCTATTTACAATATTCACAAAAACTCTTCTCAGCCAATTAATCAATTCATCTATTCATCAAATTTTTTTTTTCTTTTACAAAATAGGTACCTACCCACTTAACGAATTTGTCAACAGCTGGTGAGAGCAAATAAAAAGTTATTATATATTTTTGAAGATTAGCGGGATTCTGCGATATTTAACGTTAGCAAAATGATCTATAATATCCTCATAAAATTTTTTATCTTTCGCCAAAAGTTTCACCAATTCCTCTTCAATAGACAACAAACTAATATTTTTCAAACGATCCTGGCTCATTGAATTTCGTAAATAAGTTTTAATTTTCTTAAGATTGGAAAACGAGCGCTCTACGGAAGCCGATGTCACCGGGATAGAAACAATTAGACATATAAGAGTTTATAAACTTGGGGTAAATCCTGATTCAAATCATTATCAAAAAGGTATTTAATAGTCCCCACATGATTTTCATTTTGCCCCAAAATTTCATTGTTATTATAAACAACACACAGTTCACTTTTTATGGCCACCTTATCAAAAAATGTGTATTTTTGACATAAATTTTCCAAAAGGTTATCTGGAAAGTTAGCCGAAAATCCGGTTAACAAATTTTTATTAAGTAAGTCGAAGAAATGCAGTTCTTTCAAATCAGAGAACCTTATTTCTATTAGTATCCAAAATTTCATAACATATTTGCTTATAGTGAAGCTCCATATCTGCGTAACAGAATTTCTTTCGTTTTGAGCTAAATTGAGTCGTATCATCAGTAGTTTGAAATACAGAAAATAGATTTTTAAAATAAACTTCTGCACGAAATTCTGAAATTTTTTCCAAAAGAAACTTGAGCCGATTTCGTGAGTAAATTACATCTAGTAAGTAAGATGTTAATCCGCGTGCTTACTTTATCGGCGAAAAATTCCTCACTTTCAACTAGGTATAGAATTAAATCCTCAAATCCTAAGAGGCCCCAATCAGAAACATTTTCACTAGTAAAAAGTAAACACTGCCAACAAAATAATTTATTTCTTACCTGTAATCCGGTTAGGCAAGGATGTCTCTCATAATTCCGTGAATTAAAACCGCGGTTTTGTTTTCTGTTACGCTGCACCAAATTGTTTAATTCAGGGGTAGGTCGCAATGTTTTTATCAAAACTTTATCCTCATAACTTAGTGCACTAAAGTTATGGGATAACAAATATTCCACTAAGTCACCATTGAAATTTTTGAAATTAACTTCAGTAACCAAACTCATTTTAAAACAATACGCGAGCTATATAAGTAAACACGTCGGCCATTAGACAATACGATCACACTACGATTTCCAACGAATTCACTCGATGTCACGCGAAATTCTATAGTTGTGATTAGTCGACATTGTATAAGACTGGGTCTCGATTGGTGTTGCCATTTACATGTGTTTTGCTTTTCTATTGCAATGAAGTATTCATTCGGAGTATTTGCACCGTTGTTTGCTTTTCTGTGGCAGGCATAATGAACGTTGAGAATATACTTTCCATGCCTCCTCAGCGTTGCCACAAATCGTGAAAGGAATGAAATGCGGTAAATGTAAATACCTTCTATCGTAATTAATAAATTATATTATATAATGTAGGTTGAAAGGAAGGTAGGTGCATAAAATAATATGATTTTGATTAATATGAATATGCTGAATGCTGACTATTCAATATAATATTTTAGTGATACATGGAATATTATTTAGGAGGCTTAGCCTCCTTAGCCTCCTTTGACTAGCCGCCCCTGATATATATATATATATATATATATATATATATATATATATATATATATATATATATGTATATATATATATATATATATATATAAAAATATATATATATATAAATTTATATATATATATATATATATATATATATATATATATATATATACCGGGTGTAAATGAGTGATGGGCCACCCCTATAACTTTTTAATGGATTCTTAGATTTTATTGAAATTTGGGTGGTTTTTCTCAGACATAATGTCTCTTTCACATACAAAATCAATATGGCTGACTTCCGGTTTCACAGAAAACGATATAAAAATTAAAAATTCAAATGGAACACCATATATATTTTCACATGTTTCAATTCTGAGGCTTCAAATACATACATTCCATCTGTCAAATTTTCTTTTCATATTTCGTGAACAGGGTCGGTCTCAGGAGCAAAGGGAACTAATAAGAATAAGATTTTTAATAATTACTTCGTTATTTAGGAACTGAAAAAACTGATGTGTGAATCATGTTGAAGGAATTTGAAGTAGCGTTTTGATATACAGGGTGGCCCATGTATGTTTCTATTTAAAAAACTGAGTTTTGGTTCGAAAAAGAATTTAATCGTTAACAGATTTCACGAAAATGAATTTTTTGAAAATTTATTACTTTGGGCTATATTTTACATCAATTATCTATGAATTAGACGACGTCGCAGCCATCTACGATAAAGAAAATAAAATGAAAAATAAAATTGAAACGGCGCTAGAAATTATATTTGACAGATGAAATGTATGTATTTGAAGCCTCAGAATTAAAATATGAAAAAAATATAGGGTGTTTCATTTAAATTTTTAATTTTTATATCGTTTTCTGTCAAACCGGAAGTCAGCTATACTGATTTTGTATGCGAAAAAATTCGAAAATATGTCTGAGATAAAACACCCAAATTTCAATAAAATCGAAGAATCCATTAAAAAGTTATAGGGGTGGCCCAGCACTCATTTACACCCGGTATATATATATATATATATATATATATATATATATATATATATATATATATTATATATATAAATATATATATATATATATATATATATATATATATATATATATATATATATATATATATATCTATATATATTATTATTATCTATATTATATATATATATATATATATATATATATATATATATATATATATATATAACGAAAAACAGGATTTTCAGGTACCTACTGCAGTCAGAGAATAAAACTCTTTTTCAGTTCTAGGTTTCGAGGTTTTATTTTATCTTCTTGAGGAATACTGGTATAAAAGAAGGAAATGAATTACAATCAGTTCGGAAACAACTTCCAAAAGTAATCACAAAAAATGAGGTTAAAATTTAAGCCGCCAACATACACATCAACACTCTTGTGAAATCCAACACATCAAAAACCATATTTATTCGCATTTATCGTGACATGTGTCTGCATATGTTTATGAATTGAAAGTTTATATTTTGAACTGTGAGGTGTTACACCCAGTAGATCGGTGTAAGACGCTTTTGTATTCCTATGTTTATATGAATTCTGTTCATGAAATGTGCTTTAATGTTTAAATTAATTCAACTAGTACGGTCGATATTTCATTACATATAATGAACATACTTTCGATGAATATTATCAGTTTAAACAGGACTTCGTAAAATCCGCTGTGATATTTCTATCATATTGTGTGAATAAACTATGGAAATTTGGATTGGGAAAATCTGTCGAGGTGGTTTTAGTCATTACAGTTTCACTTCGCGGCAACAATTTCCGTGGCGTACACGAAATAGAGGATGAGCCGGATTAATTTTACATTATATGACAGGACATGAACCACAGAGAAGATATATCACATCTTTCCGCTCCCATTCAAGGGAACTTCAAAAAAATTACTTGTGTGAGCACAAAATTATGATGAATGCATTTTTAAATGAACAACTGAGTGATAAGCTTGAGTATTTCACGTATGCACTTATATTAGTAATATAAATCATGGGGTTATTTTTTCATGACATATTATTATGTATGTTGTTTTATTTATATGCAGTACAAGTTGGATGATATCACTTTCTTTAATGCAAAAAGCAATTTCAAATATGAGTGAGACAAGACAGAATTTACTTCATCTAAAATTAGTATCTATATTTTTTCAGCTCTTGAGAAAACAACATATTGTATTTAATTTGAACTTTGAAGTTTTTCATGAAGCATTTTAAAAAAAGATTAAGTTTTAATTAATACGGTATTGGCAATATTTGAGTTCGAATATAGTCGAGGCATCTATAAATCGCTATTGGCTAACTGAAGTGTCACTCTTTCGATATAAATACATATATATATATATATATATATATATATATATATATATATATATATATATATATATATATATATATATATTCCCGAATTTAGATGTCAATATTTCAACCGCATATTCTACTTCCAAAAATAGAGATAAACTATGGTCCCCAACATCTTCGTTTTTAAGATACAGGGTGTTAAAAGTGAATACCTGTTGGTGAAGTAACGAAACTTTTTACGCTCTCTTCAATTCAAATTCGGCCCAAATTTTTTGGTGGTTGATTTTTAGTAATTTTTACTACAAAATTTGAAAATATGAAGCTTTTTGTACAAATAAGGTACCCTTCTCATACTTTGCTAGGAAGCAGCACTTTCGAGAAAAATGAATTTGAATATTTCTTTACGAATTGATTGTTGTCCCGAAATTAGACGTCAAAATTTTTACCACGTATTCTACATCCGAAAATAGATATAAAACTTCATATAAATTAGGTTCCACAACTTCTTCGTTTTACAGGTGAAGACCCGATAACGGTTTTTTATAAATATTATATTTGAAATCACTATTCTAGTCTAATGCGAAGTGTGGTGCTGCATTTTCTTACCAATGTCAGCAATTCTTGGTGTTATTTTGAAAGTGTGCACACTCTTTTGGTTTTTTATTTGAATTTCTCAAATATAAAATTTGTTATTTTAAAGCCCAAAAATTGTAGACTCTCGCGCCTCCCAATGCCCCTCCCCCCAGTTTGGGAACCACTGAACTAAACATCAAGGAACAAATATTCGAGGTTTACTTATTCCAACATTAAGATAAGATGCTCGAAAAGGTTGCCCTTCTCATGAAGGCATATTTTTCTCTACGGGTAATCGCATGTGAAGTTTGCGAAACTTCAAAATGATTTTGCCGTATTTGATTCCTTGCCAAACGTATTCTTTCACACAACTCCTCCTCGTTGTCTACTTCTGATGCATATACTATATCTTTTATACGGCCCCAAAAATAGTAGTCTAGTGGATTTAAATCCGACGATCAGGGTGCCCACGGAACAGGACCATCTCTTCTAATCCATTTACCAGGTAATCGCTCGCCTAACCAATTCCTAATATTCACACCATAATAAGGTGGCGCACCGTCATGCTCTGCCATTGCATAAACTACTTACAAAGTGGATATCTTCAAATTCTCTATTTGAAAACCTCTGTATTACTACTGAATAGATTTTTTTCCGGCAACAAGCAGCACAATTAAAAACTGGGCGATTAATAATTGACAGCCAATTTTGTTCACCAAGCAACTCAAAAAACGTCATTCGTTTCCAGGTCTACTAATTATTTTCTCCTCGATATGCACATTGAAAAGCAAAAAATCAATTCGTAAAAAAATATTCGAATGTATTTTTCTCGAAAACGCTGTTTCCTAGCGGAGTATGAGAGGAGTACCTTATTTGTACGAAAAGCTTTATGTTTTCGAGTTTCGAAGTCAAAATTACTAAAAATTCACCAAAAAAATTGGGCCGTATTGCTTGACAATACCCCCTGCACTACCCACTCCTGAAAATATTGCAATATCAACTTTTCGTGCATTGAATAGATCGTAAAAAGTTTCGTAACTGCACCAAATTATATGCAATTACCTTTACAGGTTTCGAAAATATTCACAAAAAACCACCATCAAGTCTTTACCTTTATCTTAAAAACGAAGATGTTGAGGACCCTAGTTTAAATAAAATTTTATCTCTTTTTTTGGAAGTAGAAAACGTGGTTACAATATTGACGTCTGATTTCGGGACACCCTGTATATATATATATATATATATATATATATATATATATATATATACATATATATATATATATACATATATATATATATATACATATATATATATATATATATATATATATATATATAGTATATATATATATATATATATATATATATATATATATATATATATATATATATATGAATATGTATATATATATATATATATATATAATATATCTTCAACAGTATTCTTCATTGTTAATATTCTAATTATATTCAGTTCAGAGGATATTTCATTCGCATTTTCATTCTAAATATAGAAAAATTTACTCTTTCTTGATATAAATTAAGCATTAAGCTATAATTGCCAGATTGCAATTCATCAATGTTAATATTTTGTATTATCTACTTACCAAGTACACAATAAAGAAGAAAATCCTTTCCAAAATATTGTAAATTAAAAATGGTTCACCTTTCGTTTTCAATTATTCTTCACTTTTAGATATGTAATATGACCCAAGTCTCATCCATCCAATCTCTAATTTACCAGAACTTGTCTTGTTGATCATCAAGTTCTCAATTGAAACAGTTTTCAGACTCACCTCTGACGTTATCAAGCGCGCCGGCACACATAACTCAATTATATATCTCTATATATATATATATATATATATATATATATATATATATATATATATATATGTTTTTATATATATATATATATATATATATATATATATATATATATATATATATATATAATTATTTATTCGAATTGTTGTTGCCTGTGATCTATTTTTAATCTCTCGATAATCTCGTTATTAGCAATAACAGGCTGGTTGAAGCTTAAAAAACTCGATTTTATTAAAAAGTTGACGTTTCACTACGACATTCGTAGTTTTTCAAAACTTTTGAAAAAATTGAAATTTCTTTGACATTTATTGATTTGAAAAAATTTGAATAGACAAAGACTACTTGTCTCGCTAAAATTTTTTTTCCGAATGTGGTTGTTCTCTGTTATTTATTACGTGCTATTCAGTCTAATATCAACATTCAAAATTGTTATCATTAGATGGCAAGGGAAACCACAGAAACTTTTACCTACGTAATGTTCGAAAATAAAAATAATAGGGTACTATTTATCTAACAACAAAGAAATTAGTCGCACGGAAAATTTAAAAAGTAGCCCCAGAATTATCGGTATGAACGTTTATATGGAAGCAGCCGTTTGACACGTGTTTCGGCTCTTTGGTCCTCATCAGAAACGGCGTGAAGAGCATTGATTGAAGATTTGGAGATGAAAATAGTAAGCAACAAACCAATAGTCCACAAAAGGGGTGTGATTTGTCTATTCCGTAGCAGAGGTTTTTATTTGTTGTACTATTTTCATCTCCAAATTTTCAATCCAATGCTCTTGCTACGCCGTTCTGATGAGGACCAAAGATTCCGAACACGTGTCAACGGCTGCTTCCATATAAACCGTTCTATAAACCGATAATTCTGCCTTACTTTTTTAAATATTTTCCTGCGACTAATTTCTTTGTTGTTAGAATAAATAGTACCTATTATTTTTTATTTTCGAACATTACGTAGGTAAAGGTTTCTGCGGTTTCCCTTTTCATCTAATGATAACAAAATTTTGAATGTTGATAATTAGACTGAATAGCACGTAATAAATAACAAAGAACAACCACATTCGGAAAAAATTTTAGCGAGACAAGTAGTCTTTGTCTATTCAAATTTTTTTCAAATCAATAAATGTCAAAGAAATTTCAATTTTTTCAAAAGTTTTGAAAAACTACGAATGTCGTAGTGAAACGTCAAACTTTTTAATAAAATCGAGTTTTTTTAAGATTCAACTGTTATTTCTAATAATTATCAAGGAGATTATATATATATATATATATATATATATAATATATATATATATATATATTATATATATATATATATATATATATATATATATATATATATATATGTATATATATATATATATATATATATATATATATATATATATATATATATATATATATATATGTTCGTATGTATGTATTTTAGCGTTGTTTACACGATAAAGGTCGCAATTTTGAAGCAATAGGGTTGAAAGTTTGTAAATAAGTAGTTTCGCATGATATATTGGATGGGATTGTTTTTGGTTCGAATTGGTTAAGGGGTTGACACCCCTGGGAGGGGGATAAATCTTGTTTACATGACAGAAGGCGCAATTTCATAGCAATAGGGTTGAAAGTTTGCATCTAGGTAATTTTGTACGATAACTTGAATGGGATTGGTTTTGGTTCGAATTGGTTGGGGGGTTGACACCCTGGAGGAAGAAATAAATCTTATTTACATGATAAAGATCGCAATTTTGGAGTAATAGGTTTAAAAGTTTGTAGGTAGGTATTTTCGAAAGATATCTTAGATGGGATTGGTTTTGGTTCGAATTGCTTGGGGGGTTGACCCCCTGGGGGAAGAAATAAATTTTGTTTACATGATAAAGGGCTTAATTTTGGAGCAATAAGATTTAAAATTTGTGAGAAGGTAGTTTCGTGTGATATATTGAATGGGGTAGGTTTTAATTCGAATTGGTTGGGGGGTTGACCCCCAGGGAAATAAATCTTGTTTACACGATAGAAGGCGCAATTTTGGTACCATAGGGTTGAAACTTTGTAGGTAGGTAGTTTCGAACGATATCTTGGATGGTATTTATTTCTATATGAATTGGTTGGAGGGTTGATCCCCGGAGGATGAAATAAATTTTATTTACACGATAAAAGGCGCAATTTTATAGAAATAGGGTTGAAAGTTTGTAAGTAGGTAGTTTCGTATGATACCTTGGATGTGATTGGTTTTGGTACGAATTGGTTGGGGGGTTGATTTCCCGGGGAGGAAATAAATATTGGATAAACGTAATTGAATAATTTTTATTGCGTTTACTTATAGTGTAAAAACAATATATTCAATTATCTGGTAATCCGGTTGATGATGACGATGAAATTCAATTAATTAAGTTATGAAAATTTTACAATACCTTTCTGCGTGATTTTTTATTCGCAAAATCAATTATATCGTCGTATGAAATATTGTTCATGTTCTGACTCTATGCACAAAAGGGCTAAGGCGTTTAGCTTTTCTTGGCTTAAGGTAGATAATCTTTCGCCCCTTTTAAGCAAGGAAAGCTTCTCTCATCTGAACGGAGCTTACTGTACAAAAGTATTCAAATTCGCATATTTGAACTCAAAAATTAAATAGGTACCAGGTAGATTTGCAAGCTCTTTTAGCTGAAAACGATTTTTATGTTCTTTGTGCAACCAATGCAGTTCGAGAAGGAAGATAGCTAGGTAAATTTTGAAATTGATCGGTTTGGTAGTCTAAGACATTTTTAGAGAATTTTATTCTTGCGATTTCTCAAAACCAACTGGGTCAAATCGATTGCAATTCTCAGGAAATCTAAGTTTGGCGAAACTCTTTCGAATGCCGATCGATTGACCTGTTCGAAAATTATACATAAGTATTACATACATACAGCCATACAGATATTATCGTAAAAATAGTAATAATGGCTTCCTAGAAGGTACCTCAAAACGTCGAGATCCGATTTCCAAAAATCGTGGTGAAAATAATAAGTTCCAAGTTTTTGAAAATTTTGAAGTTGTTTAGTTGGTAGTTGAATATCTTATCCCCATATTTTCCGCACTTAAAATCTGCCGCCCTAGGCTCCAGTATAGTAAATCCGCCACTGACTGTATGCTTAACCTTTACGCTCCTTTCACACAGGGAACCTTACGTCTCTCGCTCCTCGAGAGCGTTTGATTTTTAAAAATATTTTTGAAAATTGACGTTATCTCGTCATGTGATTTATGAATTTGAGGTGACTCACTCTAGAACGTATATTCATTTTATATATTATTTCCAGGATGTTTGAAAGAAAACTGAAATAAAGTTTGATGACATCATTTTTCATGGCATTCAGCAGAGTATCAGGGCGGATTGAATATTTTTTATTTGCATTTTTTATTACATTAGAGAGCGCATTTTTTTTGGATTTGGAAAAAAATCATAATTTAATGAATAAATTTCATAACTGGATACGTTATGAAAACCTGCTTTTCTAATGCAGCTCGCTGCGATAGAGTTTTTTAATATTATTCGCCATATTTGATCGTTGGATTCTGCGGCTCTTCAGCTGGTAGTCTAAAACTCCAGGCTCTCTTTCATAACTTCTTCTATTGTTTGATGTTGAGTTCACGCTGAATTTACGCGTCCCTATAAACCATGAGCTTGCAACAGTGTTTTGAGAGTTTCTCTGCATTGTTTTCATTGCGCTAATTTGTGACGTTTCATGTTTCCAATATCCTAGAAGCATACAATTTATTA